>CM076581.1:640944711-641277732 GCA_034641835.2 Pinus albicaulis | reverse complement strand
GAAATTCCCAATCAGACCTTGCACCGTTTGGAATAGGGATCCCGTCCGCGGTGTGGGTCCGGCTACCGCTTCAGTCACCTTCCCTTTGGTCTCAAAAGAACTCGCTCGAACCTGTGGACACACACTTATTCACATGATACAAAATACATGGTTGATGCATTAAACATGTATATAAAACTAAGCGTAGCAAGATAGATGATAAAGCATACACGCCGAAGGAAATGTTGTCAACAACACATCTTTGGGGTTATGCTTGTAGGCGATTCTGACCACAAAAGAAACAGTTCTTTGTGGCGAGATAATCCTTTACTTTCTGAAATATAAAATGAATTGCTAGTAAACAAAGTCATTGACATCCATTCAGCAAGAAATTAATCCGAACACCATTAACACACATAAAGGTAACCATGATGCATAAATGATGCCATTAAAGAGTGCAGTCTCATTAATCAAAAGATGTTCTGAAACTGTAAAGAAATACTGGTAGTGTTCACCAAGCAAAACACATCAGATCCAAAAGGAGTTTCAACAGGTATTTGTATTCATATGCCAAAAGAGTGTTATTTTCAAAAAAAATGCTCTGTAGCTTTTAAGTCCCAAAAGAAGATCTTTTTACACTTCCCCGGAGGGGGTTTTATAGATCAAAATTTCCCTTTGGGCTCCCTGACTCTTTACCTGCTCGCCGTTTGAGTTTCCCTGCGACCTGGGAGAAGATTGCGACCTGCGACTTGGCCAGTGAGTGTGACTTGCCACCTATTTGGAAATGTGATCTGCGACCTGCGACCTACTGCTACTGAGTCATGGAGATGGGCGTGAAATAGAGAGATCAGGAACGTCAATCTGCTTTCCTTTGAGGAAGTCCTGCCAGGTCTGGTATTCTGCTGCTATAGGGGAGACTAGAGGGACCTCCTCTTTCAACCGATGCATGCACTCCAGAGCATTCGGGATTAGAGTTTCCTTCTTTTGTGAGATCTGGTTTGAAAGGGAGGCGAGCTTGGTATAAATCCGGACTGGCGCGACAAGCAACTGACCCAGATTTTCCTGTGATGCTCCGACCTCGGGGGTGGCAGCAGCTTGCTTGATAGGCTGCAGGAATGACTGGATTTCTTGATCTACTTGCTCCCAAGTCTTACTTTCGTCCAATCCCCCTAACGAAGGAATGTGGTGAAGAGTGTGCATTGAGTCTATGCCGCTGATCAGGTGGTCGTATGAAGACATTACTTTGTCCAAATCCTTGGATAGCTTGTCCTTGGATTGCATCTTCATCTGGATTTGGACTTTGGCATCTTGTGTATGAATCCAATCCTTCTTAGGCAAATGCTTGGGAACTTGAGGGTATTGCACTGTCCAGTTCATCATTTTATTTAAGGTAGCTGAGGCTTCCTTGAGCTGCTCGTGCTTCTGCTTATTTTATGCTCGTGCTCTTACCAGTGGGGCGACTGTTTGTTTTATGGTGAACATTTCCCCATACACCTGTCTCATGGTCGCCTCTAATACATCGCATTCTTTTAGAACGGCAAGTGGAACTTCATTGACTTGGGGAGCCTTGTTTCGGAGTTGTTGCACCTCTTCTTCCAACGCCGACCTCTTCTGTTCTGCCTTCTTCTCTCGCTGCTCCGCTGCTCGTAGTCTGTTTTGTAGAGAAATGATTTCTCTACTCATTCGGGTGACATTTTCTTCCGTGGTCGCGGCGAAAGCAGTGCCTACCGATGCTATCATCACGGGATTAGTCCTAGTATCAAGGACTATGTCTTTTTCAGTTGCAACCGTGGATGTGGCGGAAGGAATTTGTGCCAGGGACCTTCTCTTCTCTTGCCAGATTTTGCAAGAGAATTTGTCGAATGTGAGCCTGGTGAGGTCGAAGACCTCCTCCTCCTGCCCCTGGGGGGAATTGACATCGGAGAGAATGGTTCTTGTACCGCCTAGAGGTAATTCGAGGGGAGACATCTCGATGTCTTCTATCAATTCATCCTCCTCATCTTTCTTCTTCTTTTCCTTCTCTTATTTCCTCTTCTTTTCCTCTTCTTCCCTTTGTCGGTGCTCGGCTTTCGCCTTCTCATGCTATTCCTTCCGCTTGCGTTCCGCTTTTTCCGCTGCTTCTATTTCGGCGTTCCTCTTTCGCTCGGCTGCAGCAGCTTGGTCTGCTTTCTTTTGGCGTTCAGCTTCTGCTTTGTCGAGCTCTTTCTTGAGTGCCTGTTCTACTGCGACCTGCGCCTCTTTTTCCTGTTTTTCCTTCCTGGCCTCCTCGGCCTGTTTCGTCTTCTGATCTGCCTTTGAACTCTTCTTGCACTTCTCCTCATCTTCTTTTATCTTCTTTTCTCTCTCTTGTTGTGCTTTGGCCTCTGCTTCTTTCTGTTGAGAAGAGGTGTCAGGCCCTGTGCTAATCCGGGGCTTTTTAGCTAGAGAGGAAGAAGCACCTCCTAACTTACGGCTCCTGTCCTCCAAACTCTGATCATCCGGATCCTCTTGGCTAGAGTCCGCCCCCGGAGCGAGTTTTCTATCTGCATTATACCAGTTTCTTCTCTCATCTTCTTCCGTGCATTCTACATGCTGGTAGTTCCATTTGAATTTGGCCTTCTTGCAGTGTTCGGGAACTATCCTCTCCGGGTCGTATGTTCGGTACTCTAAAGTCCTGAGGCGATAACTTTTAATCTCTTCTCCTTCAACCCCTACCTCTCTGAAATATTTAACTGTGTATGCACCGATAGTGAGGGGTAGCGCGGGCCAGGGCTTCTTCTTACCTTTGGACAGGACACTGGAGAAACCCGAGGACATTTGGTAGCATACCTCTTGTATGAGCATCTTGTCTATAACGAAGCGAGGCATAGCATGAGGTGCCTTGAACGAGCCGAAGACTTGGATGAAAGTATATCCAGCGAACGGAAACCAATGCGCCACTTGGCCTAGAGTTTCCCTGGCTCGCCAAGACATACAAGGGGCGTCCTAGCCAAATAATTTTCTGAATAGGGCAGGGATGAATATTTGAGAAATTGGTTCTATATCCTGCTTATACCTGGATTCCCATAATACTTTGGTTTGTAGATGAACTGCACGGGTCTGCGTGGGATTCCAGTTATGTGCCCATCCCTCAAAATGCAGCCTTTCACAGACGACATCCAATAGATAAGAGGCCATATAGAACTCAGAAGGCATTCCTTCATCTGGGGCCAATGCCGAGGACAAGTTTGTATGCATTGAGGTCATTAATATACTAGCCCAGTTGAAACGGGTGCCATGCACCGTTACATATTCCATGATAGTAGCCCATGTGCCATTGAAGGTAGTGGCGTCGGGGCGCCCATACAATCTGCAAAGTATGGCGGCTACTAATTTATATACTTTTCTCAGGCTGGCCACTGGATATTCTTGGTCTTTCTTGACTTTAAATTTGTCGGGCTCTGCCCACCACTACCTGATAGTGTCGACTATGGGGACTGCATGGGCAAGAGCCCATTCTTCTGTAAAGTTTTCTTCCTGTTGAGGCAAAGAGTAGTAGACATGGGCGTCCGAGCCTACGAGCGTTGCAAAAGCTTTTCCTTCGCTGTCTCGGATCACGAACTTCTTGGTATCTGTTTTTTGTATGATCCAGTCTATCATTTCGGAACATGGAAATATGGCTGGATGAGCACCTGCGAGATGCAGCTTGGACCTTTTGAATTTTAAGTATACCTCTCGATCCGGGAGGTCTTCTGGAAATTCCGCTTCCGTTATGGTGAACTCATGGTACACTTGGTACCATCGCATGCTGTCCCCTTTTGCAAATGTACAAAGGGTATCTCTGTATATTGGGGGTGGGGATACTGGTATGTCCATCTCCACCTCTTCCACTGCCACGTGCTTGTCTTTCTTCAGAGATACTGGGGGTGCCATGTCGCTAGAATCCGAGAGAACAGGTATACACTCTGTGTCTGCTTCAAGTTCACTTGTCATATTCATGAAAGAATCCCATGATAAGAACGACATGATGATAAAAGACCAATTACAGTTTATCAATGATTTTAGCTGGGACACAAGCAAAATTGAAACAAAGGTATACTGGGTCGCGGGGTCGCAGATTGAGAACAAGAAGCCAACATGCGACCTTGCGACCTTGCGACTGGGTCACAGGGTCGCTGGGTAGCAAACCGTGAAAAAGTATGAAAATGTGACCTTGCGACCTTGCGACCTAGGTCGCTGGGTTGCGGGGTCGCAAATGTTTGAAAATCGTGAAAATGCGACCTTGGGACCTTGCGACCAGGTCGCTGGGTTGCGGGGTCGCAAATGTTGAAAAATTTGGAAACTGCGACCTTGCGACTAGGTCGCGGGGTCGCAGGTCGCGCTAGGGCTTCCCCGGGGGTTTTGGGCACGTGCGGCGTGAAGTGGTTTTCCCCTTAGCTGGAAAAATGCAAAACAAAATGGGACAAGATGGAGTCAAGGGCTAGCTTTAGGAGTAG
Source organism: Pinus albicaulis (assembly GCA_034641835.2). NCBI lineage: Eukaryota > Viridiplantae > Streptophyta > Pinopsida > Pinales > Pinaceae > Pinus > Pinus albicaulis. The sequence goes on along the minus strand of CM076581.1, from coordinate 641,273,299 downwards.
GGAAGTAGCCATGAAAGCCAAGACCAGCAATGGTGATGATTTTGAGCACAGTGGGCACAGTGGGGGGAAACAGGAATCAGAACAAAAACCCTGAGTAAGAAAAATAGCCAGTGGCTGAAGAAAATGTACAATTTAAAGGCTAAGGGTGCCTGGGATTTATCAAGAATGACCAAGAAGGAAACAACAGGAGGGAAAAGGCAACTTACCCGGGAAAATCGCGCGCCTGTTGACCTGTCAGAGCCGTTTTTTTCTATCCGCAAGATATGAAAAAATGCTCAGCGACTTTTATATAAGAAGGTCGCATGTGCGGCATTTAATGAGGTCGCAGACGCAATTTGAGCGATTAGAGATATGCGACCTCATGCATCTATGACTATGCGACCCGTGGTCACGGTGTCGCAAAGTCGCGGGGTCGCAGTTTTCCTTAAAATTTGAGTTTTGCGACCTTGCGACCCTTAGGTCGCGGGGTCGCAAGGTCACGGAGTCGCAGTTTTCTAAAAAAAATGGAGTTTTGCGACTTTGCGACTTAGCCTTCTAGACTCTTTACTTGGTTTTTCTTTAAGTTCAAGGGGCTCCAAAAAAAATTTAAGTGGGGTTTTTTGGAGGGTGTTGTAGAGGCTACAACACAACCTTATATGATATGAGTAGATCTCTGGAGTATCTCCTCACATGTGAAAAACCGATAATCCGCCCACGCGTGCAAAAGATACCTCTCTAGCAAATGGGAAAAAGGAAAAACAACCTTTACAATTGTGTTCTTAGTTGGGTTTCAAATAGGCCCATATAACTCAACTCCAGCTTATTTTGTTTGAACCACACCTCACCAATGTCTGGTATACCTGTTGCTTTAGAAATGATCTTAGATGAGAGCTCAAATTGTACTCCTGTTAGATTGAATTGATGGTTTTGTAAGCTACAGACGAACAATCTAGTTAAGTCTGAATGGTTGTTGACTTGCTCGACCTTCTCACAAAATCTATAGCACCCTACATCTTACAAGCATGAAAGGATCATAGGAGATGAAGTGAGTGGAGTGGTGTCTAGGGGCTCAAATATTTTTTCTTTTCCTCCATGATGTTTTGGCTTGGTGGGAGTATGACTCTCATCACCACTAGTATGACTATCTCCCTCTAACATGATGACTGGTCCAAAAAACAACAGTAGGACCTTTGGACTTTTCTTGAGGGTTTTTGGGAAAAATAAGTGCTTTTAGTGGATTTAGGTCAACTCTTTACAAAATGAAAACTAAGGTGAAAAATGATTTTTTAGAGCTTGCACTTGGGCTTTAGAGGTTAGCCTATAGTCACCCAATCTTCTTTTGTACTAAAAAACAATTTTCACTTGCAAACCCTTACTCAAAGACTAAGAAATTGATCTTTATATAGTCTAGGGTTTGGTCTAATTTTGACTATGGATGACTTCCTTGTCTTTATAAAAAGGAGAGCTTTGGGGGAGAAATTTTTTTACCAACCTTAGACTCTGCTTGCAAAAGTTTTGAAGATGAAAATTTGGATTTTGGAGCTCTTTGAGAAAACGTGGAGAAATATCGCCGGAGCGTAGCGTCTGTGCGTAGCGCCAAGTGGACTGGGCGGTGTCCCAGGTGCCTCCAATATTTTATGGGCCTATGCGTAGCACCGGGCCAGGTGCATAGCGCTGGGTTGTGAGCATGTAGCACAGTGTATTTGTACACTACTTTCCTCCCTCCTGTGCGTAGCATCGAAGGCCAGGTGCGTAGCGCCCAAAAGTTTTTACAGTTTGGCCTGAAAACCGAAAAAAATTCTCCCAACGGTTTCTTCTCTTTGGAAATGGAAAATAATGCATGGGAAAGGTTCAAGTGACCCTTTATATCTGATTTGAAAAGTAATTTTTAAAAGATCAAACCCACTTTTGCAAAGTTAATATCCCCTATCATTTAGTGTGCTTTTGGACTAATATTTGTTGTGAACACACTTTTGACATTTTTTAGAAAAAACGTTTACTTATGCCTCTGTCATCTTGGCGGAACAATATTTTTGACATGGAGGCCTTTGTCGGGGGTCTATTTCTGAGATGCAAATCGGGGTTACACTTGCTTTTTAGGTCGTTTTGATAATAACTTAGGCCCAACCTTTTATTTCAAAAACTCTGTTTTTTTTTTACCCTTTGGTAAAATGATCTCCTTTAAACTGATACTCTTTTTCCTTTCTTCTCTTAGTGCAGGTGAAGAAATACTATTTTTGGCAAAACCCTAAGGAGAAGGCTTCTGTCCTTAAAATCTCTAAGATGGTTCTTTGCTTGTCACCACTGTTTTGTTAATACACCAAAACAAACCATGATACTCTTTTACCTATAGGCCTGTTGCTTTGTTCTTGTTTGTGTCCGCCTCCTAGTGATGATTACATCTTATTACCTTGCCTCTTCTTATTACTGGTGGCCACCTTGGCTATTCATTGTACAAATGTGAACAAGGGCAAATGTCCCTTGCATTATTTGAGCTCTAAGCCAAGGAGGCTTTTCTTGAATGGCTTAGGATCAAATTGCTTGATTTTATTCCTCTTTGAGTAAAATCTCTTCATGCAGGAAGGCATAACTTGTTGGGCACCAAATCCATCCTATGACTTAGTGAAACCTTAGTTGACCTAATGGGAACTTTTTGGACTTAGACTTTGGACAAAGATTTAGACTTAGGGATCACCAAGTACAAGATAGGACCTATGATAAGCTTAGTGTTTTTGAAGACCTAAGATCTAACATACTTGACTATCTAAAGGGCCTGTAGAGACAATCAGTGTCTGAGAATATTATGGAAGAGACAACAAGGCTATTTGATTAGTAGATTTGAGTAGTAATAGGGAATCCTGTAGGTAAGAAAAACAGAGGATTTGGGCCAAAGGCAAGACATGGTGAAAAATGGGTGACAGTTAGGGTTAAAAAAAATGGCTTGAGCCCATGATGGGTCTTCGAGGAGTGGTGGGCCAGTCATGACTAGATAGGAAGATGAAATAGTGAAAGTTTTATCTCAGGATAATGAAGGCAGTGAGATTTCTAGAACTCACAATGTTTATGAATTTTGTTTCTAGAAATCTAGGACCACTACTTGGTCATCTTCAGATAGTGAAAATTATGGATGACTAACAGTGGCTCCACTTGGGGAGGGCAGCTCCTTCCCAGGAGGTGTCCAGAACTTCATATTTTTTGGCTTTTGGAGAATAGTGCTTTTTCCATTGGGCATATATGCTCTTTCTTCATTTGCTGATTTTTGTTTTGAGTCTGTAATCTCTGAGATCTGAAAAGACATGATTCATATCAGCATCATTTCTACCTACCCAATCTACTTGCCTAACATTTTTTTCTTCCTTGGGTGCACTTGAACTGGCAAACCCTTGACATCTCTCTTTTTGGAAACAAAAATCAAACTATATAATTGTACCTTGATTTCTTCCAAGAGTTCAAATTAGGCTAATGAACTCTTTTTATTCCCTACCTAATCTACTCATTTGTCAAGGTTAAGTTGTTTGACAAACTTTATTCTCTATCCTACTAACATGAAATTGAAAGCACAGTAAATCAGGTTTAGACAATCTGACTCACCATGAGTTGTGGCATTGAAACAAGCTACACACAAGTGTTATTTTTTTACAGAAAAAGCTTAGGTAACATGAGGGCAATATATGTCATTTGTTTAACATCCCCATTTTCCTCTTTGGTTCAGATTTGGGCATGTGGAACCAACATCTCTCATTCCTAATCTATCCTCTGACAAGTCAAACTTGAAAATTTTGACCTACTCTTTTTCACTAACTTATCAACCATAAATTTAAAACATGTTTAGACATGGTTAGGCTGGATGAATGAACAAAGCTTTTTTGAAATAAGCAGTGGCATTTAGACTTGTACACTTTCAGCATTATTATTTTTTTAGGTATGTGGCTATACCTCTCTTTCAAACTCTACCCTCTTTTCTTTTTATATTGTTTTTTTTTATTTTTCTTTTCATCAAACAGTGGTATGTACAATGAATGAGAAAAAATAACTATGTTTATTGACAAAAGTAATGTTTAAGAATCCTCCCATTTACCGGACCTCCAAACATTTCAGTTCCATCAAGCCCTTGCAAAAAGAAAGCATTGTTGCCTCTAACTAACTGAATGATATAAGGGCCTTTCCATATATTTTCAAACTTGCCATGTTTTCCCTTGTCTTCCCTTCTCGAGTCCCATTTCAAAACCATGTCTCCAATCTGGAAATCATTTGCTTTGGTTCTCCTATCAATTTTTTTTTTGATATTGTCATGTATAGCTTGTGTTCTTTTGTAAACTTCCTCCCTTGACTGCTGCAAATGAATGGTTTGGTTCAGCCTCCTCTGCGTGTCATTTTCTTCTGATTGTACTTCTTGAAGAAGCTTCATGAATGGAACTCCCAAAGAGGTGGGGAAAATTGCATCCATGCCATACACTAGTGGATAGGGATACATACCAATAGATTTCTTGGTGGTTATTCTATCAGCCCATAGTGCATGCACTAGTTTTCTATTCCATGCTTTTTTATTTTGTTCTAGGAGCTTCTTAATGATGTTTACCAAGCTCCTGTTAGAGGACTCAGCTAGTCCATTACCTTGTGGTTAATAAGCAGTGGAGTGGCCCAGGGTGATGTGATATTTGTAACAAAAGTCTACATTTTCTTAGATGCAAAGACAACAACGTTATTAGTGATAATCTTCTTAGGACAACCAAACCTAGACAAGATGTTGGTTTCAAGGAATTTGATGATGACTGAGTCAGTGGCATTTCTAGAAGGGATGGCTTCTATCCAATTGGTGAAATAATCAGTGGTAGTGAGGATCCACTTATGTTGGGCAGATGAAGTAGGATGGATCTCTCCTATGAAGTCCAAACCCCACTGCTGAAAAGGGGCTTCAACAATGATGGGGTGCAAGGGTAAAGGTAGGAGCTTTCTTTTGCCATCAAAGATTTGGCATTTATGGCAAGTCATGACTAGTTTGTGAGTATCAGGAAATAGGGCAGGCCAATAGTAGCCAGCTCTAAGGATCTTTTTGGCTGTGGTATTCCAATAAAGGTGACCCCCACATTCTCCCTCATGTAATTCATGCATGATTTTTTCTGCATCATCTTCAAGAAAACATTTAAGCAGCAAACCAACAAAACTCTTACAGTACAACGCTCCATCTAAAATGAAAAAATTTAATGCTTTTTATTTTAAGAATCTAGCTTTGGTTTTTGACAAAGAAGGGGGAGTATTGAGATAAAGAAGCACATAAATAATATCAGCATACCAAGATGAATTTAAAAAAATTTCTTCAATGTATGGTGTTGTACATTCTTTGGTTTCTTCTAACATACCAACCATATTCATGTCTAAAACTTGGAAATTTGAGTCAGCCATAAGTTTTGCAAGTCATTGTCCTTTAATCAATTTAGTGGGTCTGATTTCTAAATCATATTCTAAAATGGTAGCAATCCACTTGCCCCTTTTACCATCAGGGTCTTGATTAAGTATGTCTTTAACAAATGTGTGTGGGACAAAGGCTATGATATGTGAATGCAAAATATAAACTCTAAAATCCTTCAAAGCTTTGATTAAGGCAAAGGCTTGTTTCTCCATAATGTTATACTTTAGAGGGGCATCCCTTAAGGCTTTGCTGAAGAAAGCTATGGGTTGTTCTTGCCCCATGATGTTATTTTGCAACAATACTGTTGCCATAGTATGTTCAGAAGAAAAGGAGAAAATGTAAAAGTCCTTGGTGAAGTCAGGGTTGATTAAGACTGGTATTTGTGTGACTGCTTGTTTTACCAGCTCAAAAGTTTGTTTTGCTTCCATATTCCACTTCACTCCTAATTCCTTTTTCAACATATTTTTGATATTTCTTAGGAGCTTAGCAAGGTTAGGGATGAATCTTCTTAGGAATTTAACCTTTCCAATGAAATATTGCAACTCTTTAATGTTCTAGGATGGCTAATTTGTAGGATGCCTTCTATTCTTTTGGGATCTATCTTGATTCCTTCCTCAGAGATGATGTGACCTAAGAGTTTTCCTTCTTGAAGGCCAAACAAAGTTTTCTTAGGATTTAGGGACATGCCATACTTTCTACATTTTTCAAAGACTTTTCTCAAGTGGACTAGGTCCTCTTCATCAGTCTTAGAGTAGACAGTGATGTCATCAAGATATATGACTATGAAGTAACCCATGTCTTCTAAAAAATCTATGTCCATTGCCCTTTGGAAAGTAGCCCCTGCATTCATTAAACCGAATGGAATTTTAACATACATGAATGTACCCCAAGGTGTAGTGAAAGCAGTTTTGAGTTGGTCACTTGGAAAGACTAGAACTTGGTTATAACCTGAGAAGCCATCTAGTAATGAGATTCTTTGTGAGCCAACTACTTTTTGGAGTATGTGATCCATTTTAGGCAAGCGATAATTGTCTTTCAAGGAGGCTTTGTTCAAATTTCTGAAGTCAATACAAAGCCTAATTTCCCTGGTCTACTTCCTAACTGACACAAGGTTGGACACCCATTCTGAGTATCGGATATGGACTATGATCCCGGCATCGTACATCTTTTTAATTTCTTTCTCAACTAAGGGTAACAAGAGGGGATTAATTCTTCTCAATTTTTGTTTAAATGGTTTCTGATTTTATTTGAGAGGAATTTTATGTTGGATGATTTTGGTGTCATAGGATTTCAAGTCTTCATACCCCCAAGCAAACACATCTTTAAATTCTCTAAAAATTTCAATGTATTTTTGTTTTGTGTGAGGTGGGAGAGTTTTGGACAGCTTGATTATTTTGGGCTCTTTCATCCCTCCAATGTTACATTCTTCTATATTTGTTTCAGTGGATTCCATCTTGGGTTTTTTAGCTACATCATTAAAATCAAATAGCTCTTCTAGTGGTGTAAGGCCTCTTGGCAAGGTGTCATCTTTGTACTACATAATTTCAAGTTCTCTTTGATTTGATTTATCAAATACTTCTGCAACACAAGGGTTTTGAAGGTGGTTTATATCATCATCAAAGGGCAGCTCTGTTTTGGGAGTTTCATTTTCAGAAAAATTATTTATTTCAAATCTTAAACTCTGTTTTGTGCTTGAAAAGTCATTTATGGATTGCAGAAAATCATCTATTTGGTCATCATTGTCAAACACTTGCCAATGGTTCAAGTTTTCCGATACAGTAGGCCTGTTCTTTATTTTGATGAGGCATTGATTATTTTCATAAGGTAAAGAGCAATTGCTGGCAGCAAAGGCAAGTTCATTGGCAAGGCAGTTTTGGGCCCTAGGGATGAAAGTGAGTTCATACTTCTCAAAGGTTTTGAGAAGGTCTAGGGAAAAATTCCTATATTCCCTTAGTCTAGGGTTCTTGGCTAAATATTCTCCCTTAATTTGATTTATGATTAGTTCTGAATCTCCTTGAACCAAGATTTTCTTAGCTTTGAGGTCTTTGAGTAGGTGTAAACCAATAAGGAGAGCCTAATATTCTGCAACGTTATTGGTGCGTTGGAAATCTAGCCTATAGGAATGGCCTTCATCTGTGTTATGGAACCAAATCCCTGCTCCTGAACCAGCCTTACCACAAGAGCCATCAAATCTTATATGCCAAAGGATGTCAATTTCAGTTTTGTCAATGTTTTGCACTTCGGGGATGCTAGAGTTTTGGGTGTCATTTTCTTGGTCAGAGGATTGGCTTGGTTGTTCTGAGGGGCTTATTTCTCTCTCCTTGTCATTCACTTGTTCACTTATGTCATTTTCAATGTACAGGATGAAGGATTCAAGGTCTGAGTGAATGGAATAAACCAGTGTGTTATTTGGCCTATCTATGTTACTCACCATGTATTTCATGTGGGATTCCTGGTATAATCTCCTTGTTTGATTGAAAACTGGGATGGTGGCATAAGTCATGTCCATTTGAAGGCTTCCCTGGAGTTTGGCCCCACATGATCTAGATAAAAGCATGCCATACTTTGGGGGGATGCTAGCCACAAATATATCCATGACTAGACTCTTAGCGGGGATTTGTGCCAGATTGACACACAGATCCTTGATTAGGCCTAGACACTTGACCCTACTGGAATCAAAAGATTACAATTCTTTGTAGGGCTTTTTTATCTCTAATCGCAATCTCTCCATCACAACCTTTTCCATGGGGTTGTGTAAGGCACCAAAGTTTAACATAGCATTATGTAGAATTTTGTCATGTATGTTCAGACTTACATAGAAAGGAGGGACAGCTCCTTCCTGATATTTCCCTTTACTTCAAGACCAAATAATAGCTCTGGTTTATCATCAGTTAAGTTTTAAGTGTCAGTATAATTCCCTATATTTAACACTTTGAAAATCTGGGATCTATATACCTCTTGGGCTACCAAATTAGTGAGGGGTATGGTTATCTTGATTTTAGCAATATCCCCCTAAAAGTGAAAGGCACATGTGTCTTTATTGTATTTACATCAGCTTTATCAACCATGAATTTTTCTACATTTTTGATTTTCCGATTATGATTTCATGGTTTGGACAACAATGTTTTTTCAGGGCTACTTGTTGAAGTACTAGGGCAGCTTGAATCATTACTAGGTTGGCTAGTCTTGGGTTTGTTTAGGTCAGCTTTTTTGGCCATAGTATTTGTGGTTTCTGTTGTCTTTTTAGGAATATGTTCAGAGGTCTTTCTTACAACAGTGTTTGGCTAATTTGTTTTAGGAACATCTTGATTCTTTTTGCTCCTAAGGTCATATTGCCTATGGACTTCCATAATGTCATTCTCAAATCCTATTTTATAGTCTTCGGAATATTCATATAATTTCTCATTTGGTTTTGAAGAAAACATCCTTTGTTCTTCTTCGGTAAGGAAGGTGTCGTCCTCATCATCTGAACCTATGAAATTTATAGGTCTTCTTCCAACTGCTCGGGCTCTCTTTCATCTTCATCTACATAGTTGTCTTGGAAAGGAGGTTTGATTTTTTGGTCACTCTCTCTTTGTATGACTTGAGGAGGGTCTCTCCTAAAATTTTGACTCCTATTCCTGTTTTGAAGATTGGCTTGATTTTCCCTAGGAAGTGTTATCTCATTTAAATTGATTTTTTCCATCATCCTCTCCATTGTCCTAACCATGGAGTCAAGTTTGGTGTCAGAAGAGGAGGTTGAAGGAGTTGTGTCATATTTATAAGTCACCCTTTTTTCTAATCTCATCCTAGCCCTTTTCTCAATTAAATTGGACTCTACACTCATAGCCCATTTTTGCATGTCTTCTAGAGTTAGGTAATCTCTCTCCCTTAGTTGATAGGCCATATCAGCATCAAAGCCTTCGGGATATTTTACTAAGGCTAAGCCTTGAGGAGGTTTTATGTGAGGTGGGAGGGCATTTTAAACATTGTTAAACCTAGTGGAGTAGTCATGAACACTTTCTCCCGGATTCCTTTTAAGATTGTTATACTCAGAAAGAATTTGAAGGGGGTTTTTCTTGATTTCCCATTTGTTTACAAAGGTTTGGTAGAGGGTAGGGAGATCATGCATGTTGTTTGGAGGTAAGTCTTTAAACCATTTCTTGGGTTCTCCCCCTAAGCTATGAGAAAAAATCCTCATCTTTATGGTTTCTTCTTCTATCTCCATGTAGTCAAAAGCATCACTAATTCTATCTACATGTTTCTGAGCAGTGATGGATTCAATCCCTAAGAAGTGAGGGATCCTGGACTGATAGTCATTTGGAAAAGGTAATAGTGGTTTTTGTAGAGCTAGTGGAGCATACCAGGCTGCCATGATGGGAGGAAAAGGAAATAAGGGTTGATTTACAAGGGGAGGATTTGTGAGAGGTGGAGTAGGATGGAGTGGGGTGGTTTGCACAGTGGTGGTATGAATGGGTGTAGCTGAGGTACTTGGACCGGAGAACTTATTTTGAGTGGATTTGAGATGGAAAGGGTTGAAGTGATGGAGAAGCTTCTCTACTGGAGCTCTGTTGCAAATATATGGGGTCAGGGTCAGTTTGGTCAGCTCTACTTTATGACTTGGTCCTGAATAGATTCTTGGTATGGTGCAAGTAAAACTGAGGATCTTGTGAAATTGTAAGGTGTCCTGGTGTAGAACTTGCTCTATGAATGGTCCTAACAGTGGGTGAGTTTCCAGCTTTAGAAGTTTGCCACGAAATCTTTTCTAGGTCATCAACTATGGTAGGAGGATTTGGGTCCGGGTGTGATCTGGTATTTTTCCTTTGTGAAGCTAGATCTCTTTACTAAAAAATCAGAGAGGCTGGAGATTTGGGACTATTTTTTGGAACGCTGGCCTCTCTTGGTTTTTGCTTTACTCACACAAGGTATAACTATTTCCTGAAAACTGATTTGGACTGCTTTGACACAATAAATAAAAAAACCTATGTGACCAGTGAGATGAAAAAAAGCCTACTGGAGGCTAGTGGACTCACGAGGTGGATGTTTTTGAAATTTTGAGGATATGTATACAATGGTCCACCACCAATTTTTTGATAAGAATCAATCTAGGGAGTACTTTTGGGCTTTTGAGTTTCTTTATGCAACCTTAAGGTTTCTATGAGTATCCTCTAGCTAATTCATCATCTTGCTTGGATGGTGAAGCAATTAGTTTATAATCTTGGCTATGAGTTGATTTTTTAAGTCAAACTAGCGATCTATATGAGTCTGTAAGAGTTTGTCAGGCTACTATGAACTCAGTCCCACCATGATCGCCATTATGTTAGCTCCCCGTAATTTGCTAAACTGATTGAGATACAAATGGACAGGGGTAACATCAAACCAAGCTTTGGAATCCAAGGACCTAGCCTTCCTGGATTCAGAGAGGGATCTCTCTAGTAGGTGCAAAGATGTGAACTTGTTTGCTGATTAGGGTTGATTTTAGGCTAGATGTTAAGTGCAGGGTATTTTGATTGTTTTTGGTTGGGTATGATGCTCGGATATATTAGATAGAAAACAAGGAGGATTTTTAAGTCATTGGGCAATGGAGTCTAACAAGGTCAAGTTAAGTTCATCAATGGTTTTAAGAGTATTTGTAGGGAAATTTTAACTTGGTTGCTGGATCTTTGAGCTTGTGAAGGATCATGAGATGGACATCAAGCTTGAGAACAAAAAGCTAATAAAGGGTAGAACATAATCCTTTATATACTTTTAAACTTAGGGAGTTATAAGATTTATAAGCATAGCAAGAGAATCAAAGGCATAAGTAAAAAATAATCCATTTGATTTCAGACTAAAATCAGATAATCATCCAAGACAAACATTCAAATGAAATATAGAAAGGCAAGATACTTATTTAACTTTCATAGATTTCATCATCAAGAGAAGAAAATATTTAAGATGCATAAATAACTATAACAATAAAAGGAGAGAAAACCATGAACATCTAAAGTTACAGCTATGAAGGTTCCTTGAAACAATTTTAGCTAAATGAAGGCAAAGAGCGTGATTGAAACAGACTTCTTTGATAAACCTAGGGAAATATGCTTCAAAGAATGATTCCAAGAACAAAGTATTTAGTGGCAACAAATATGCAGGGCTAGCCATGAATCATGTTGAAAACAACTCATCTAAACCATTCAAGAAATAGACAAGCATAAGAAATCCTTAGAGAGAAAAAATATGAATTCTCTAATATATCCTAGCAGAAGAAAACATTAAGGCAGTGAAGGAAACAAACAGACTTAAGGTGCCATTAGCAAACATGTCTTAGTCTAAATTCTTTGTCCTACTACAACATAGCAAGATGGAAACATAATGAAAACTAGAAAACATGAGCAAAAGAGAAACACATCGCCATCAACCAGGCTTATGGATCCTGTAAACAATCCTCCTCCATGAACAAACAAATCAGGTCATGCATGAGCTCCAAGACATCAAATTCTCATCAAAAACTCCAAGAGACTATGTATTGCTCCATAATAAGTCATCAAAATCCCACTAATACATAAGAGCCTCATGCTCTATTTATGGAGCAAATGAGGAGGTGGAAACCCTAAGAGGCTTCCAGAAACCCTAATTTAGCCATAAATGTCATAAATGTGTTTAATGACCATGCGAGGCCCAAGACACATAAGAGATAAGATAATAAATGAAAAACATCAAAACATAACTCCCAAATCAAATCAGTAGTGATTTGTCCAAAAAAAACATTAAAGAACCAATTTGTCATTAATCAGTGTCTTTTGATGACTTTTTGGCAAAAGGTTGTCTCTGTGCGTAGCGCCATTTCAGCAAAAAATAGGGTCTATTGCAGCTGAGTTTTGGACCCATTCCCAGCATCGGATTTGGCCCCATGATGGCTCGTTGGAAAGCTTGATGAGTCTAATTTCCGAAAATACTTGATTTGTGCTGAATGGATTCCATTTACCTACTAAAAAATCCAATCTCCCATGACTTCTCTCTGCGCAGCGCTAGGCCTAAAAAGGAGGCAGAAAGGTCAATTTTGAGGTGTTTTTTGACCTTTTGAGGGGGAAAAAATGCTCCAATTGACTTGAAATTTTGTGGGTAGACTGTTGGTGATATGAAAAATCCAAAAATTTAAACTCCGACAGCTGAGGATGCCCCAATTTTGTGCTTAGTGCCTAGGGTCCTGTGCTCCTAAGAGTCAAAATTTGGAAAAAAAAAAAGTTTCCGGATTTGCCTCAAAATTGGTGTGTAGACCCTTCAAGGGTTTTTAGACACCTAATGAGAAGCATCAAACAAGATCCCGAGGCTGTCATGCACTTTGGTCCTTTTTAGTTCTTCTAGCTCCATGAGGGCTCGCTTGAGTTTGGCATTAGCAAGCATGCTCTTCCTTGCATAGTGTTTGACCATTTTCTTCTGCAAGGCAAGGCCCCTCTTCACCTCTTTGAAATGTTTATGCTCCTGTTTATAATAGTACATGACTCTTTGTGCCCTCTCAAAGTATTTTTCCCATTCTTGAAGTTGGGCATCCTTTTCTAAGAGCAACAGTTTAGTACTCATCTCTTGGTCCTCATTCTCATTGTCTAGATCAACAAAAAAATGAGGGCCTTGAGAAGTATTTTTTATCCTTTTTCTCCTTCTTACTTGTACCTTCTACTCAATTTTTTCCACTTTTTCTTTGCCTTTGTCCATTTTTTTGGTTGTTTGAGAAGAGATGGCCCTTTGCCTTTTAGAGGCAGCAAACACATTTCTTCTCCCTCTGTGATATGTGCACGTGAGAGGGTTAACAATGGGAGTTTTAAATGCAGTGCTATCATAATTTTGGCCTTTAGTTTTCTTGATATTTTCTGCACTTGCCTCACTCTGATTTTCTTTGGCATGCATGGATTGATTTTTGTCAAGACAGTCATGATTTCTTTCATGACTGTCATGACTCTTTCCTTGACTGTCTGGTGTACTTTGATGGCTGTCCTCCTCATCATCTTGCCCCTCCTCATCATCTAGCTGCTCTTCTTCATCACTTGATTTTTCCTCTTCATCACCTTGTTGTTCCTCTTCATCATTTTCCCACTACTTTCATCTCTTTTTTCCTCTTGGCTACTCCCCTCCTCTTCACTGTTTTCTTCATTTTCATCATCTTCTTCTCCATTTCTCCCTCCTTGTCCATCATTATCTGTCTCAGTTTCCTCCTGACTGTTTCCTTCTATTTGTTCTTCACTAGGGCTACTGTTAGCCCCTTCACTTGGCAATTTAGGGGAGGAGGTAAGAGGTGAAATTCTTTGTGGAGAAGGCACATGGGGAGATGATGGATGTGTGGAGGTATATGGTTGTGAAGTGGAAAGCAAGTTCTACTGGATGAACGCCTGGGGGTCTGCAAACACATCATGTGAGATGAAGGTTTCCCAAGATATTCCTTGCTGCTCTAGCTGGTATAGGACAATCATTTTGATCAGGGAGTGATGAAAGAGGCTTGGAATTTGGTGGTTATAGCTTTTCTTCTTGATAACTGAGGCCATTTTATCAATGCTTCGAAAAAGGTAGTAAGGTAGGTTCATCATCTTGACGCTGTAAAATGCATCAGCAACCTTATATGATATGAGTAGATCTGGGAGTATCTCCCCTCACATGTGAAATAACTGATAATCTGCCTCATAAATGCAGCATACCTCTCCAGCAAATGAGAAAAAGGGAAAACAACCTTACAATTTTGTTGATAGCTGGGTTTCAAATAGGGCTCATAATAACTCAACTCCAGCTTCTTTAGTTTGAACCACACCTCACCAATGTCTTGTATAACTATTTCTTTGGAAATAATCTCAGATGAGAGCTCAATTTGTACTCCTACCAGATTGACTTGATGGTTTTTTAAGCTACAGATGAAAAATCTAGTTAACTCTGAATGGTTTTCGACTTGCTTGACCTTCTCACAAAATCTGTAGAACCCTACATCCTAGAAGCATGAAAGGATCATAGGAGATGAAGTGAGTGGAGTGGTGTCTAAGGGCTCAAATCTTTTTGCTTTTCCTCCATGATATTTTGGCTTGGTGGTGTTAGTGTCAGCCTTTGCAGCCTTCCTTCAGTGATCAAACATGCTCTTACAAAGTGATTTTAAGGTGTCAAGGTCAAATTTTGTCATTTCAGTGAACCTTCAAGCAAAATTTGCTCACTAGGCATTAGGTCTAGGGTTTGTTTTCACTCTTTTCAAAGTTGTACAAATGTCGGTCCATGTCACCATTCAGCTGAGTGTGCCATTATTCAGAGGGTTTTCATCATCATGTCAAGTTCCATTGGGTCATTTTACATCTTGTTCATGCTTCAGTTGTGCCTAGGTAAGGTCCATTTCCCTCTCCTAGGGTTTTGGAGGTAATTTCTCTTGGATGGTCAAATCATCGAAAAAACTTGTATCCTGATGTTCATACACCTTCCCCTATCATTGATGTACCTTATTAAACACTTACCATCACTGAGATTCCCCAAATTCCTCATTTTTGCACAAACCCTAGTTTCTTGCCACAACTTGGCAATTTTCTAGGCTAGGCCTGTGTTTTGCCCTTTTTGACCCCTTCCTCTCACTCAATCTATGAGATTACACTTTCCCCTACTTCCTAACATCCCTCCCTACTTCCAAAAATTTCCCCAAGAATTTAGAAGCCCCTTATCCCCTTCATTTCGCTTCATTTCGACAAAATCCCTTGTTTCACACATTGGGATAAGTTTCACTAAAATGATGTTTTAGAACAATAAAAGCTGAATTTTGGAAAAATGAGAGAGGTTTCTGTACAAAACATGCCAAGGAAGAAAAACCTCCTTCAATATTTACATAGGTATAATGGTTTTGAATAAATGTCAAGAATACCGTTGCCTCAGGAGAATTGAATGCACCTCTGAAGTGACCTTGGGAAAATCAAGATTTCTCCTAGCATGGTTGGCTAAATGACTTGCTTGATGAGTCAAAGGATAACTAGACACAAATATATTTCCAATGAGCTATCATGAGCTCAATTTGGAGTTGAGGAAAACCTTCAAAAGTTGACTGCAACAGCGCTCTTCCTTGAGGCAGCCTCATTCTTCTCATTTTGACAAGTTTTTGGATATTTGATTTATGACAAGGAAAATGAAGTCAAAATTGAAAAATTCCACTTGGGTTGGAAATTATACTCCAAGAGCTTTCCAACGAGCTATCACACGCTCAATTTGGACACCGGGAAGGCCTCCAAAATCCTCCTGCAAAATGCACTATGTAGCGCGCTACGCATATAGGAGGCGCGCTACGCACAAGAAGCGCGCTACGCATATAGCCTCACCAGCCAGTGTTAAATACCATGGGTGCTACGCACTTGCTGTGCACTACGCGTTGAGTAGGCACGCTACCCATACAGTCTCAAAGCCGAAATTTTTTTGCCTTTGCGTCCGAGTTCATGCCCAAACGCCTTAAACGGCTTCCAAGTAGGTTCTCCATCATTGCTCAGTGATTTTTGAACAGGGTTGTGGTATTTTTAAAGTGGGGAAATTAGTGTATTTGATGTGGAGAGGTGAAACCCTATGTTCATAGAAGATTTATTCCTTAGGGTTTTGAATACATGTTGATGGCCTTGTGAAGATTTTCCCAACTTGTATTGTTGATATATATACCTATGCATCTATTGTCAAAGTGTCACTGCCCTCACGCTCTCAGTTTATCATTTTACCACTGCTGTTATCGCCATTGTATTACCACTGTCATTGCTATTTGTTTCAATGTGGTCATTGTCACATTGTTTCTCATTTCCCATTGACAAACACAGTCTCATACTCATTTTCCCCTTTGACAAATTCTAGCCAGCATTACAAAGGCTGCACACTACATTTGCACTTGGTACTTATTTGTCAAATTCACTTGTGATCAAAACAGAGACTGTTTTTATGCCAATCCACTAAAACAGAGCTATTACCACTGTGACTTATTTTCTTATGATGTTTTGGTACATGTGCAACATATTTGGGTTTTAAGCATACATTGAAAATTTTAACTTCACTACACCTATATCAGCATCCATATTGCAGACATCTTGTTTTCAAAGCCATGTCAGAGACGGATTCAGTTTATGAGCAGGAGTATGACAGTGATTCCACAGCAGAGGGTAATGTGCCACGGAGGTCTCACAAAGGTGGCAAAGGTGGTAAGCATCTCAGGGAGGAGCCTACTTCTTTGGCTCAATTGCAGGCTTTCCCGCTTGCAATGGATTGTTTTCAGCATCAGTCATGTTTCCAATACTGTGAGATGATTTCACAAACCCAGCATCATCATGAACTGGCTCGTCTATTTGTTCTACATTTACATGATGGCCGTGTAAACCTCGCCAGAGTAGATTTCATTCTGTCACCAGAGACTATTGCTCAGGCCACTGGGATACCAAATATAGGAGAGGAATGGAACAAACGTCAGCAGTTAGAGAAATTCCACTATGAGCCATACATCAAACCTGGGTTTATGAGGCACCTGAGCAGGGTTTTTCCTTTTAGATTCCTGAAGGATGAGTTTGCACCATTGATGAAACTCATCATTCGGTATTTCAGTTGCGAGGGCAGATTCTCGCGTCTCTATGCGTACCATGTCCGTTTGTTGATGCATTTCACGAGGGTACGTATGATGAACATTTCGTACTTCATGTATCGCAACATAGAGAGGATGATGATTTTTGTATAGAAGAAGACCCCAGCACAGCAGCATAGAAGTATATATCATTACGCGCTGATCAAGATCGTAGTGGTACATCAGTTGACACAGCAGGGCATCAATTGGGAGGATTTCATCTCTCATGACTTTTTTACAGCGCCACAGCCGCTTCCCGAGGTAGTTCATGATGCAGGAGAGCCTTCACACCAGCCTGACATTCCTGAGATCGATCATATCAGTGCTCCATTGTATGTGACATACCAGCGAGGCCACAAGGCCTTATTTGCAGCTACACGACGAGTATTATCTCCACCCGGGGTGGAAGGGGTCTCGTTGACTCCATCAGCAGAGCGAGTATTATCTCCACATGATGTGGAAGGGGTCTCACCTTCTTCCTCAGCACAGGTACAGATTTAGGACAGGGGCAAGAGGCCCATGCATGATGAGGGCCCTTCAGGAGGTCGGGACACTGATTTCACGATCATTGATGTTGATGCGAGCTCTCCTAGCTCGAAACTGAAAGAGATCATCCAGGAGAAAAAGGCCGAGAATGACACACTGAAAGAGAAATTGCAGAGGGCTCAGTGGGTGATAAACTACCTGGAGCAGCGTAACAAACAGCTAGAAGATGAGCGCACACTTTATGAGCTGCGGCGAATCCGTGAGGATCGACAATTGGCCCGGAAGAGACCTAGTGATATGACACCGGCTGATCGAGATTATTGCCTCACGCATGTTAACATTCATCTGGAGAAATTGTTGGCAAAGGTGAATAGAGACAAAGACATGCTTTGTCACATGAAAGGTCATTATTGGGCTCGAATGCATGTCTGCAAAGCAAAAATGAAGATTCTGAAGAGGAGGTTGAGCAGAGCACTAAAACGGCGGAAAAGGCCTGATCCACTCCAGATTTTGGCCAAGGCTTCATTGGATGGACATGATACATGATGGAGGGTCTTCACTCCGAATTTGAGCAAATTCAGAGAAATTTTTGTCTTTTTGAAATATTTTGGTCCAAAAACAGATTTTTCAGCTATACGAGTAGCACGTCGACGCGCTCGCTTTTGTTTGGGACACTTGCTGAAGGAAAAATTTATATTTCTGGGTTTTTCATGGTAAGTTATCCGTGCTCAAGTATTTCTGAAGCATTTCATCAAGTTCTGGATGATCAAAAGGCCCAAAAACACCATGAAAACCACCTTATTGCCACCTTTTGCACCAGCAGGAAGTACTTCTGGGCGAATGAAGTTTTGGAGGGGCAAATGAGCTCCAAATTGGGAAATTCCACTTGGGTTGGATAGCCAACATCCAGGGCTTTCCAACGAGCTATCATGAGCTCAATTCTGATGCTAGAAAGTGCCCCAAAATCAGGCTGAAATATGCGCTACGCATATGGCTCAGGCGCGCTACGCATATGGATTTTTGGTCAATTTTTCACCTTCCAGCTCAGAATTTCGGCCAGTTGAACCAGTTTTGCTTGTGGATGAAATTTTTGAGTTATCATGATGTAAATTGATGGTTGGCATGTAACTTTGACTCATTTTTACCTATTCTAGATGATTCACTCCTTAAAAAGTAAAAATCAAGTGAAAGAATCAGTTTCCTTCCTTTTAGAGGCAAGTTGTTTGGCTGCCTATATTCTAGCTCCTTGTTTAGAATTAGTTGGAACTGCTCCTAGAAGGAGGAATTCGACCCTAGAGGTGTGGGAAGGGGTTAGGATGGTCTATATGATGTAATTTCTCAATCATTTTCAGAGGTTGGATAGGTTGGACTCTTGGGAAGATTTTGGCACACTATTGTACATATTTTTCATATTTTGGCTAAGGAAAGATCAGAGGTTTTGCAGCACCTGTTGGGATTATTGTGGCTTTCAGTTCTTGATGGTGTTTTCTCTCAGTTTATTGTAATTTCTTTCATGTTTAATGTATTCCATTCCCTTCTTATGCTTCTGAAACTAAATGAATGAGTAAATGAGGTTGAATCCATTGATTTCAGTGCTCTGCCTTTGAATTTGTTTAGTTTTACATGTTTTCGCCTGTTTGGAGAGGATCCATGTTCTCCCTTTCCCTCTTCAGCTCCTTGTCATTCTGATCCATCCATACACCTGATCAAAAGCATCAAGACTATTGCCTACCTCGCCCCAACTCGAATTCTGCAAAAATCTGGCCTTATCCCCGGACCCAAAATTGTTTTTCCCATTTTTTCAACAAAAACCCAAAAAATCAAAATCAAACTTTCCTATCTCTTTACTAGCCTAAAATCAGTACCAATTATAAGTCATCTCAGCCCCTTTGAAGACCTTTGCCGAGATAGACCCGGAGAGAGCCCTCTCCTGTCCTCGTAGGGCTAGCTACGAGGCTGAGCGTGGTTTGATGTAGCCTTGAGTTTTACCTTATTTCAGCCTAAGGTAGATTTGAGCACTAACATGTGGGAGTATGACTCTCATCACCACTGGTATGACTATCTCCCTCTGACATGATGACTGGTCCAAAAAACAACAGTAGGACCTTTGGACTTTTCTTGAGGGTTTTTGGGCAAAATAAGTGCCTTTAGTGGATTTAGGTCAACTCTTTGCAAAATGAAAACTAAGGTGAAAAATGATTTTTTAGAGCTTGCACTTGGGGTTTAGAGGTTAGCCTATAGTCACCCAATCTTCTTTTGTACTAAAAACCAATTTTCACTTGCAAACCCTAACTCAAAGACTAAGAAATTGATCTTTATATAGTCTAGGGTTTGGTCTAATTTTGACTATGGATGACTTCCTTGTCTTTAGAAAAAGGAGATCTTGGGGGGAGAAAAATTTTTACCAACCTTAGACTTTTCTTGCAGAAGTTTTGAAGACGAAATTTTGGATTTTGGAGCTCTTTGAGAAAACATGGAGAAATATGGCTGGAGCGTAGTGCCTGTGCGTAGCGCCGGGAGGACTGGGCGGTGTCCCGGGGGCCTCCAGTCTTTTCTGGGCCTGTGTGTAGCACTAGGCTAGGTGCGTAGCACTGGGCTGTGAGCGCATATCGCAGTGTATTTTTACACTGATTGCCTCCCTCCTGTGCGTAGCACCGAAGACTAGGTGCGTAGCGCCCGAAAGTTTTTATAGTTTGGCCTGAAAACCGAAAAAAATTCTCCCAATGGCTTCTTCTCTTTGGAAATGGTAAATAATGCGTGGGAAAGGTTCATGTGACCTTTTATATCTGATTTGAAAAGTAATTTTTAAAAGATCAAACCCACTTTTTCAAAGTTAATATTCCCTATATTTTAGTGTGCTTTTTGACTAATATTTGTTGTGAACACACTTTTGACATTTTTTGGAAAAAACATTTACTTATGCCTCTGTCATCTTGGTGGAACAATCTTTTTGACATGGAGGGCTTTGTCGGGGGTCTATTTCTAAGATGAAAACCGAGGTTACACTTGATTTTTAGGTCATTTCGATAATAACTTATGCCCAACCTTTTATTTCAAAAACTCTGTTTTTTTTACCCTTTGGTAAAATGATATCCTTTAAACTGATACTCTTTGTCCTTTATTCTCTTAGTGCAGGTGAAGAAATGTTATTTTTGGCAAAACCCTATGGAGGAGGCTTCTATCTTTGAAATCTCTGAGATGGTTCTTTGCTTGTCACCACTGTTTTGTTAATCCACCAAAACAAACCCTGATACTCTTTTACCTATAGGCCTGTTGCTTTGGTCTTGTTTGTGTCTGCCTCCTGGTGACGATTACATCTTATTACCTTGCCTCTTCTTATTGCTAGTGGCCACCTTGGCTATTCATTGTAGAAATGTGAACAAGGGCAGTTGTCCCTTGCAGTATTTGAGCTCTAAGCCAAGGAGGCTTTTATTGAATGGCTTTGGATCAAATTGCTTGATTTTATTCCTCTTTGAGTAAAATCTCCTCATGCAGGAAGGCATAACTTGTTGGGCACCGAATCCATCCTATGACTTAGTACAACCTTAGTTGACCTAATGGGGACTTTTTGGACTTAGACTTTGGACAAATATTTAGACTTAGGGATCACCAAGTACAAGAGAGGACCTATGATAAGCTTAGTGTTTTTGAAGACCTAAGATCTAGCATAATTGACTATCCAAAGAGCCTGTAGAGACAATCAGTGTCTGAGAATTTTATGGAAGAGACAACAAGGCTATTTGATTGGTAGGTTTGAGTAGTAGTAGGGAATCCTGTAGGTAAGCAAAACAGAGGATTTGGGCCAAAGGCAAGACATGGTGAAAAATGGGTGACAGTTAGGGTTAAAATAAATGGATTGAGCCCATGATGGGTCTTCCAAAAGTGGTGGGCCAGTCATGACTAGATAGGAAGATGAAATAGTGAAAGTTTTATCTCAGGATAATGAAGGCAGTGAGATTTCTAGAACTCACAATGTTTATGAATTTTGTTTCTAGAAATCTAGGACCACTACTTGGTCATCTTCAGATAGTGAAAATTATGGATGACTAACACAGTGTTCCATGGGGATGAGTCCCCCAGGGTGGGGGATGCATTTCCTCACTCCCCCACGCTCCCGAGACAGGGAAACTGCTGGGGAAACTTTTCCTCATGTCCCCTTTTTTGGAAAACTTGGGGAAACTCTAGGGGGGCATTTTTCTATTGACGAAAAACATCTCTCTTGTGGAGGGGACAAGAAGATGCAGGGGGATACAAGAGGGATGTCTCCCCCCAAATTTTTTCTCTAATAACAATTTAAAAAAAAAAATTGTTTCATTTCTTTCTATGTTTATTTTTAGTTCAGTTTTCTATGGTTGTTTTAGATTTCAACATAATGTCATTGTTATATGATGAATTTACTTTTTGATGTGCATTGCGTAATTTCAATTGTCAAATGATGAATTTAATTTAGATGTACCTTGCATAATAATGCACATTGCCAAATGATGAATTTAGATGGAACATTGCATAATGTCAAATGATAGATTCCATTTAGTAATTTATTTTTAGATTTACATTGATGATTGCAGAAATGTCAAATGATAGTTTTGATTCAGAATAGTCTAATACAAAATGATGATCATATTTAGATGTGTTTCATAATTAATACGATTTACTATCTACTAATTTAGTTATTTGCATATTGTTGGGATTTTATTTTTTATTTTTATATATTATTAAATTTTTAATAATTTTATAATTTTTATGGCTTCGAAATTTCCCTAAATTTTGGGGTTGCTTATATATGTCCCCATTGTACGTATTCCCACTCTGCTGTTTCCCCCATCCAAGAAACTTGGTGGAACATTGATTATTATATTCATATTCCTTTTTAAATAAAATGTATATAAATAAAATTTCATTCTCCATAAAAATACAAACATAATTCCATTCAACATAAAGTTTAAATCACTGTAAAGCTCGAACTGTGATTGAAAATTCCTTTCAAATTCTATTCAAATTTATAACCAAAATAAATTCAAAAATCCATTCACCATAAATTTTAAATCCCTGTAAAGCTCAAACTGTGATCGAAAATTTCTTTCAAATTCTATTCAAATTTCTAACAAAAATTAACTCAAAATTCCATTCATCATAGAGTTTAAATCATGGTTAAGTTAGAACTGTGATCGAAAATTCCTTTCAAATTTTGTTCAAATTTATAACCAAAATAAAAGTTTATAACCAGTTTGACTTCTTTCCATGTCGAATGATCAAGTGGATTCGTTTGTTTGCTATAGGAACCATCCTTTCCCATTGGCCATCTCCCATTCCAATTGTCATTCTGCAATCAAGAATATCTTATGAAAACTAGGGTCTCGTTGTTGAAATACGTACAAAATATGATTATCCTGTTGAAATATTAAATTCATCTGCATGCCTTGAGAGTAGGAAGAAACAAAGTACAGAGGCAGCAACAGCAGAGGAGCTTGCATGCAATGCACCGCACATTCAAAGAAGAATGGGAAAATCATAAGGATGAAATCAATGTTGATGGGTCGTAGCCACTATTGCAGAGGAGAATTAATTTTGTTATGGGTGTAGCCATTTTTGTAGAGAAACGAAGACTTTCGTGGTTCCAAAGCACGGAAGAACAGAGTTTATTTAAAAACAGTCCTTTCGGGATTTTAAACCCTCAACAACCAAAAATGAAGAAAATTGTTTAAACGGAGAAAGGCTTTAAGTTTTTGAAAAGGCACGACAAGTGGTCCCCACCACTTAAGTGCTAATCACAATCACAAGTTTCACTTGCAGTGTCTTGTTGATATGGAAGATTGTGATGCGATCGCAATCGCAATCGTATTACAATCGCCCTCCACTGTAAGCCAAGGTCCGCTGGTCCCATAGACCACGCAGCAATATATTATACAATCGCATGTATTCAATCGGAGGAATTTTTGTTTATGCTCCGATTGCATTAACCAAAGGGAGGACCCGATGTATTGTATAGGGCGGAGTTTATTGTAAGCCATCGCATCCGTTTTTGATCGGCGATCGAAACTCTTTTGAGTATGACCCGATTGCATTTTGATGTGATGGACCCGATCCAGAATTGTGGTGCAGGTTATTTGTTCGATCGCATTCGATCCCAATCGGAGTTTGTATATTGATGAGCCCGAACCCGATGATCTTATAAAGCAGATTTGATAAGAGCTCATCGCATTCGGTTCGCAATCACAATCATAACTTTCTTTTGGTCGTGTGTTTTGTTAAAATATGGACCCGATTGGTGTCATAAAGTTTGGCTCATAAGTTTTCAAGTCCGACGGGTCGGAGATTTACAAAGGTTTATTGTTTGTTTTTAATATGTGCGGAATATATAAAAAAAAGGGGCCCGAGAGCCTATTTAGTATTGTAATACACAGTGAATGTTTTTTTTGGTTATGCACAGCAGTGTGTTTTACAGAGACAAAGTGTTGTTTGTGTGTGACAGTGAAGTTTTTTTTTTTTTGTGAACTGCGTTTGCAACAGTCAACATTTAGAAAATCCCTCTGTGAGAGGAAGACATTTTGTAATTGTTTTTAGTTCTGTTAATGAAATAGAAAGAAAAGTTTTATTCTGCAAATCTCTGTCATTTATTCTCTATGTTAGAAGGGGAGTATTATTCTCTCCATATTGTTCTAGAATTATCAGAAATTCCAACATGGTATCAGAGCAAGTTCAGGCTCTTTGAAGGTCAAAGAAGCTGAAAGAAGAAGAAGACTTGTTGTAGCGTTTCTCCAGTAGCGTGAAAGTTCAGCAGAAGATAAAGCTCAGGTATTTCTCAAAGAAAATAGAGTTGTTGTTTTTGTTTAAAAGAGTTTGTTCTTTCAGAAAAAGAAAGACAGGTTTTCTAAGTTCAGAGTTCAGTTTAAAAGTAATGGCTAGACCAAGCACTAGTATGAGTATTGGAAATGCTCAACTTCCACAATTTAATGGAAAGAATTATGATTATTGGGCCATTACCATGAGAGCCCTGTTTGTCTCACAAGACTTATGGGAATTTGTAGAAGATGGTTTTGATGAACCAGTTGATGAGCAGGCTTTTAATGCCTTAACTCAAGCAGAGAAGGATATATTGAAGAGAAATAGAAAGAAGGACTCTAAAGCCCTCTACTATTTGTATCAAGCAGTAAATGAGAGTGTGTTTCCAAGGATAGCAGCAGCTAAGAGATCCAAGGATGCATGGGATACCCTCAAAATAACATACCAAGGTATGGAGAAAGTGAAGACAGCAAAAATACAGTTGCTGAGGAGAGATTTTGAAACTCTCTGCATGAAAGAGTCAGATAGTATAAAATCATTTTTTACACATGTGATTGGGATTGTAAATTAGATAAGGTCCCATGGAGAAACTCCTGAAGAAAGAAGGATTGTGGAGAAAATCTTGAGAAGCTTACCCTCAAGGTTTAATGTTATAGTTACCACCATAGAAGAGACCAAGGATCTCTCAAATTTCACAGTAGATGAACTTCATGCTTCATTGATGACCCATGAACAGAGATTGGAAAGAACAGTGAATCCATCTCTAGAGCATGCCTTCAAGACCCAGATGCCTTCAGGAAGAGGAAGGGGTCAAGGCAAAGGAAGAGGAAGAGGCAGAAGTCAAAACAGAGGTGGAAGGAACAACCCTTCACATTCACATGGAAGGAGCAACAGTCAGAATCAGAGCTACGGCCAATGCAGCAGCCAGCAAGGTGGACACCAACATGCGCATGGACAAAGGTATGACAAATCCAATGTCCAATGTCATTATTGCAAGAAATATGGGCACTATGCCAATGCATGTAGAAAGAAGAAAAATGACATGAAAAATAGGCAGAATGCTAATGTAGCAAAAGAAGAAAAGAACCCAAGTGATGTGCTGTTAACATGTAATGTAGCACAAGATAGAGAAGATGATGTTTGGTTCTTAGATTCAAGATGTAGTAATCACATGACTGGAAACAAAGCAATTTTTTCCAATCTAGATGAAGAGGTTAAATCAAAAGTAACCACAGGGACTGATACTAAGATATTTGTCAAGGGAAAAGGTAGAGTTAGTATTCGAGCAAGAAATGGTGAGCAAAAATTTGTTCCAGATGTGTATTATGTTCCTGGTTTGAATTGTAATCTTTTGAGCGTTGGGCAGCTCATAAACAAAGGTTACAATGTAATTTTCAAGGATGATGTGTGCACCATAAAGGATATACCTCCAAGCAAGAAAATCATTGCTGAAATACAAATGACCAGCAATAGAATGTTTCCGCTCAAGCTCAACACTGACTTGAAAGGAAAAGGGAAGATTGTAGCAGCTGTAACTCAAGAAGTCTTTCAGAATGAAGAGAAAGATGAAAACTGGTTATGGCACCTGAGATTTGGACATCTCAATTTCGGAGGATTAAATTTGTTGCACAGAAAAGGAATGGTAAGAGGTTTACCATTGATTGAGAAGCCTAACAACCTATGCGAAGGCAGCATCTTGGGAAAGCAACACAGAGAAAATTTTCCATCAGGGAAAAGCATAAGGGTGAAAGCACCCTTAGAGATCATTCACTCAGATTTATGTGGGCCGATGCAAACAGCATCAATTTCAAGCAGCAATTACAAGCTGAACTTCATAGATGATTTCACAAGAATTAAAGTGTGGGTTTATTTCTTAAAATATAAGAGTGAAGTCTTTCAGAAATTTTTCCATTTTAAAGCTCTTGTAGAGAAACAGAGCGGGCTCTATATCAAAGTTCTCAGAATTGATAGAGGAGGAGAATATATCTCAAAGGAATTTCTGCGTTTCTACAGAGAGAACGACATACACAAGCAGTTTACCACAACGTACACACCGCAACAAAATGGAGTTGTTGAAAGGAAGAATCGAACCATAATGGAAATGGTGAGAAGTATGCTGAAGGCAAAACACTTGCCGAATGAGTACTAGGTAGAAGCAGCAAACTGTGCTGTGTATATTTTAAATAGATGTTCTACAAAAGTTGTGATGAACAAAGTTCCAGAAGAAGTGTGGAGTGGCAGAAAACAGGGAGTCACCCACATGAGAATTTTTGATGTGTTGCTTACGCACACATTCCAGATAAGTTGAGAAAGAAGTTGGATAGTAAGGGGGAAAAGTGCATTTTTCTTGGATATTGTGAAGATTCCAAAGGATACAGATTGTATAATCCATCCACAAAGAAGTTTGTGATAAGCAAAGATGTGCAGTTCATTGAAGAGGAAGCATGGGATGGAAGCATTGAGAAAACAATTAATGTTAAAAGTTGTTTATCTCATGATGAAGATGAGGAAGATGTGATTGAAATTAACAACTCATCGGCAACACAACCTCCACCAAAACAAGGACAGCAAGGGACACCTCAAGCAGTAGCGAGAACACCCTTGAGAAGAAACGAGAGTGCATCTCCAAGAACACCACATGGAGCAGATTCAAGTGCTTCTTCAAGCACGACTACACCAAATGAAAGAGGAACAAAGTTCAGGAGCATTAATGAAATTTATGAACAGGAAGCGGCAAATGAAGGTAAGAATTCCTTATTTGCTTTGTATTGTCAAGTTCATGATCCTATTCATTTTGAAGATGTAATAAAATATAGGAAATGGATATAAGCTATGGATGAAGAAATTAATGCCATAGAGAAGAACAAAACATGGGAGTTAGTTGACCTCTCAAAAGGTAAAGAAGTCATTGGAGTAAAATGGGTCTACAAGACCAAGAGTAATGCTGAAGGAAAAATAGAAAGACACAAGGCCAGACTTGTTGTCAAGGGATATAAGCAACAGCATGGAAGAGACTATGAGGAAACTTTTGCACCAGTTGCAAGAATGGAAACCGTGAGAGCAGTGTTATCCATAACAGCACAAAACAAATGGAAAGTATATCAGATGGATGTAAAATCTGCATTTTTAAATGGAGTTTTAATGGAAGAGGTATATGTTGAACAACCTCTGGGCCATGAGAAGAAAGGCCAAGAGCATAAAGTCTACATATTGAAGAAAGCTCTTTATGGGTTGAAACAAGCACCGAGAGCATGGTACAGTAGGATAGACTCCTATCTACTGGAAAATGAGTTTGAGAAATGTGATGGAGAACCCACATTGTACATCAAAGAAAAGGATGGTTGAATGCTCATTGTTGTGTTATATGTTGATGATGTAATATTCACTGGTAATGATGATTATCTCAGTGAAAATTTTAAAACAGTCATGAAAGAAGAATTTGAAATGACTGACATGGGTTTGTTGAGATACTTCTTAGGAATAGAAGTAGAGGAAAATGAAAAAGGGATTTTTATCTCACAAGCAAAGTATGTGAATCAAGTTTTAGAAAGATTTAATATGCAGGAGTGCAAAGCTGAAATTACTCCCACAGTATTGGGATTGAAGTTGAGTAATAATGACAGCAGCAAGGATTTTGATCCAAGTTTGTATAAAAGCATAGTTGGCAGCCTCATGTATTTGACTGCAACTAAGCCATATATTATGCATGCTGTTAGTTTGATTTCCAGATTTATGGAGAAGCCAAAAGAAACACATTGGCAGGCAGTGAAGAGAATTCTGAGGTATGTTAAAGGTACAAAAAGATTTGGTATTTTATATACTGCTTCAGAAAATTCAGAATTAGTTGGATACACTGACAGTGATTGGGCTGGAAGTGTAGATGATCGGAAGAGCACTTCCGGTTATGTTTTTCACATGGGTTCAGGAGCCATTTCATGGGCTTCTAAGAAAGAGCCGATTGTAGCATTATCTACAGCAGAGGCAGAGTATGTGGCAGCTACAGCAGCAACGTGTCAAGCAGTTTGGATGAGAAGAATGTTGAGAAGTTTATGCCAAGAATAGGTAAAAGGGACAGTGATTTATTGTGACAATAGCTCAGCTATTGCATTGGCAAAGAATTCAGTGTTTCACAAGAGAACGAAACACATTGATGCCAAGTATCACTACATCAGAGAATTGGTGAACAATGGAGAAATTGTTTTACAACATTGTAGAACAGAGGAGCAATATGCAGATATTTTAACAAAGCCATTGGGGCAGAAGACCTTTGAATTTTTAAGAAAATGCTTGGGTATGACAGATAACCCAGCAGCTGACTTTAAGGGGGAGTGTTGAAATATTAAAGTTATCTGCGTGCCTTGAGAGCAGGAAGAAACAAAGTACAGAGGCAGCAGCAGCAGAGGAGCTTGCGTGCAATGCACTGCGCATTCAAAGAAGAATGGGAAAATCGTAAGGATGAAATCAATGTTGATGGGCCGCAGCCACTATTGTAGAGGAGAATTAATTTTGTTATGGGCATAGCCATTTTTGCAAAGGAACGAAGACTTTCGCGGTTTCAAAGCAAGGAAGAACAGAGTTTATTTAAAAATAGTCCTTTCGGGCTTTTAAACCCTCAACAACCAAAAATGAAGAAAATTGTTTAAACGGAGAAAGACTTTAAGTTTTTGAAACGGCACGACAAGTGGTCCCCACCACTTAAGCGCTAATCGCAATCACAAGTTTCACTTGCAGTGTCTTGTTGATATGGAAGATTGCGATGTGATCGCAATCGCAATCGTATTACAATCGCCCTCCACTGTAAGCCAAGGTCCGCTGGTCCCACAGACCCCGCGACAATATATTATACAATCGCATGTATTCAATCGAAGACATTTTTGTTTATGCTCTGATTGCATTAACCAAAGGGCGGACCCGATGTATTGTATAGGGCGGAGTTTATTGTAAGCCATCGCATCCGTTTTTGATCGGCGATCGGAACTCTTTTGAGTATGGCCCAATTTCATTTTGATGTGACGGACCCGATCCAGAATTGTGGTGCAGTTTATTTGTTCGATCGCGTTCGATCCCAATCGGAGTTTGTATATTGATGAGCCCAGACCCGATGATCTTATAAAGAAGATTTGATAAGAGCTCATCGCATCCGGTTTTCAATCGCAATCGGAACTTTCTTTTGGTCGTGTGTTTTGTTAAAATATGGACCCGATTGGTGTCATAAAGTTTGGCTCATAAGTTTTCAAGTCCGGCGGGTCGGAGATTTACAAAGGTTTATTGTTTGTTTTTAATATGCGCGGCATATATAAAAAAAAAGGGGCCCGAGAGCCTATTTAGTATTGTAATACACAGTGAATGTTTTTCTTGGTTATGCACAGCAGTGCGTTTTACAGAGACAAAGTGTTATTTGTGTGTGACAGTGAAGTTTTTTTTTGTGAACTGCGTTTGTAGTAGTCAACATTTAGAAAATCCCTCTATGAGAGAAAGACATTTTGTAATTGTTTTTAGTTCTGTTAATAAAATAGAAAGAAAAGTTTTATTGTGCAAATCTCTGTCATTTATTATCTGTGTTAGAAGGGGAGTATTATTCAGAAATCCCGACAAAAAGTTTCGGAGGCTTCAACGAACTTATAATATTTAAAATTCTCCAAGAGGAATGCATATAACCATATCATAATGCATGATGCCTTAATTTCTAATTATCTATGGACAATTTGCGGAGACATGTGCCTTTTCTATATGCTTAGCCTTGCTATTGGTTTTCCTCAGCTCCGAAAAGGAAGATTACATAATCATAGCCTCTGATTCTTGCAAAATATCATCCCGTGCATCTTGAGAATACTCTGATATCAATATATCCTCATTTTTAGTGGACAAAAAATAAAATTTGTCATCTGATATCCATTATTTAAAGCTTCCGCTTTCCTAAATGGGTACATTCATCTTATTTTTACAGTGAAGTTTATTGATAGTACTGATATTCAGTTTTTCTTTGGAATCTGATCTATTCTGCCAGCTTGTTTTCTGAAGTTCGAGAAACTTAGTCTATAAATATATATTTTTATTTAGATCAAATAATTTCTACCATGGACATCATCAACTTGAATGGCCTGGTATTGGTTACTGCAGCCTTTCCTTTCCTTGTGCAATTATCTTGAGAGTCCATGACAGATTCTCTGGATTTCATTTCTTGTGTAGGGGTTGACTATGAATTCTTGTTGTTGGTGGTTTTAAGCATATTTGTTTTTCTGGTTGGAGATGGGTTTCCTTCAGTAGGCTTTGAGTTCCATTCATCTTGACAATGGAGATATTATGGCCTCAGAGGAGATTCGAGAACTCACAATCACAATTACTCTCTGAAAACAAACTTCATCCTGCTGAAACTGTCTTTTGGCTCTCGGTTTTATCTCCTTTGTTCACTTTGGCCTTCCATCACTCCGCCACTTCATTCTTCACTTAGTTCCTTCTCTCCGGTCATCATTTTCCCGTTGGCTTAGCCCTCCATACCTATACATCATACTGAACTGCATCATTCTTACAATAGAATCCACTTCAAGCCTACACAAGAATCTCAAAACAGAGGAATCTGAGTCAAATTCCCATGACTACAAGGCACCGCCACCAGAAATAAGCTATAGCTACCAATCCCCATCGCCCTTAGAAGTGAAATACCGGTATCAAATTGGATTTCATTAGAAACCCAATCCAAATGAACAATACTCAGTGGTTCTTGAAGCAACCCCCTTCAGCATAGATTCAGGAGGATGGTGATGATGCCAACTTCATTTCTAGGTCCAACTGGCCTCCTGAAGCTTCCTACATAACAACAACTGCTTCAATTATGGAGGAGAATCCTCTGGCTTCATCGAGGTTTACCCACAAGAGATATTCCAAGGCAAGTCTTGATTCAAAGACTCCTCTCATGATTGCTCGTCCTAAGAAGGGAGAAACTCTCGAATACACATGGAAAACCCTTATGGAGGGTCGTCATCCTCCCCTTGCAAGGCATCTTCGCAAGTCAGAGACATGGGATTCCTCCTCATCCTCGAGGTCGAATGGAGATCATTGCTCCTCTGCTCGGAATCTGCACAAATCCGAGACAAGGAAACACCGTAGGCATGAGGATTTCCCTGCTTCCACTGGCAGGAAAATCTTGAAGAGAGATCCTTCTCTCAGTCAAGGTGAGCTTAATAAGTGTGTGGAGGCCTTCATTTCAAAGTTCAATACAGAGATAACGTTGCAGAGGCAAAAATCTTTTCGTTACATGTAGATGATTAACCGTGGGTGTCATTGATGGCATGAAGGATTTTTTGGGTTTTCTGTTTTTTCTTTCTTTTGGGTTTTGTGTTTTAAAGTCTTGCGTTTTTCCCCATGGATTCTGGCTTAAGCATCAAGAAATTCCCTGTAGCAAATGTTGTGTGTTTTTATGTTAGGTTTCATGTCTTCCAATATATATATTTTATCTGTATGAATGAATGAAGTCATTCAATTGTTACAGTAAGAAGGAAATTTATATTGTTAATTCATAGTCCACGAGGGGGTTGTAAAACAATTTCAACGGTTCAGAAGTGTGTGAATTTTGTGGAGGAAATCCATTAAATCATACTGATACTACAAACAATTTTTGTAATTGATTTTGTAATTGGTAGGGTCTTACAGCAGTGATATTCAAGTGGCCATGGACATACAAGAGAAGCCATGAAAGATCCGCAGATTTTGCTTGTAAATCACATTCATTACTTGACATGGACCACTTTATAACGGATTAGTGGACTACATTCCGGCTTTGTTTTTTGTCACATTTTTATTCCAAAGAAACGTCAACTGAAACAACAAAAACAAAAACAGATCAAAGCATTTCTAAGATGAAAGCCAAAGACGAACACCAACTAAAGGAATCCCAAAGACGTTCTTGTCTTTTTATTTCAAGATGGAGTTAAAAGGAAACCATATTTTGAAGTTTCAAAGGAATCCCAAAGACGTTCTTGATGTAAGCAGCAATTCCTTGTTTGCCTGCAGTATCGATATGAGACCGACTCGGTCGCTTGTTCTGCTACTCCACTGAGCATGTGATCTATTTAGTCGCTCATCGACTTTACTGGAAGACCTAACATTTCCTAAGAATGTGAGCGCTTATCAATGCTTGTGGAAAGTTAAAGGACATGACAGACGCATAAACTCTATTTCATTTTCGCGAGAATATAATTTTCTTTACAACGGATCTGTAGGAAATGACATACGAGTATCTGGACAATATGATTAGTCCGAAGAATTGGTAGAATATTGCAGAATTGGTTGCAAAAGCCCGAGCAGCTAAATACATTTTGGTTTCCCAACATAAAATTTTCGGTGCCCACCAGGATCACAGAATTGTAGTATGGAAATGCTCTAAGTCTCCGCCACACTCTATTATGTATCATAAGTTGAAATGAAGGATACCCATCGTAAATTTGTTGGATTCCATATTCTCTAAAAA
Source organism: Pinus albicaulis (assembly GCA_034641835.2). Classification (NCBI taxonomy): domain Eukaryota; kingdom Viridiplantae; phylum Streptophyta; class Pinopsida; order Pinales; family Pinaceae; genus Pinus; species Pinus albicaulis. The sequence continues at coordinate 641,240,620 of CM076581.1, read as the reverse complement.
TTATATACAGGTGCGCAGGCACAAACACTGTCTTTGGATGAATATGTAGATACCATATATCCTCTGGCGATAATAGAAAACAATGTAGATACCATATCTTCGTCTGCCACAGAAAATGTGATGGAGAGAGTCCGAAAACGTAATGGAGAGAATAGTCAACCAGTGGAGAAAATGTAATGGATAGAATGGTTGACTAGCGGCGACACTATTGAGATTCGGGAAAGCTGTTGAGGACGACACTATTGAGATTCGGGACAGCGGTGGAGGTCGATGAATTTGAATTTTGAACAGTGTCTCCAACTAAAACTCCACAATAAAATGTATATACGCATAACAAGATACGAGTTGCTGACACTTCAAGCCATAGAGACTTCATGCCACATATTGTCATGTGAAATAATAATACATATTTATTTTATACTAAATAATTTATTATTATAATAAAAGTAGAAATAAGTCTGAAAGATGAGTTCTCCCAGCACCGCATCTGTCAGGAATTAAGGGAATATATGAGGTGCCATGATAGCACCATAGATTATGAAATACACTCCGTGAGTGTTCACATACTAATTCCCCCACTGTGCCAATAACTATTTTATTTATTTACATTTTATATTTTAATATTTATTAGATATATTTAGATGATTAGAAAAAACACTGTAATAAAAAATTTAATGATGATAATGTTTTTAAAAATCAATAAATTTTACGTACACATAACTATTAGTAATCTTCTCGGAATCTACAACTTATTCTTCTCTTTGCAAATTAGATCTCACAGTTTTCATGAGTTTCACATTACTTTAATCACTAATTAAATTATCTCTTTTCACAAATATTTTTGAACTAATTTTATTATAATTAAAAATAATAAAAATACCAAAATTATTATAATTTTTTATATTATAAAATCTTAAAAAATAATTAAGATAATAGGCTATAAAGAATATCTATACTAAAATCATGTTTTAATATATCGAAGGATATATTACTTTAAAATATATTCACCCTCAATCTATTATACTATAAATTTGATCTTATATATATTTTAAGCATCCCTTATTCCTAAGATGTTATTTAGGAGTTTCATTATATAAATCAAGAGCACTGATTTTAATTCTAATGATATGCATTTTGTATTTAAAATTCAAAATGTTGAAAAAGTAAATTTTTAACCAAATGATTAAATTGATAAAATATTTGTAATGTTTTAATTTTTATTTTTTTATTTTTTTGTCAAATTTTTATTCATATTTTCAAAAAAGAAGTACATCAAGGAAAAAGCGCAAGTAGTCTCACCTTGACCAGGTTTGTTGACTACTACCGAGAGCAAGTGACAATGTAATAGAGAAAAAATGAGAGACACAGTCCACAGTTTCATGGGCCAGAGTCCCCAGTAAACAGACAATACATATAGAACACCAACAATCATGTTAATCATCTGAGGTTATGGAGGTTGGGTTATTCAGAGCTGTACCTAGAGGTGGTGGATGATGAAAGGAGCATTGGACATGCTCCTCGAAGTGTTCCATCCAGTTCTCTAGTTTCTCGACCTTCTATGAAAGAAAATTATGGCCACGTTAGACAACCACAACACGCTCTCTGGTATGACATTGAAAATAATGCATCGTATTCAGGGGTAGCAATCAGTTCTGTGTGCTCCTCTTGACGGATACATTATGAATTGTCTAGCCGATTTGGGATGGATTGAAGCACCTCACGTCAGCATCCCATATAGCAGAGATAAAATATCACACTGCAAACTCTAATCAAATTCTATATTATGAATAAAGGAAATTACACACATATTTATACAAGCAATAGTCTCAAGATAGGAATTCTATCTTGGACGTACAGTAATGTGGTTGAGAGATTCTCTCAACCACACACTAAACTAGGAGAAACTATATTCTAGCTACATCCTATTATGTAGGAACAAACTCCACAAATGGAGAATCACAACCATAGACAAGTAGGAATTAATTATTTCTAACTCCCCCCCTCAATGACTACTTGTCATGATAGTGATTCACGAAGTCTGGTTGTGGTCAAGCATAACAAAGAATATTTCGACATCCATATAAAAGAGCAACCATCCATCCAACTGCTGCAACCGCTAGTCTTGTAGGATGTCCTTCGCATACATGATTCTGTCGACCATTATCACTGCATATATGTACCTACAAATCCACCACCATCAGGCGAATTGCATGTGCAGAACCTCCAAAACAAAGAGAGATCAACACCTTTCTAAGCCAAATATTCATGTCCAAATAACAATCGCAAACAGTTGCGCTGATTGCGCCTTTCGACGCAACTGTCAGATAGAAAAGTGCGCCGAACCTCTTGTGCTCAGACACACCAATATCTGAGACCGTGAGCCAGGTGTTACTGCAGTCCACCTGCTCCTATGAGCACAAAGCTCCCATGTACATGTTAGCCACTCAGGCAATATGCCACCACCAGGCAAATACATAACTTAAATGTGCCACCACCAGGCAAGTCCTGTAGCCACTAAGGCTCTGTATGTGGTTTCTGGTTCACCACAAACCATCACTTTACAGTGACAAAAAATGGTTTCAGGCTAACCATAAACCATTACAAAGTGGTTTTAAGATCACCACGAACTTTCAAATGCCTTTACAAGACTTACATTTCATACTTCAACATTTGGAGTTTCTGAGTACATATAATGACCATTACAACAACCATCTAGACTTGCTTATAACATGCTAGGGAGTCTATTCCACAAACCACACTAACTCAAACAAACATCTACTTTGTTGTCCACCATAAACGTTGTTGATGCTTCATTACCTCATCTTCTCCTACATCCTGGGCATCCTTATCTGTTCAAATAAATTCTTGGAACTCCATGCTTAACCTGTCATTCGTTAGAGTTGCAAATTCTAACAAAATAACTTTGCCTACATTGAGTTAGCTAGGCTCAATAAGGCTCAATAATATATAAACATGATTCCAAGAAAATACAACATAAACTCTTCAAATTTAATTTCTCTATCTCTACCCATAGATGATTATTTTCCAAACATACCAGCAGCCATTTTTCACCAACAATACCTGTGAGGGGTCTACTGATAAAGAAACGGATTGACGACTTTTCACCTGGACTCAATGCAGTGCATTCAAACACTGATGATCCAGACATAGGCACACAGCCACACGAAGAGAACACAATTTTCCCTTCAAGAGTAATAATCTAGGACTCCACGGTCCAATCCTCCATCACGTTTCAGTATCCACTCCCCTGGCAACATAATGCCACTTCCCCTGCTCACAGTATCAAGGCTTGGTAACTGCTTCCAAGCATGCTGCCTCATACTCGCTAACAATCTGCAACAACTAAGACCCATTGTCTAACTAATCTCCTCGCAGTTGAACATGCAGATCTATCTCCACAATCTGTTTCCATCACACCGGGCACGCACAAACTTGATCATCCTGCAATCTCTGATGTAACTTTCATGTCTTCATCATATACTGCAACTTTGTTTAGTGTTGGAATGACCAGTTCCAACACACACTCAGAATTGTGACAATAGTTGGTTACACTAATGTCACTTAAATTACAACCAATTTCATTGTCATAACAGTTAATCAATACATTACAAATTTAAAAAAAACATCATCAGAGAATTAAAAAAACATGCTTCTCAACGGTGCAAACTTCACCCAATCAGGATCGCCGAGATCTATAGCGTATGCAAGTGCATGCAGTGTCGCACCGAAGAGCACAAGTTTACTCCTCTCCATCTCTGGTGTCTGCGCGCCACCGGAGAAATCCATCTTCTCGGAGGACGCTTTTCCAGCAACCATTTTCTTCTTCTAGCTTGTAATTGAAGGGGTGTTTCCGGTTCCTGGGATGAGGTCCTCCGATTCAAACGGAATGCTCAAAAACGTATCAGTTTTGATGTCAAACAAACTCGATCGACGGAGTCTCCTATTCATGTTACTCTGCCGTAAGAAATACTTCTGCGCATGGCTAGCAACCTGAGTCAGTGTTCTAATCTTTACAAAGTTTCTGGAGATGCCGCGCCAATCCCCCTTACCGACTCTCTGAAAGCCGACAAGAAAAATTCGGTATTCTTCCTCTGTCCAGGGCACTCCCCTCTTCCTCTCATGGGCATTGCTGGATGAATGAACGAGGTCATCCGAGACATAACCATCAAAACCTTCGGCGGCAACCTCAGCCGAATCCGAGTGCTCATATTGAGACAAATTTGACAAATTGCTCATACTCACACTCTTTCTCATTGGTCCATCCGTCAGACGAACCCCAAAGAGCATCACACCATTTCCCACACAGGTACGGGAATTGTGGCCATTAAGGCCACACAACGAACAGCTCCTAGAAGACATGGCGTTGTGTTCCCCTTCAAACGCAAGAAATCTGCAACGAAATACACAAATCGAAGGCCTGCTTTCCTCCAAAATAATGAGAATCTCAAAAGCTAAAGCACACTCCACGGACCGAATCTAATACAACTGCACGCTGCTATTGGACAAAAAATAGACGGTTTAACTCGACATCCTTCCAGTTGGCATATCTACAGGAAAATCCAGTGGCCGAGAGGCATTCTCCCTTCACACGACCTCCTCTCACAATCTAGCTATGGTCCACAACGCCTGCAACACCTCAACGGATCCAAACGTTGATACTGCTGCACCTTATCGGCAGCGTTAACAACCATTTACTTGCTCACGAGTTTGATTTTGACACTGCTGGTGGTGGCTCGAGTGCAGATCCACTCCTCAAGCTGCTTCCCCCACGCAAATCCACCAACAATGCTCCACTGCGATCCAGTGGTTTACTCCCGCATGCTATTCTCCAGCAATAAAAAAAACATGGGACTTGATCACACAGATCTGTTGCAGTATTCATCAATGAGCAACAGCTCCTCTTTGACGGGCTCCACAGCCCTCCACAGCTACAGCCACGGTGTCCCCTGCTCAACTCTGATGCCGCATTGACTAGCCGAACACTCTTCCTCAGATGGACAAACCCAAAACAAAATAAACTGCAAAAAAAACTCTCTATCTGCTATTTCCCTCAGCCCACGAGGGGCCGAGGCCCAGGCCCTTACGGGCTCTGAAGCTCTGATACCAAGATAAAATATCACACTACAAACTCTAATCAAATTCTATATTATGAATCAAGGAAATTACACACATATTTATACAAGCAATAGTCTCAAGATAGGAATTCTATCTTGGACGTACAGTAATGTGGTTGAGAGATTCTCTCAACCACACACTAAACTAGGAGAAACTATATTCTAGCTACATCCTATTATGTAGGAACAAACTCCACAAATGGAGAATTACAACCATAGACAAGCAGGAATTAATTATTTCTAACTAGCAGCTCTGTTGTAGGCCTTGAATGCCACAACGCACTAACCCCTCATGCTCAGATCCACCTCAGTCAGCCTCCCTTCCCCTCGGCCGGCATTACGAGTACTTTACTTTGACTTTAAAATTATTATAGCACTACTATGGTTAACAATGAGTTTTTATCCACCATTAATAATGTGACAAATAAGTACCTTTAACTCAAACAATGCCACCTCAACCATTAGAAATGATGTCATCCCCTAAAATGTGATTGGTTCTCATAAAGTGAATTTTGATTGTACATTTTCCTTAGGAGGCCCATTTTAGACCTCGAAATTCCCCTAATGACAAGTGAAGCACGATGACTCTGACTCTCGGCAACACCCCCTCGTCTGCCCCCACGAGCAGCAGACCCTGCGCTTCTCCCCTCTCAAGCTACACCACATCCGCCTCCATGAACCCCTCGACTCGGGCCCTATTCATTCCTCTCCTCCAAACTATCGTCTTCATTCCCAGTTAATAGTGCAAGTTGAGACCAGGACTTTGTTGCACCAGGCCCTCCAGAATTTGGCACCTGGCCAAAGGACCTCCCTAAGCGAGGAGTCGGCCTCATGCTGAAAACCTTGACACCTAAAAACCTTAATGCCTCCCTATCGTTCTGAATTACCCACACAGGTCTTGTAGGGTCCAAGACCCTTGCCACCAGCACTGGACACCCCCTATTCATGTAGAAATTTCTCACCAAAACCCAATAGAAGCGGATTCATCTAGCTTGTGAAAGGCACCACCCCACATACTAGGGCATGGTATTCGGACCAAGGAAATGCAAGACTATCCTCCTGCTCCACCACAGGCCAAAACACCACCACGACGGATTGGAGCCTCCTCTAGCAAAGCAAGCGTAGCCGCATACCAACTCTGTCAACCTCATATGCACCTCTCCCCTATCAGATTTGTCCTTACTAAGCACAATTCTCCAAAGTTCCACACCTCTTACCCACCAGCGTGGGTGAAAACACCTTTGTCTCTGTCAACCTCTCGACTAGCCCATATAGATACTATTATATCCTCGTCCTCTCTCGGCACCCTACGCACCAGCTCTTGAAAGCTCACTACAACATAATGACTATCGATTTCCCTCACCACCCTCCATATATATTTTTCATCTGCCACTTTCCGCATTCCCCAATGTGATATTAAGTTTCCCACGCTTCGGTTTAACCTCCTGTGTACTCCAGGTGATGCGAGTCTGTCATGAGGCCCACCCCCTACTTGCTCCACGTGCTTATCATATGCCATAACACATTCCCACATGAACATTCATTCCATCATTACTCACCCCATCCGGGAATGTTTTAATTTCCTTTTATTAATAATTTGTTATTCAAAATTTTATTTCTAAAATTTTTGATTAAATTATATTGTTTATATTTAATAATTAAACCAAATTTATCTTAAATTTCCCTGACAACTTTTCATTTTGAAAAATTCATGTTCATATTTTAGATGTCTAATGATAACTTTTGACATAAAGTACATATATTTTTAATTAAGAGAATAGAAAAATGCTTTTGTATTTAATGTTAAAATTAAGGGTTATAAATATTTTTAGTTCAACATTTATTTTAAAGATTATAATAAGTTTTTCCAATTATCAATAATTTATCTTTCCATTATAATTCTAATTTAAATTAAAGTTGAAATTAATGTCTAGTATTTATGAGATTGAACCTTTTTCAACACTGTTAAAGTATATTAACTTTAACTTTTGACTAATATTAATAGTGACTTCATAATTTTTGCATAAATGTCCAACAACCCATAAATAGTATTTGTAATGTCGAGAAAATAATGATAACTAACTTGATAATTTTAATATAATGCATTCTATATATATATAAATTTGTTTAATTTTATAAATATTAAAATATATGGAAAAAAAATACTCTTACAATATGAGTGATTTGAGACTTTCAGAATTATTTATATGGGTAGAGAATTTAGGAATAGAACTGTGTAGAAGTCTGATTCGTCCAACATTTTGGATGGTTTTTCCATCCATCCAATCTTTTTGATGGTTTCTCCATCCATCATCAGGGACCAAATCTAGCTAATGAGTGAACTAGCGTTGAAGAACCTTTTAATAAAAAAATTATGGGTGATGTATTAGATGAATAATGGTAAAAAAAAACATAAATAATAATAATTGACCAATTGATTAATATTTGAAAAAGAAAATTTAAAAGAGATTTTTTGTTGATGATTAGAAATCCCAGATTTGGGATTTACATATTTTTCCTACCAAGAAGAGGGCCAAAAAATGAGATGAAAAATGGATAAAAAATAGCTACAATTATTAACTAGATTGTATTAAATTAATAAAATAAATAACAACTTAATTGTATAAAATAATGACCACAACTATGAAATAAGCTTGTAATAAATTAATGAAATTAACAATAAAGGGAAATAAATGACAAAAAATTCAAGATATATTATTTGAAATTGACCAGAATAAATTAATTGGAAATGAGGAGAATTTTATAATATAAAAGGGGAAGGAATTTTTTATTATTATAAAATTCTTCTTTATTTCCAACTAATTTATTCTTGTCAATTTCAACTAATATATTTTGAATTTTTTGTCATTTGTTTGTTTTTGTTATTAATTTAATTAATTTATTACAAGCTTATTTCATAGTTGTGGTCATTATTTTATAAAATTAAGTTATAATTTTTATTTATTTTATTAATTTAATACAATCTAGCTAACAACTTTAACTATTTTTATCAAATTTTCATCTTACTTTTTGGCCTTCTTCTTGTTCCAAAGAAAAATCTAATTCCCAAATATGGTATTTCTAATAGTAAACAAAAAGCCCTTTTAAATTTTCTTTTTCAAATATCAATCAATTGGTCAAATATTATTATTATGTTTTTTTACCATTATCCATCAAATACATCACCCATAATCTTCTTATTAATAGGCTCTTCAACACTCGTTCACTCATAAGGCTTGCTTTGGTCCCTGATGATGGATGGAGATCCCATCTGAAAAGTTGGACGGATCACACATCTACATAGTTCTATTCCGTAATTCTCTACCAATTCTTACAATAATTCATTATTACTACATTTTATTTTAAAAATTTATAAAATTTAAATAAATTATATATTTTTAATTTAATTTAAATATTCTTATTATCAATATAAGTATATATGTAAGTATGGGATTTTTCATTTTAATATATGAGAACTATTTGTTGCTTAATTATTTAGAGTTAGTTAAATCCCACTATGTATAGAAGAGATGGTGATGCAGTGTACTATTAAATCACTCTATGATGTAAAGGTCACTGATTCAAAACTCTATGAGAAAAAACTCCAGTCATGTTAAGGGTTGGTGTGGCTTAGGCTGGATGTGATCCCTGGTGATTTTACGTCTTAGATACCCCTCGATCGCAATTTCTCAAACCATATGTCAAGCATGAAGTAATCTCTGATGAAATCAGACAACTTGACATACAAAACAAATTTATTTAGAGTTAGTCATAAAATATCAAGATATTCACAGTCATTAGCCTTTACTAACCAAATCTCTCATAATATTGAATAGGCTACATAGTATTCATTCCATTGGTTGATGCTCAAAGGGGTGAAGGATGTAGAAGTTTTTGTTGAGGGTGATCCATCTATTAGAGACTGTTAGTATGAATCTTTTGTCGAAGTGTACGAAAAAATACCACTTTAACTACGCATAACTTATAGCCCTAACATCAAATATGGCTACCAATATCTTCAGATCTGCAGTTAGTTGATCAACACAAGTGCTGCAAAAAACCAGATCTATGCATAAAGAGACATTAAGCAGTAAAAATAAGGTTTTGCTCTATACATCCAATAGACAAGACAAGAACAATATTTTTAGAAAGAATTTTTGTATTAAGGGCACCTGGGAGGAAAACAAGAAGGTGTTTCCAATTCTCCTCAATGGGATGGGTTCTTGGAAGTCCTCAGCACTTCAGATCTAGCATTTCTCTCTCCTGTTGGTGTAGAAAACCCAGACAAAGATAGAACTCAAAGGGAGCTCACACAACAAACAATGGAAAATATGACAATGATAATGGCTCAAAGTCAGACCAAGAGTATAGATCCAGAGTGATCTAATAGGCAACAAAAGGTGAAGAATGGTAGGGGAAAACCTTCCTATTTATAACAAAATATTGGGTCATTCTAGATCTTGGTGCATGATTAAAATAACATTAACCAAATCTAGATCCACCTTTTATGGAATATTTTATTATATTTGTTGGAGGAAAAAAGTATTTGACTTGGGTCAAATCCCTTTATTTGTGAATAATAAATAAATAAATGATTTATTTATCATTTTAAGGAAGTGGTTGAAAGACAATCAAATAAATAATGATTTATTTAATTATTTATGGGTGATTTAGTCATATTTAACAAGGAATATTATTTAAATAAGATTTAAATAATTATTCCTAGAAAATAATAAGATAAATAAAGATTTATCTAATTAATTTCTTTGTTTTGGGTTAAACATGACCAAGAATAATAATTGAATTATTGTTTAATTAATCATTCCTTGAGGAAAATCAAACAAATATAGGTTTGTTTAATCTTTCCTTTTGGGGTTTCCTGTTTAGACCATAAACAACCTAATAAATGTGTTTTATTAAGTTATTTTACATAGTGAAAGCAATTTTACTTAGGGTAAAATTGGTCTTACATGGTGTACTTGGGTCCATCTAATGGTAGTAGGTTAGATGACCAAAAAATGGTGTAACAGATTTCCCCCCAGCGTGCGAGTGTTAGGAGCAAATCGTATGACCGAAGTACGTTGTAAAAACTCAATCACCAGACATCAAAAGGGAAGTCAGAGAGAGAAATGTAAGGTAGACTAATGTGCTGAAGAACTAGACCCTGAGGAGACGAGACTTACAGGTGCAACAAGTCTCTTTTTATGAGAGGGTACATGTGCTAAAGGCGGCGGGGGAGGCATACCTATGCCCGCCAAGACAAAGTACAAAAGAATAGTGTGTCCAGTAAACAAGGGACTGAACCATAAAGTACAACCGGCATAAACATGAGCCAGATAACGATACAATGAGGGATCTCATATACATGCTGTGCCTGGGATAACAGTCAGGACTTATACAATAATATCTGAGTACATGAGATACAAATACAACCCAAATGCCCCCTATAAGAAGGGAAGGCCTCATAAAATTTGACTGATATATGAAAATCAAAGAGGCGCTGCAAGTGGCTAAGGCCGACATCATCAAATATATGGAGCTACATCGAAGGCTGCAATGAAGAGGTCATCCGGGCATGTGGGGGGCTACCTGCAGGGCCACCCCCTCATGAGGGCTGAGACATATCACACACACCCGGGAATCACCAAAAGCTACTGCAGAATCACTGAAACATCAAGCATACAGATCTCGATCATGCTGAAAGGAGCTGGAGTGGAGAAACAATCAAGTCAAAGGGAAATGAGAGATCCCTTTGCCTGATCCGAAGCACTGAACAAGAGTGGAAGCTGGAACCAAGGTACACCACCCTCTAGACTTTTCGTCTAGAATGAAGGAGCTGATGTCGACAGAAGGAGGTCCGCCATAGGTGAGGCAATGAGAGATCCTCAACTAAGGCACGAGAGAAAATAGTAGAGCGATGGACAGACTAATACCAATGATGATGATGGAATGGAGGGGACTGAGTAGCGAATGGACGACTTCCCTTGCTAGAGCATAAAGGGCATGAATGACATGGCAGTGAGTGACACAGTATCATAAGGGATAGGAGATAGTGGGACTGACGACCATAATGTGTGACACAAGAGAGAGACCAAGCAATGAAGGATGGAGAACTATAGCGGGGTACAAAGGGACTCGGGATAGACTCCATGAATGTGATGATGACTCAACTTGGATGCTCTAAACAAGGGCGACTCGATGGTGCTGCCACACAGAAAAGGTCCCATGGGGGACCATGAAAACATGAGTACAAGATGGTATCTCATGACGAAAATCGACGCGAACAAAGACAAGTATGGAGGCAAAGTGGTGCCCCAAGTAAAAGTGTTGTAAGTGAGGAAATTCGATTTTGGGGGGAGGTGAAGTGACCCTTCTGGGACAAAGTATGTCCTGGTGAAGTATCAAAGTACGAAAATGAAAAAGATGTTGGCTATCTAAAAGAAAATAAAACAGGCATTTCAGAAGGGAAATGCTAAGGGTAATATTTCTTAAGATAGAGTGCATTGTGAGGATTAGGAAGGGGATATCCTTCGAAGTCCTCTAAGAGGTATGCCCCCTTACTGAGATCCTTACTGATGATGTAAGGGTCTAGCCATAAGGAGTCGAACTTCCCGTGACCAAGGACATCATGGGCCTGGTCATATACTAGAACAAGGTCACCTTCGTGAAAAGTACGAGGTTGGACTTTTCGGTCATACTGAGCTTTGGTGCGTTTCTTAGCTGCTTCAATGGTTTGCAATGCAACACGATGGTCTTCGGAGGCACACTCAAGCATGATAAGTCGTTGTTCTAGAGGTTGGGTATTAGGGAGAAGTTTGACGGCCAGATGAAGGGAAGGGATTTCACACTCGATCGGTAAGACTGCCTCCTCTCCAAAAACGAGGTGGAAAGGAGTAAACCCGGTGGCAGTTTTAACAGAAATTCGATAGGCCCACAAAGTAGGGAAGAGCATAAGATACCAGTTGGTTTTGTGCTTATTCACCGTGCGTTGAAGCATAGTCTTGAGGATTTTGTTGACTGCTTCAACTTGGCCATTACCTTAGGGGTAATAGGAGGAGGAATATTGGTGCTCAAAACCCAACAGTGAGGATAGCTCACGCCATATCTCATCTTCAAAATGTCGGCCGTGGTCGGAGACCCACTGTTTCGGAACCCCGAATCGGGTGATAACGTGGTTAAAGAAAAAGAGGGCTGTGGTAGCTGCCGTGTTGTTACATTTTGGCATAGCCTCGGCCCATTTTGTGAAATAGTCGACCACCATGATGATATATTTATGGTTACCAGTGGATGGCGGGCGACACTCCATAAATTCGATGGCCCATTTACAAAAGGGACCAGTTGTGATGACAGGATGGAGGGGAGCTGGGGGAGCTTGTGCCTTAGGGGCGAAATGTTGGCAATTGGAACAGTGTTTGACTTCCTCAATGCAATCACTAAAGAGCGAAGGCCAAAAATACCCAGTGCGCATGACTTTCTGGGCAGTAGCAAGACCGGAGAGGTGGCCACCGCAAGCGTCGCTATGGCAGGCATTGATGACCTGTTCAGCTTCAGCGTGTGTGAGACAACGACGAAGGACAGTATCTATACCGCGATGATAGAGGTCGTCACCGATAAGAAGGTAGCGGGGAGCCTGGTGTTGGATACGTCGTCGAGCATCACGATCAAGGTGAAGGGAAAACTTTTGGGTTTGCAAGTAAGTGAGGATATCACCATACCAAGGATCTTCCAAAGTAATGGTGAATAAGTGCTCATCAGGAAAAGCATCATTAACTGGGGGATCCTGCATTCCAGCAGGTAATTCAGAAATGAGTTCAGCAAGGGCTAAACCTTTCTTAATTTTGGGTGTGACAAATTCAAGGTCGAATTCTTGAAGGATGACGACCCAACGGGCGTACTTCCCAGTGAGGATTCGGTGACTCAAAAGGAAAGCCATGGGGTTGGAATTAGTCACAACCTTGGTGGAATGCATGAGGATGTAATGACAAAGCTTTTGGACTGAGAACACGATAGCCAGTGCTAGTTTTTCTTCAAGTGAGTAGGACACAGGAGGCCCTACGAGGTTCTTACTGACGTATTAGATCACATGCTTGATACCATTGTCATCTTCTTGGATAAGAACTCCAGCGACCGAATAGGTGGAAGAGGAGATGTACAAGATGAAGTCCCTATCAAAGTCGGGAGGGCGGATCAAGGGAGCGGATGTGAGAGCCTGATTGAGGGCATCGAAAGACTCATGAGCATAGGTATCCCATACAAATGGGATATTAGATTGGAGGAGTCTAACGAACCCATGTGCGGTGGTGGCATAGTCAGGAATGAACCGACGAAGAAAATTAGCTTTGCCTTGGAGACTTTGTAGCTGGCGTAAGGTGCGCGGAATGGGAAGTTCAAGAATGGCTTGAACTTTTAAAGGGTCAAGAGTGATACCGTCCTTAGACACTATGAATACTAGGAGGCGGCCGGCGGGAACGTAGAAGACGCATTTCAACGGGTTAAGGCGGATATTATACTTGCGACATTAGAGAAAGACGGTACGCAGATTGTGGAGGTGCTGCGCCCGATGCTTAGAATGTGTAGTGAGGTCATCTAAATAATCAAGGATAATATGAGCTAAGTCATGGAAACAATAAGACATGGCCCGTTGAAAAGTGGCATCGGTGTTTTTAAGGTCGAATGGCATGACCCGATAAGCGAAAGTTCCCCAAGGACTGATGAATGCGGTTTTAAGTTGATCAGCAGGACGGATAACGATTTGGTTGTATCCAGAGAAACCATCCATAAAGGATAGAACCTCATGCCCCACACACTCATCAATTATTTGGTCAATAAATGGTGTGGGGAAGTTGTCTTTGGGACAAGCTTTGTTCAAGTCGCGAAAGTCCATGCAGACACGGATGGTGCCTTGTTTCTTGAGGACGGGAACTGGGTTGGACACCCAAGTGGTGTATTCAATGAGATAAATGAAACTAGCCTGCTTGAGCTTGTCGATTTCGGCTTTGATAGCATCATGTCTGGAAGGATTAATGGGTCTGAATTTTTGACGGACTGGGTTTGCATCGTGCCATGTGTCGATATGATGTTCGATGATGGTGGGATCGAGTCCGGGCATTTCGGAGTAGGACCAGGCAAAAATATCGTAGAATTCTTTGAAAAGCTTAGTGTAAGCCTCAATTTCTTCCAGGGTGCATTGGGTGCCCAAGGTGATATATTCTTCAATTCCCGGTTTGACCAAAATGTCAATTTTAATGGTAGGAGAGACATTGGCCATGTTTCCTTCTTCGAAAGCATCAGGTGCAGGGATGGGATTTTTGAACCAATCGACTGCATTGGGAATGAAGTCTTTAGTTTCCACAGCATATTGATCATGGGATTGCCATGGGAGGAAGTATGCACGATGGCGCATATCATCCCACGGAAAGTCAGGGTTGGTCATGGCTTCGATGATGTCTTCATCGGACTGGAAGATGGGAAGAATGGAGGAAGGAGGATCACCCGATGATGTAATAATGCCTGACTGGTCATCTTGTGGAGAAGGGCTCACATGAGCAACGTCAGTAGATCCAAGGTCTACTGAGGTGGAGCCGAGAGTGTTTGCAGGTAGGAGGTTAGGCGAATCATCTCGCAAGGATGAAGATAGGTAAAAAATGGTGGTCGAAGGCGCTGTCATTTCGACAGCGGGAGGAGGAATGTAAATGGGAGTAGGAAGATCCTCTGGTCCTACCAAAGTAGAACTCGCAAACAAGTGGGAAGGTATCTTGTCATGCGTAGCCTTGAATTGGCGGTACGTTTCTAAGGAGGAACGATACTCATCAAGGCGGGGACAGAGGTGGGTGTAATGGCCATGGAAATCGCACAAAGCACAAGGGTGATTTGTGCGCAAGGTTTTGAGTTTCGGGATAGAATCCTGGATAGTGACGTAGACTTCAGGGATATTAGATTCTGGAAACGTCTCATTGACCATGGTCTTGAGATACGGAAATTCAGGACACGTATGGGTGGCGTGACCGACAATATCGCACAAAGCACACTGGATACCGCGCTTTGGCGATCGGGGAGGAGTAGGGTTTGTCGGGGCGGCTTGGTCCTGATTGGTTTTTATGTGAGCTTTGCCCCCTTTTCATGATACTGTCGCAACCGGAGATGGTGCGGGCTGAGGTGTGTGAGGTACCATGGTAGCGAGAGAAGTGACGGGGATCGATTGAACCGGAGTCAAAGCAAGGTAGGGTTTGGGGTGACCAGGTGGGGTAGCGGCTGGAGGGTCAAGGTACCAGACGGGGATACCCAGGGTCAGGTTGGGGAGAGAGAGGGTAGCCATAACAGGAACCGAGTACACTCCAGGAGGTGGAAGGAATAACGGTAAGTGACCGGAGGGGTAATGGCCGGGCAGAATGGCTCCGAGGTGGCTAAGGCCTGGAGGAACCGATCCAAGAGTATAGAGGGGCTCATGGATACCAGTTGTAGGAGAAGGGCCAAAAGGAGGAGTTCCAGCTGGCTGAGATGAATGGCTAGGAGCGGGTTGCTGACTAGCCACAGCGGGCTGTTTAAGAGTTTCCCAAGACGATTGCATCATGCAAACATTCGATAAGCTGGGATCAGAGATAGGAGGAGGAGGGAGACCATGGAAAGTTCCAAGCAAAGAGGAGTCTTTGTAGACGCCGGGAGAGACACTATTCAAGGAATCAACGGTTTGCTTATTGGCTACAGAAGAGATGGTTGTCTCAGGGGAGGTCTGAGACTTTGGCTCATGATAAGTCAACTGGTCGATGGTAACTATCTTTCCATTGTGAGGAAAAGACATCTTGCGAAAAACCGCGGATGGGACAAAAAACATGGCATAGGTGTAGCTTCACCCAAATAGAATGTTGTAATCGAGAGGGGCGTCGATGAATTCGACGTCAACGCAAACAGTCTTGCCCGCAAGGGTGATAGGACAACTACGGAAAAGGCCAATGGGCTAGGAGGCATGGCCGTCCCACGCTCGAAGGGTGATTGTGGAAGGGGCCAACTCAGGAGATCCAAGTTGCTTCCAAACTGAAGTGAACATCACATAGATGGATGCCCCCTCATCAATTATACACCGAGAGACAGTAGCGTTCTGGATTTTGACTGGGATTTGGAAGGCAACGGAAGTAGGAAGAGGGGGATGTTCTGATTGATGGGCATCGAAAACAATCATTTGGTCATCAGCAGGATCAACAACGCCCATGGCAGATAGCAGAGCCTTCTTTTGGGAAGGGCATGACTGGAGGAGTTCCAATGTGGAAATGGAAACAGGAGACTGCGCCAAATAATCTACTATGCTATACGAATGAGCAGCTCGACCAGGAGCAGCATTTCAGCGTAATGGTCCCTTAGGAATCTTGGTATGGACCTCAACTTTGGGTGGAGGGATATGTAAGGGACCATTGGGTGTCGAAAGAGGCTCTGTAGAACCTGAAGAAGGGGACTCGGAGGCAGACTGAGCGGGAGGCTTGGGGTATTGGCGAGACCGAGTTTGAAGGTTAAGGTTGACGGTTGGAGATGGATCAGAGTTCATCATGAGGATCTGGTAATCGGAGGAACCAGAAGGGAAAGGTTGAGTGGTGACCTGTTCGTCAGGTGGTTGGGCAGCCACGAATCCTTGCTGGGGGAAAGGATCGGTAAACACAGCCGGTTGAGTAGAGGCCACATTAGGGGGAGCTTGAGGGGAGGCATGTTGTCCTCGCAAAGTGGCTTGAGACTCCCACATCTGCCGCATCTATGGTAGAAGGGGAAAATCGTGAGTGTAATGACTGTAAACACCGCAACACGAACAAGGCTTATTTGTGCAAATAGGCCTGTCTGGCTTGGGATGAGTACCCTGTTGCTGGTTAGCAGTGTTAGGGTTAGTACCTTGAGGATTGGGTCCATGAATACCAGGGGCAGATTTCTTTTGATTGCCTCTCTACCTTCTTTGAGAGGAATGGGGATTAGTCGCGCCCTATTGTGCAAATACTTGCCCTGGAGGGGGCTGTAGGTGCTGTTGCTGGGGTTGAGGAGGCAAGGGGGGTGGAAGTGCAAATGCTGGAGGAGCTGGAACACCAGGCTGTGGAGAAGGATAATGGTTAGGTTGGGCAACATTGAGGTAAGCAGGAGGTTGGGAAAAAGGATGAGGCATGCCGTATCCTAGAGACATGTTACCTGGAGGGGGAAAAGTGTTAGAGGTGCTGGCCCCTCCCGGAGGGAGACCAT
Source organism: Pinus albicaulis (assembly GCA_034641835.2). NCBI lineage: Eukaryota > Viridiplantae > Streptophyta > Pinopsida > Pinales > Pinaceae > Pinus > Pinus albicaulis. The sequence continues at coordinate 641,223,275 of CM076581.1, read as the reverse complement.
AGCCCATAGGAGGTTGAGCATACGGATGAGAAAGGGCTCCAATGATATCGTCGATGGAATGAGATGCCCCCAGGGCATTAGCACCACCAGGCCTAGGGAGGTCAGGAAGGACGGTATAAACATAACCAGACTGAGCGTAGATCAGGTCATATTTCAAGGCTATCTGGAGGGCGGCTTCTTCGGTTTGAGGGAAATGGGAGGGACATATTTGCCAATGGGAGGTAAGAGAGTGTGAAGGAACCAGTCCATATAAACCCGATCTTCAAAGGTGGGAGCTCGACATAAGCTCCTTCTTCTCCGCCATTCCTGGACATGAGTGGAAAGGCGGGTTGAAGAGGTTTGACGGAAAGAAGTCAAAACCTCTGTACCAGTGTCGTATCGGAGAGCGAGCTGGAAATAAGATAAAAAGGCTTGGGAAATGGTCGCAAAGGTGGTATGGGAAGAGGTGGCCTGGTCAACATACCATTTAGAAGCTTCGCCCGTAAGCATGTGTTGGAACAACCGAAGACAGATGGAATCATCGGTAATAGAATTGGAAGAACACCACATGTGGAAAGATCGGACATGGTTGGTTGGATCTTCTCCAGCAAGGCCTTCGAACTTAGGGATGTTGGAGGGGAGCTTGGGTGGCATAGCAGGCCAACCAACATCATGGAGGATAGGGTCATTGATCAACTGATTGAGATTAGGGAGGCTCAGGCCTGCCATGTAAGGGAGCAAAGGTGCAACCGAGGTAGTGCCTGTGGTGGTTCCGCTAGTAGTGGTCCCGACAGTAGGGCCGGGGTTACCACTAGCGTTAGGCCCTGGACCAGACATAGTGAAGGTGACAGGGGGAGGACCAGAAGTAAAAGGATAACCCAATGAATCATAAGAGGAGTCGGAGTGCGGACTCGGAGGAGGACTAACTCAACGACGGCGGGAAGGAGTAGGTCGACCGACTGGAAACGGAGGGTGAAGGCCAAGAAGTCTCTGGGATGTGCGCCTTGGGGGCACAATGGTGACAACACAAACATGGCACAAGGGGAAGAAGAACGACCAACAAAGGCAGGGAGGTGCAGAATCAAGTGATTACAATGTCGAAACAAGGGCAGAAAGTTGCAGTGTTAATTTATTTTACAATGTTTTAAAGTCTTTTCTTGGCGGTGGTAACCAGGCTCTTCTTCGCTTAGGGTGAGTGTGTGGCATGCGTTAATTTTAATTTTTAAACCCAGACGTTTTAAGAGAAAAATAAAAAGTGTGTGGCGTCACTGAAAATAAATCTGCAAAGAACAATATATAATGCTGAAATAACAGAAAATTAATAGCTAACAATGCATCGATCTAACCCAAAAAGGCGGGTCTTTCAAAACTAGTCTAAAAGAGGGAAAAAATCTAGTCAAAACACACTAAAAAGAGGCCAATAGATCTAAGGTCGAGAGGGACAGGGATCTAAAGGAGAAATCTGCTGACAAGAGGTCCAGAACACAGCCAAGAGGCAGAGGTAAGGTGGCTGTAAAAAAGGAGGAAATCAGCAAAAAGCAGAAGGGACAAGGAGGAGGCCCTAAAGGTAGATCCAAACAAAACTTCAGGAGGTGATTTGAAAGGGAGAAGAGCTGATTAAAAGGGATCTGAAAAGGAGGTATCAGATCTGAAGAAGGGGTGGCTGAAACTCTGAAAAAACAGACACCTGAAACAGTTAAAAATATTCCACCAAAAGTGGAGGGTACTGAAGCCCTAGGGGGCTATGTTCCCACTTATATGAGAAAAACAGATTAGAAACATTTCTAAACGGGCTGAGACAGAGGCTGGAAAACCCTAACAGAAGCATCAGAAAAACCCATAAAAATTGCAGAAAAATAGCAGAAAATCTGGCAGGTCGTAGGTTCTAACCTGTTTTCTGTGCAGGTCACAGATAATGGGCTGAAAAGTGCGACCTGGAGGCTAGGTCGCAGTTTTTAAGCTGAAAAGTGAGACCTGAAGCTCCGGGTGTCCCGGCGGAAGATTTCCGAAAAAGTTGTCGTCTCAGTTGCGGCTGATGTCTGTCACCTGCGCAATAGGGCCAGAAACACACGGAAGTTAGAAATTTTAATGTTTTAGGGTTTTATAGGTGAAAAACAACATAAAAATAGGAAAAACAAAAAGCTGAAAAGAAACCCTAGGGTCTGAAGTAGCTGGATATGCAGGAATATGAAAAACGACAGCGGTCGTAATTGAAAAACCGTGTGGAGTCGCCAGTTGTTAGTATGAATCTTTTGTCAAAGTGTACGAAAAAAGACCACTTTAGCTACACATAAATTATAGCCCTAACATCAAATATGGCTGCCAATATCTTCAGATCTGCAGTTAGTTGATCAAGACAAATGCTGCAAAAATCCAGATCTATGCCTAAAGAGACATTAAGCAGTAAAAGTAAGGTTTTGCTCCATACATCCAATAGAAAAGACAAGAACAATATTTTTGAAAGAATTTTTGTATTAAGGGCACCTGGGAGGAAAACAAGAAGGTGTTTCCAATCCTCCTCAATGGGATGGGTTCTTGGAAGTCCTCAGCACTTCAGATCTAGTATTTCTCTCTCTTGTTGGTGTAGAAAACCCAGACAAAGATAGAACTCAAAGGGAGCTCACACAGAAAATAATGGAAAATTTGACAATGATAATGGATCAAAGTCAGACCAAGAGTATAGATCCATAGTGATCTAATAGGCAACAAAAGGTGAAGAATGGTAGGAGAAAACCCTCCTATTTATAACAAAATATTGGGTCATTCTACATCTTGGTGCATGATTAAAATAACATTAACCAAATCTAGATCCACCTTTTATGGAATATTTTATTATATTTGTTGGAGGGAAAAAGTATTTGACTTGGGTCAAATCCCTTTATTTGTGAATAATAAATAAATAAATTATTTATTTATTATTTTAAGGAAGTGGTTGAAATATAATCAAATAAATAATGATTTATTTAATTATTTATGGGTGATTTAGTCATATTTAACAAGGAATATTATGTAAATAAGATTTAAATAATTATTCCTAGAAAATAATAAGATAAATAAAGATTTATCTAATTAATTTCTTTGTTTTGGGTTAAACATTACCAGGAATAATAATTAAATTATTGTTTTAATTAATTATTCCTTGAGGAAAATCAAACAAATATAGGTTTGTTTAATATTTCCGTTTGGGGTTTCCTGTTTAGACCATAAACAACCTAATAAATGTGTTTTATTAAGTTATTTTACATAGTGAAAGCAATTTTACTTAGGGTAAAATTGTTCTTACATGGTGTACTTGGGTCCATATAATGATAGTAGGTTAGATGACCAAAAAATGGTGTAACAATTGTAGCAAAAATTTTTTCCAATATTTCTTGGCTGCTTGAACCGATTCTCATTCTCCCCATGGATCAAGGGATTGACAAACCTGCTGCAAATTTTCCTCAAACTCAGAGGATATGATATGATTTTCATTAGTAAATTCCTGCTGGGTTTCATTTTCATCTAAGGGAGATTTTATCCTTTATTCTTGGTGTTCTTCTTTTTTATGAAAGGTATTGTCATGAAGGGCCTCTAAAATTTCCTCATCCATGAACTCATCATCTTCATAAAAATTCTCCAAATATTCAATAAATTCACAGAATATTTACAACAATCTTTGACCAGTAATAAGGAGGGATGACACTCTTTATACATCTCATAGAATTCATCATGAAAATTAGCAAGAGAATATAATGAACCATTTGCTAAACCTTTATACCAAGACCATGCGTTTCCTTCAAGAGTGGTCATAAACATCTTCATAAGACAGTATTCAGGGATCTGAACTTTAAGACTATGTACATGCAGATGAAACCTAACCAAATGAAGAGCAACATTTTCTTTCTTTTCATCTTTGAATATTGGAAGATCATCTAAAAAATCAACCTTTGGCATAGGATTTGGAAAACCATGGATATGAGACCAATTCATAGGAGCATACCTAGCATTCATTCTTGCAATGGAACTCATATTGAAACTTCATCAAGCTACTGATCTTCTAACAGTGGAGTCACCTTCCAATTTGTTATTTGATGTGTGGAGTCGCCAAGGTAGTGTTGCAGCCTCTAACAGATTATGAGCTCCTGCTACCTTCAGAAGTTCAGCTTCTTGATTACGGGAATGAATAATCTTCAGGCTCCCAGTAGATGCACCAAAATTTTATCACCAAAATAGGACCTGATAGGCTGCTAGTTAGGCTACCTCAGTGTAACTATTTCAAACCAGAATTTTAGTTGAGGCTTAGCCTCCTCAACCTGAGAGGGCTCTCTCAATAGGTTTATGATTTTTAAATAAGGATTAGATGGCTAACTCTATGAGTAAAATGGATAAAAATGGATAATTGGTTGTACTTATAATCAACAAAAATCTATTGGGATTATGGATTCAAGTGTGTTTTCAAAAAACATGAGTATCATCTTCATATGGAAGTCAGGGCATGTCAGGGTTTAGATGCATCAACAGAACAGTAGGACAGAAAATAAACATAGTTCATGAACATATGAAAAACGTTAGAGCACCTTCAGCGAATTATAAGTAACATACATTCATGCACTGGAAGTAATTGAAAAAGGAAAACCATGAGAATATCAAACATCAATAACCCTTTCTGAATCTTGAGTGATGAAACAAATATCTCTGTATTAATATAAAAACACAGTTTCCTACTACAACAAAACAGTATGCTTGTTAATGAAAATTTCAAACCTTGAGGAATTCGACCTCATGTCCGTTATAGATTCATTACAACATTGGATTCTATGATCTATCTTCAAAGGAATTCGAATTATATCTTAGATTGATACCTATTTACTCTAAAACTTCCTATTAATTACATGTGACAGTTAACTATTTGTTCTAGAGTCCTAATACAATTAGGAGTAAAAATCCTTCTTATGACTAAAACAACCTTATCTAGGAATTAAATATTATTTTTGACAGCTGCTCCTCCATGAGGTTGAATTTGGATGTTGACCATTCACTTAAAGTCACCCTACTGCTGATGAAAAAACTGCCCTAGAAATTAGGAAACATGTTTCCCTCTTTTTTGGCTTAGGATCCTTTTGGTTTCTTGAGATGTTCTGACCACTTCTAACTGATGAATTCGAGGCCAATTTATGTTAGGAACATGATTTACATATGTCCCAAGTTATCCCTTCATTACATCTATGCAAAATCTACTTTGAACTTTTCAAAACAGTGGAAACAGATTTGCGCTACGAAAGTAGCACAATTTCGTAGCGCTTTTCATAGTGCAGTTGTTTTCATTCATTTCTTAAAAATATTTCAATATTTTCTTTCATGATAGCCTTTATCTTTACTTGAGACACTTCCACAAGAAGTTTCAAAACCAAACTCACAAAGATTCCTTCAAAATTTGTTATGAAAAAAATGATGAAAAGACTGCTTCAACAAATTATTCCTGTTTCTTCCCTAAAAATTAGGTCTTGGGATAGAGCCTTTATCTTCTCATCCATGATATATTTTGAGAAAATTAAGGATTTTTTTTTTTATTTCATTCTATCTGGAATAAAAACCTCTCTTGGTTTTTGGAAATACTTCTCCTGCTGTCCAGAATCTGTCTTTGAAAAACATGTGTAAAACAATAAAACTCTGTTTTCTGAGAATAGGGCTTCAAAGAAAGCCTTGTGTCTCCTACTTCATAATGAATTTAAAGAAAATAAGAGAGGTTTTTGTATTTAGGGATGTTATGAAGAAAAACCTCTTTAATTGTTCAAAAATTTGTTTTCCATTGCCCGAAAACTGCTTTTGAACTTTACTACTAAAGCCATAAAACAAGCTTTTGCTCTTCATGGTGAAAGGTTGCTTCAACAGTTCCGTAATGCGCTACGAAACTGTTGTGCAAGAAAATTTCTTGAAAATTTCTTCAAAATTAGTGCCTTGGATATGTTTAAACTTCATAACAACTGATATTTATCAAAAATATATAGTAACATGACCTCAATAATATGATCTTCACCTGAAATTGTCTTCTCCAACTCATCATTAAGCCCTTGCATCTTTTTGAACATTATGATCATGGATAGATCATTTTCATATGTGTCATGTCCACCAATAATTTTCAAACCTTTAATTCTTCCACTAACCTTTCAACCTTTCAAATTTTGACCTTTCTATAGCATGCATTCTCACTTTCTTCTTCAATTTATCCATTTCAATGCTTGCAAGTCTGAGTTTGTCTTTAACCTCCTCATAACTACTCTTTTCTCTTTGAGTATTAAAAACTTTGTTTCTTTCTTCTTCAAGCATTAGAGATGATATATTTATGGGTTTTTCAAGAACATTTTCATCCTCACCTCCTATTTGGTCTATCTCCATGTCTGGCTACTGCAATTTCTTAGACTACCTAGTCAAGGGTTTTCTAGGCTTAAAGACAAACTTTGACACTTCATCCTCAAAATCTAATTTTTTTGGATGTTTTCAATTTCTTTGATTTTCCACCTGTATCTATTTTGATGAAATCTGCTTGAACCAGAGGAGACTCTTCAATGTCAATAGATTGTAATATATCATTCAAGTCACCTCTTAATTCCAAGTTTTCAATTGTGACCATAGCCTTACCCTTCTCGTTTGACCTTTGACTCCTAGTCAACTTCTTTTGAGCTGTTTTACTAGTTGAATATTCCTCAATTGTCTATTTGACATAAGTTATCTTCTTCTTTGTAGATTGAGGAGTCCTTTGGATATTCAATGATGTGTTTATCATTGGTTCCTTTACTAATTTCCTGGGCTTAAGCTTGACAAACCTCCTTGATTTTGTTTCTGCAGGTTCAATAGTCTTTGATGGAGATGTTTCTTTGACTTGAGGGCTAGCACCTATTCCTTCAACCCTTATTCCACTCAAAAAGAGAAATTTAGACCATTCTCTATTCACTTTCTAAAGCTCATGCAAAACTATTAACTTGAGTAGACCATGATGAAATAATGAGGTTTCACATGCCTGAGTTTTCATCTATACTTTTTCTGGCATCTTGGCCAGACTTTGAAATAGAAAGAGAGGTAAGTATAAAGAGATTATTCATGTGAAATGCAATAATATTTTAAATTGGTAAGTGTACACCTTGTGGTATCTCCCTTCGCAGGTGAAGTACCTTTGGATTTTATAAAGAAGATTGGCAAATGGATCCTTGACATAACTTCTTGGCACATCTTTGTTCAAATCAGTATCCATAAACTCTGGTTTCAAAAATATTTTGCAGGGTTGCATTTCAAACCTAAAATTCTTGAACCATCTATCTTCCCCCCTTGGAATTTCTGTGATTGCTGATATAACTTCAGGAGAAATTGGTAAATTGAGAAAACGAACCTTTGTGTTTGACCCTGTGAAGTTAATAGAAAACTCTTTGGTAACCTGATTATGCCCTCCTTGAATATTTTCACAGAACCTCCAGCACCCTACCTTCTTGAAGGCTTCTTCAACAGATTTATCTCTTGTGAGAGCTTCTAAACCTTAAGGTTATGTTCTCAGACAGTGACCAGACCTGTGATTTCTTTTTTCTTCTGTCATCTTCCTCCTGAAAACGTTGTGTCTTCAGCAAACCTGTAATAGACCTCCTTGTTGGATGAACTGGCTCGCTTGAAAATTTGGTTCAGCCTCGCTTGATTGAAATTATGCCTCGCTTGTCAGCCTCACTTTATTTCAAGATGAGAGAAGCTTTGGTATCAGTTTACCATAAGCTTAACATTTTAAAGGAAATGCATGTAGTGTTTTTTGCGTGAGATAATGAAACAAGAGACCAACCCTTTTCGAATTTGAAATTACCTATCATGATGACCCCTACATTTGAAATGATGGATTTGGATGGTTGCATGCCTTAGAAATGACTCCTACCAGACACCTAGTAATGAAAAATTAACGAAATTTTAATGAATTGATTATTTAACAATATTTCCTACGAATTAGCGTTTTCGTAGCGCGCTTAGTGTATTTTCAGGGAAAAGCACTATGAAAATATCTGCCTTTTCATAGTGAAAACATGTTTTTTACACTGTTTGCACTACGAAAACGTGGTTTCGTGGCTAATTCCAAAAAATTTTCAAGTGGTTTAAGATATGATTTCAAAACAGTATATGGGACCCTTAAGCCATGATATAAGGTTGTTAAACTTTATTTGGAGATGAAAATGACACTTTTAAGACTCTTACCCTATCACTTAACCCTTTAAGCATGAAATGACCTACAACCTATTTAAGACCATGGCTAGAGATAAGGAAAACTTTCCAAAGTTTAGAATTTTTTTTTATGGTGATAACACCACCAAAAGGTTGCTTGTCCTCAAGAAACTACAAAATTAGATGCTGAAGAAATCCATCTCCCTCCTATTGTACTATAAAATAACCCCCCATTTATTTAAAATAAATGGGGCCCCTTTAAAAATAAATAGAAATTTATGAGCATGATTTTATCTTAGCCTAAGTCTAAAAACTTTAAGAAATAAAGGCTTTTCCATTTTCGCTTTGATTTTAAAAGTGTTCACCGCAAATCGCATAACTTATAAGCCGAATAAGTTAAAACATATATACGTATTGTGAATTGTGATATGCGCTTCAACCTTTTCAAGTTATATAAAATACCCGTTACAAATCCTTTAAAAATCCCTTTAAAAAGGAAATTGCATCATGCCTTTTAAAAGAATTGGCTTATGATAATTCGGTAAAGATTGTGATGTGTCGAACCTGATGAAACAATAAAACAACAATCGTAAAGCTCCAAAAGTATGATAAAGTGCAAGAACGTGAATCCTTAGCGCATTTTGCATTTCGCAACAAGTAATCAAATGTAAAGTTTTATTTCCGTATCAAAATTGCAATTTGCGATATGCACAGATCACATTTCATGAGATTCATTGGCAGAAAAAAACATAGCTAATGGTAATTGTTTAAAGTTGCGATGTGCGATTTTAACACTTATTACTCAAGTGCGCGAAATTATTCATATCTAATAAGCTTGATATAATATCTAACGTCTTAAATTGATAGATTAGACATATTATGTAAAGGTGTGTAAGAGATTTGATAGAAAGCTTTATGGCTTATTAATGAAATTTAATGGGAATAAGGTTCGAAATATTGATATCTACTTTGATCGTGTTTTGAATAATTGAGTGTCGGATTTTTTATTATATTGTTTTAACTCTATCCTTCTCTCCATTCATTTTAGATCTGAGTTTACTTTTTTACTTGAATTCAGGAAATCGCCTAATAGAGTGAGAATAACTGGAATGAAAAAGAAAGGAAAGGAAATTTCCCAAACATCCATCGTTGAAGACTCATACATGCCTCTGTTGTTCTCAGATACGACTTGCAACAAGGATTGCAACAGTTCTTCATGGGAGGCAATGTACAAACTGTTTGAGGAAGAATAACCAAGGGTAATAGTTAAAATAGCTACAACAGACGCAACAGTTTCCTCAAACCCGTCCTACTTCAACGTTGCATGCTCGTTTCTTCACAAAATAGAAACAAGGCTAAAGATTCACTCGTACACAGATATGGTAAAATGGGTAATTGACCACCTTAACATAGCAGATAGGTCATTTAAGAATTCGAAGCTAGAGAATATTGGTTTGTTCACTGCAAAATATTTAAGGACAATGTACCACTTGCCCATGTCGCAGAAGAATTATGATAAAGATTTTATCCAAAGCTTTACGAAGAAGCATACAGACCTCATGAAAGTAATAAAGGGACGGAAATATGACCAAGGCAAGATGAAACAAGACAAATTCAATATGTACCCGATAGCATTGTTACCCTCCCCTTATTGTTATGATGCTGGAATTTTATGGAGATTGTTTGCAAAACATGATACCACTAGGTTTTCCATAGATTGGGTCCCTTTTAATTTATGTAGTCACCAATTCCTCTATTATGAATTGGGCGAATGTCTTATCTGATAATTTAGCCACAAATATCATGGATTATAGAAGAAAAAGAAGTGTTTCCTCTAGGAAAATACCCCCCTTCTACATGAGTTCTTACATTATGGATGCAATTTGATTTTGTTAAAGTTTTCATATCATGGGATGGAAATGGACAACCCAAGACCCCACTCCAATCCATATTTACCATAGAGCCCTTTGGGAATCCAAATTTCATTTACATTTCTATAAAATTTTCAATGGAGTCATGTTACCGATCCATTAGATTATCTTTAATGAAAAAGCTCCCAGGATTTCTAAAGAGGGTAGAAAATACATTTTTCCAGTTGCTAGAGGGTTTGCTGAAGAGAATTTCACTTATATCAGAGTTTTCAGAAGTTATTCTTCTTCCCTTGTTTTTCCCTATTATGTTCCATATAAGCTCCTAGCTAGGGAAATTGCCTACCAAATTATAGTAAGCAGAATTTCCAAGCAGCTCAAAGATGCTAAGAAGGCCATTTGGCCTACTTTCCCTTTGTAGGGCAGCGCTTTTTCACTTTTCAATATTAATCATGCATTCAAGGAAATTTCAAATGTTACTTCATTAAATTTGGCTGTAATGAAAAAGAGGCCATTCGACCCTAATGATGTGATTAAGAATTTCACCACTAAGATTAAATTGAAACCTTTGTTGACTGAGAAAGATATGTTTGAAGATTTCTTTAAAGGCATGGAGAAGTTCACAGGCATACTGAAAAATACATCCAGTCAGCTTAGTAAAAACGAATTTGAGGCTTTCTAAGTATATAGAAATAAAATGTTGGAAAGAATCCATTTGGATTTATTATTTATTGAATATGTCAACAGACCAACTCCAAGCATTAGTCTAGATAATTAATCCAAGGACATGTCTGAAAATGAATCCCAAGAGAAATCTGATTACGAGTCAGGTCAATCACAACACAATTCTCAGAATTTGGATCACTCTGATAATGAATCCGAGAGTAGGAATGAGAGCCCAAAGAAAATAATTGATAAAGTGATTAAGGGGATCGAAATGCAAACAGGAGGATAAATTAATGGATATGGATCATCCTCTCAAGGAGTTAAACATATCCATAATACACCCGACCAGATTGAGAAGTCTCAGCCAAAATATTTGAAGAATGAATGGGAAAAGTTTTCCAAGGCACTAAAAACACTATAGACAAAGCCTAATATTGATGAATCCACAAGTTTCCAAATGCTAAAGCATTATTAGAGTTTAGTGGAAACTGTAATTCCACTACAACAAGTACCTGAAGTTCATGATCAAGAGATCATTCCGGCATACCCTACAGAGAAGATTATTTTATAGATTGAAGAGATACCCTCACTTGATGTCTTATACAGTCCCAGTCATAAGGCCGTAGTTAAGAGAAGAAAGAGAAGAAGAATGGATGAAACAATTTCAAATCTTATGAATGAATCTATAGACGTTCTATAAAAAGACCCTTTGGTTGATCCTACAAAAAATTTAACTAAGTTATCACAATACATAGGATCATATGATGACAAAGCCACCAAGGTACAAATTTGACTGAATAAAAACTAAGACAAAGTACAAGGGTTGGAGAGACGTTAGAACAAGAAAAGTTTAACTCCAGCAATAAAATGTAAATGAATATGTCTCAATTTCAAAAGGATTTTGAAATAACGAATTTGCAACACCAGGTGCAGATTACATAGAAAGAAACACAGCTTGAAGCAGAAATGGACAAATTGAAAATCCAACCTCAAGTAGATTTGTTCATAAAAGAAGACCTGGAAATGAATGAAAAGCTAAAGCAACATCAAGAAGCCTTTTGTCAACAAGCTTCAATCACTAGCTCTTACTGTGATACAAGAAAATTCCGGATCCAACAAGGGGCTAACAGGAGACTTGAATGCGAGAAAGTTGAAAAGAAAATTAATGAGTTCATTCAGTGGCAAGGATCTAACTCAGGAAAGAAAGATGACCTACCTCAGATAGATAAATTTCACAAAGAAATATTTTTTAAGGATTGGGAAGTATAATTGAGACAAGAAGAAAAGGAAACGACAAAGGCATCAAGGTTAATAAATGAAATTATTGAATTTTTTAATGAAAAACTTTTGAAAGCTAAACTTATTAAAGAATACATAACTGAAGTGCTCTCAGAGCTCATACCATTAGAAGCACAGTGGAAGAAAAGTACATAGATGCAGGAGTTAATGATTAAATAGATAAATAAGTTTGATCAAGAAAATTACTAGAATTTTCAAATCAAACCTTATCATTAGTGCCTATCTCTTCAGTCATTAAATTATTCAATAAAGAAATCATAGCTATCACTTTCGATTGTAGTGTTCAAAGGCCAGATCAGATCAAGAATTACACAACCATCTCAGTTAAAGAAAATGGTGGATATTTTTCAATTCCAAGATAATATGCGCAAAGAGGATCAACACACATAATCATGCTGTTATTTTGTTTCCTATATTGTAGTTTAAGTTTTCTCCTTACGAGGATGGTTGTTTGAAACCTCCTCTATTTTTATGTAATAATATATTTTTAAACATATTGTAGTTTAGTATTTAAACCCTTTTCATGCATTTAGAGAAGGGTCCAGAAATTTTTCAAAAACATTTACAAATAATGAACTTATGTAAGTTTGTGAATGCTTTGATGGATTAATGGAACAAAATCTATTATCTTTTGACATTTGAAGTTGTTTAACTGAAGTTTCACTATTGTACTCTTTAGATTTCTTGAAAGTGAAGAGGAGCATAAAACTACTGTCAGTTTGAATGAGTAGGACCTTGTATATATGGTACTTCTACAGATTATATTAAGTTTTTCTTTTTAGACTGACAATTGTCTTTTTATCTTCATTATATATTTCATCTGTTATCATAAATGAATGTTAAATGCACTTCTGTATTGATATTGTTTATGATCTCTTATCTTATATATAATCAAACATATAAATGCGATATACATTTCACAATTATTTTAATCAAAATAGTTTGTTGAAAGAATTATCTTTACATAATTTTCATCTCTTTCAAATTTTAAATAATCATCACTACTAATAGTTGGAAGATATATTTTTAGATCGCATAAAGGAAGGAACACCCTAGGCATATAGTAGAATAGATAGTTTTGATAAATGCATACGATAGATTAAATAATTTCCCATTTGCATGTTATATAATCAAAACACACCCCAAAATCATCCTTCTAGGGAAGCTAGTCCCTTTATCCCTAGTCAGAGCCACCACACCAAACAGAAAAGTACTTGCTCTAAGGTCTGGACTGGGTGGTTTTCCCTCGAGTTGTTGCAATGAAATTCTGAGGCCTCAACATTTTGGCACTAAAAGGAGGGCCAAATGTGAATGGAAAGAAGATATGATCGATCTAAAATTCAATCTAAGAGTCTCTCTCCGTCTAGATACCCTTCAACTTCTAGTACATTAGCTAGATCTAAATCTTTAAAATCTGAAGTTGAATGATCCCTGTCCTAAGTTTCCTACTGAAACTCAACCCATACTATCTCTAGATTTTCATCAAAATTCCCCAGTAGTTCAGTATTTGATAGAAAATTTAGAGAGAGTATCCATTTCTTCTTGAAATCCTGAAACTTCTCAATCATCTCAGATTAGTGTTTCATCTTCTTTACAACCTAGAAGAATTTTAACTTGATTAGAAACTCAAAAGAAAAATAAGACTGAATTAAATTCAATCACTAGTGAGGTCTTATCTAATAATCCACAACATTCACCTCCATTACCTCCACTCACTTCCACAACTTCCATTCCAACAATTAGTGTTACTTTAACTAGTTCCACTACATAAACTACTACTCCTTCAACTCGTTCTAGCACTCAGCTTGCCTCTTCTTCAACTCAAACTCAATCCATCACCTCAACCCAAGGTCCAATCGCAAGCCAAGTACCTCCACCAAATGTACAACCATGGAACAATCCAGGTGTTGTACAAATTCCTTCTCCCCTTCATTCTCTTCCAAAATACCCTGAAAGATGGTTACCTAAATTTAATCCCAATGATGGTCTTCCAGCTGTAGAAAAAATTTATAATTACATGTTAGCCATTCATTTAAAGGAAGTAACTGAAGAATAATGTGTTGTAAGACTATTTCCATATACTCTCCTAGGATCTGCGGGATCTTGGTATTTCTCTTTACCTTCCCGCTCTATAAATAGCTGGAATATGTTCGAAGAAATTTTTTTAGCTAAGTTTGGAGATGACAGAACCATTGCATTGCTCATCAACGATATATCAAATCTAAAGGCTAAAACATAGGAGAAAATAAAATACTTCAATTCAAGATTTAATAAGTTACTCAATAAAATTCCTGCTACATCAGTTCTTGGTGCAGAAGTTAAAATTGAGTGGTATATTTCATCTCTCCCATCTAATATAGCCATTTTTTTATAAAGAAAAATTGCCTACATTGGCAGAAAATATGAAGGAATCTTTAGCTGTAGAGAAACGCATAATCACCCTTGAAAAGAATAATTCCCAAGAGGATAGGAAATCAAAGAAAGTATCCTTCAAAGATGATTCAAAGAAAAAACCACCAAAAGAATCTTTTGATGTAGAAGGTCTTCAAAAGGTTTTAAAAACTATGACAAATGAAATGGCAAATATCAAGAAACAAGTTGCCGAAAGTTCTAGTTCAAAGAAGACTTTAAGACCCTTCAAGAAAAATCATCCTTCTAATTCTCAGCCACCCAACATCATATCTAATGTTGATTTTGATCAAGATACTGATGAAGAGAAAACAAAAGAAGAAGAAACTGAAGTAGAAGAAGAAGTTGAATTAAATGGAATGTGGGATTTTATCCTACCAAATGAGGAACAACAAGAATATTTACATGTAAGTAAAAGGAGCAAGAATACCACTGAAGAAACACAGCCAAATCAGAAATAGAAGAACTCAATGCCTGCTAAAGACAAAAAATTAAGTAAAAATTCTACATCTAAGGCTACACAAACTAACCCTGCTACTTCAGATATTCCACCTACATCAAAGACAATGGTAGTCTCTAACACGATTGAATATAATGTAGCTGAGGATATAAAAAAGACCAGAACCAACATTTTAATTCATGAACTTACTAAGCTAAAACAAAAATAGAAGATCTTACTCAAATATTTGAATATGGTTCCTACTTCATCTTTACCTTCTCCAGTAGTAGTTCAAGCTGCTAATAAAATGGGTAAAACTCCTTCTCCTTCAAATAAAATAGATGCTACAAATTTGATTATGATAGGTGATCGATCCATCTCTCATACTCCTCTATTTATTTTAACCTATGAGATGTATAATAAGAACGTCCACAATTGTTTAATAGACTTAGGGGCTTCCTCTAATATCATTCCAAAATTAGTATGTGCTAAGTTGAGCATAACTCCTCAGAGTTCTCATGTTCATACAATACAACTTGATAGAACAAAAGTAGAGGTTGTAGGAGAAATAAATTCAGTCTCTATCAAATTGTCATCAAAACCTAAAGTTTCGCAGATAATTGATATATTGGTGGTTGATATTCCTGAGTTTTACATTTTAGTGTTAAGCAAATACTGGTCTGAGAAGCTTCATGGATATTTTGCAACAAGCTGGTCACATATGTGGCTACACGACAATGGAAAGCCAAACCAAATCTGGGTAGATCGAGAGAAATTCATGAAGCATACAGTCACTGATCTTGAAGGGATAAATGATTCAGTAGCATTCAATAATAATATTATTGGAAATTACTTAGCGGAATCATTTCTTGGAAATTTTAATGCTCAACCATCACCCTTTTTCGATAATGTAGTTATCTCTCAAATTAAAAAATTTTCCTAGACAAACACTTCTAAGTGTAAAAATTTTGTAAACAAACCAGTAGTTAATTCTTTATTTTGTATTCTTTAATTTGATGGCTCTAAATGAGAAGATGGCATAGGAGCTAGTTGTATTTTAATAATCCCATAAGGAGAAAAAACCATGTTAGCTTGCAGACTCGAATTCGATTGCACAAACAATGTAGCAAAAAATGAAGCATTAATCCAAGGTTTTTAGAAAGAAATTGACCTTGAAATTAAATATCTGAAAGTATTGGGAGATTCAGAAATCATTGTCAAAAAAGTAAGAAATACTATCCATTTTCATTTTGGAAATCTTAAGCATTATCAATAATTAGTTCAGGAATTAACTTCTTATTTATTAGCTTTCAATATTTCCTTTGTACCCAGAATACAAAATGTTAGTGCAAATTTATTGGCTAATGTAGCATCAAAATCAATTCCATCTCAATAATTTAGTCTCGATAAGTTTTCTATTGAATTTGTTTTTATACCATTTGTTCCTGATAATATTACCAATTGGAGAGTATTTAATAATGATTCTGATATCATAGATTTCCTTACATATGAAGGATCTTATGATAATCAAATTCTATATGAAAATGAAAATGATACTCAGATAAAGGAAGAACGGGATGAAAATCCAATTCCTAATTCAGTTGTCAAATTAGAAGACCTTTATGATTTAAAAGATAGGTTTAAGAGAGTTACTAATTCTAAAACTCAAATTTCAACCTTAAGATTTGAGTTAGTAAATATCGGAATTGATGATAAACCTCAAAATGTCAATTTAGGTCTTGGTCTATCTTCTGATGAAAGATTATCATCTGCCAAGTTATTAAGGACTTACAAAAGTGTTTTCTCTTTGGATTACACTGATATTAAAACATATGAAACTTCTGTTATTCAACACACTATTCCTATGATTTCAGATCAGAAACAATACAACAAAAATTGAGGAAAATTCACCTGAATATTGAAAATCAAATCAAAACAAAGTTGAATAAACTCCTCAAAGATAAGATTATCTTTCTAGTTAGACATTCAAAATGGGTTTCCAATTTGGTTCCTGTCAGGAAGAAAAATGGTGACATTAGGATTTGTATCGATTTTCGAAATTTGAATAAAGCATGTCAGAAAGACAATTTTCCATTACCAACCATGGAACAAGTACAGCAAATAGTATCTGGTTCTGAACTTATGTCTTTTCTAGGTGGATTTTCAGGATATAACCAAATCCTGGTACATCCAGATGACACATTAAAGACTACATTCAGGACTAAGTGGGGAACTTAAGCCTATCAAAAGATGCCATTTGGGTTAATCAATGCAGGTGCCACTTGTCAAAGGGCCATTGACACAACTTTTAGAGGAATCATTAACAAATCAATGGTTATTTATCTAGATGACATTACAGTCATTTCTAGATAAAAAACCAATCATGCGAATGGCCTAAAACAAATCTTTGAGCGATGTAAAAAGTATGGAATTTCATTAAACCCAAAGAATTCATATTTTGATCTAGATAAAGGAAATTTTTTAGGATTCATTGTGTCTAAGAAATGTATCTATATTGATTCTTAAAGAATCGAAGAGATTAAAATAATTCCTTTCCCTCATAATAAGAAAACTATGCAGTCATTTTTTAGATAGATAAATTTTGTAAAAGGATTTGTCTGTTAATTTTCGGAAATAGTTTTACCTTTACAAACCATGATTAAGAAAAATTCAGTCTTCAAATGGGGAAATAATGAAAGGGAAGCATTTGATTTAATTAAACAATCTATTATCAATGCTCCATTTATGAATAATCCCAATTTTCTTGATCTTTTTACTTTATATACATTCTCATCAGATACATTTTATGCTGCTATTCTGACACAACTTAATGACCAAAAAATTGAAGCACCAATATCATTTTTTAGTTCCAATTTGCAAGGCCCAAAACTAAACTATTCATCTATTGAGAAACAAACATTTTCTGTCTTTAAATCTATAAATCATTTTAGGCCATTTATCCTCAAAACTTACACCAAGATAATAGTTCCATTCTCTGCAGTGAGACAATTATTGATGCAAAGAGAATTAGGAGAGAAAAGGGCTAACTAGTTTACTGCTTTACAAGAATATGATGTAGAAATTAGACCTTCTAAAATTCTTAGAGGTCAAGGTTTTTGCAAAATGATAACATGAGCATCCCATTTATCATCGGAGGCAGATTCAGGTAATAATGTGCAAGTATCAGAGGCAAGCTTCAATGATTCTTAGTCTCAATACGTTGATCTCAAGTTTTATTTGAAAAATGGATATGTCCCAAATAAACTAATATATAAAACAAAATTTGCTTTGAGATTGAAAGACAAGAAATATGAAATGATCAATGATGTATTTTTTAGACTAAACTTTGATTCTGTCTTATTAATATGCTTAGAGAAAACTAAAGTAGAGAACTTTTTGCAGGATCTCCATGATGGACTAGCTAGAGGAAATTTTGGAGGGAATAAAATAACACATAAAATCCTGCATGCAAGTTACTATTGGACAACACTTTTCAAAGATGCTCATGAATATGCAAGGAAATGAAAAGTTTTTCAAAGTGCATCTGGAAGACAAAAGAAACCAACTTTCCCATTACAACCAGTTAATATCGAACAACCATTTGAACAATGGGGGTTAGATATAATCGGTGAGATCGTTCCTAACTCTTCCAAACAACATAAATATATTCTCATAGCTATAGATTTTCTACTAAATGGGTGGAGGAAATTCCACTAAAGGTAGCCAACTTTGAGAATATTATTGAGTTCATTGATTAGTTTATCATAACTAGGTTTGGTTTACCCACTTATTAAATTTTTGATAATGCATCTTATTTCTTAGGAGTTGTTATGATATAGTTTGCTATCAAAAGATTTTTTAAACTTAAAGACTATGCTAATTTTTATTCGCAAGGAAATGGTTTAGCATAATCCACAAATAAAAATCTTATTAGATCCATCAAAAAAATTGTTGACCAAAACTAACGAAATTGGCACAAGTCATTGACATTTTCTCTTCGGGAAGATCGAATAACTCAGAAGGCCTCCATTGGCACTTCTCCATTCAATATTGTTTATGGAAAATAAGTTGTTCTTCCTACCAATGTAGTTATTCCTTCTCTCGCCTTAGTTCAATTTATTGATGAATAACCTTCTTCTTCCTTGCAAGTAAGACAATTTCAAATTCTTAAGTTGGAATAAGAAAGGGAAAAAGCTAAATTTACTCATGCACATCATCAACAGTTAGTTAAAGATTCATTTGATACAACTTTTGTTACTCCTAAAACATTCCAAATTGGTGATCTGGTATTGAAATGGACTAAAGAACATGAGGGAAAAGGTAAACACACCAAATTCCAAAGACTGTGGCTAGGTCAGTTTCAAATCATTGAAGAAATAGGCCCATCAAAATTTTTATTGCAAAATCTATAACGCAAAAGAGATTCTTTTCCTGTTAATGGGAAGATTTTAAAGAAATATTTTTCATAGGAGGTAACCCTTTCTATTCCCTGTATATTATTATCTTTTCTTTTCCTTAGGAAAATAAAAGTTGGATAGTATTTATTTTTGGCTTTTCAAGTAAACATCTCAGAAAATATTTTTGATTTATCGCTTATAGAAATAAGAATTTTTAAGGAAACAATCGAAAGATTTGAATATCAAATAGATTCTATTTTACTAAAAGATGCAATTTCACTAAAGTTATTTATTCTTTGATGAAATCTCATCTTTATAAAGTATGGTTATTCTGTTATCAGTAAAGAAAATAATATTAAACATAGTAAAGACTCTTTTATAGATAAGAAATCTTAAACTCCAAAAAATTATCATCCAAAATCCTCAAAATGACCAAGGATTCACCCCATCCATCATATTTTTCAATTTTTAGAAAGTAATTAAAAAAATATGCTGAAATATTAGAAGATAATAAGTCTCATCAAGAGCTTGTTTACCATGTTCATAGGAAAATAGTTGAACTGACATTATCAATACTACTTACCAAAACATGGTAATGACTTGAGATTATATCAGAAGAATAAGGGGTATCATCAAGAGCCAACTTGATCAGTTTAATGACAACCAACGAATGAAATTGTCAATATTTGGTTACCAAGCCAAGACAATGGCTTTTAAGTGATTACAAATAAAAAAGAAAAAATATCTAAAAAAAGGAAAACAAGCTCCAAAAGAGATAAAGTATATAAAATTGAACTTATTTTTGAAGATTGTAAGAGTGACTGGTGTTGGTCACTTTAATTGTTTATCAATTTAAACAATTCAAGTGCTACATAAATTGTCAACCCAGGGAAGTTTGTTTATTTCAAAGGCAATCACACACTGTATATGCTCAGTCTCAAAAGCAATGAAATGTTGTAGTAAAAATTACGCTAATCACACCTTGATTTAATGAAACTGAAGTCTACTTGAGTTACAGCAAAGACAATCTTTCTATTGCAGACAATCATTAAAAGAATCCTGGATTACATTAAAAAGATAGTGATCTAGGAAAGGAAATCAATCTGAAAAAAGGAAGAACAATTATGCTATAACAGAGAACATGACCCTATTCCCCAAGTAGGAATCTTCAGCACTTATTTTTTATTACCAGGATTTCACAAACTCATTCCATAAACAAGATTTCTAATTAAAATAATCCACAAATTTTTAAAAATGAATTGTATGAAATCAATGCAACAAGTAATGGAAATAGAGCTTCAGAAATAAAAAACAGAATTCCAATACTGCGTAAATAACTTCAGTAACCAGAGTTTAATCAAGGCATGAATGAAAAGAACAATTAACAAGCTACAGGAACAAATGGGTGAATCTTGTGATGAAGGCGAGCCCTTTCCTTCTCACAAGATTCCCCAGAAGAAGGAATTAAAACAAAATGCTTAGAACAAACTTTTATTCATCTGTCGAAAGCAACATATTACAAAAAGAATCACGTTCCTTCTCTGTCCAAAATGAACCTCCCTGTAGTCTCTAACTGATCTCTAATGCTGATGTCTCCTCTATTTAAAGAGGAGACATCTATTACAATTGATTTACATGATAGAAATCCTATTTTTAACCCAATTTGATCTTCTATACTGAAATAGGACCTTTCTGTTCTTCCATAGCAAAATGCTATTACAATGGTTACGATGGTATTGGCTTCAGAATGGCCCGTGCAACAACTTCATTAATTGTCATTTCTTGTTGCCCTCATGCTTGAAATGCTGCTTCAAATTCGCAAATCACGGGTTGTTTCAGCAACGGGATTTGCGTACCATGTTGACTATTTCAGCAACGCGGTCTTCAGATAGCCATAATAGATTATCTGCAGTCTTCAAACTGTCTCAACAACTATATATCTTTGATTAATGATTAAATATGAAATTAATGTAAAATTATATGTAAAACAAGTTAAAAATATAGTAAATAGAATAATATCATATACCTTTGGAAAAATGGATGAAAGTGATAGTGTAAGCTTTAAATATGGACTGGAAAAGAGTGGAATGATAACAAAATGTATGGTAAAAATGGTACATTATGGGATCCTAACATCCCCCCCAACTGAAAGGGTTGCATGTCCTCAAGCAACTTTAGTCTGAGTCAGAGTTCGGATACTGGCTTTTAGCATGCAAATTACTTAAGAAATAGCTATGGAAGGTGCTATCTGTTAAAGCTCTGAATCCTTGCACATTTTGCAATCTCTACCATGCTGTTGCTTCATCCTTTTTAGCCAACCTATAACGAGCATGATATTCTTCTGCTGGCATCCGTAAAATAGGAAAATGTAAGTGGTACCCTATCCACTTTTCAGCACATTGCTAAACAAATCTGATGTAATTGGGTAGTCTAGACAATGCGTTTCAAAGTTAGTAGGGCTGAAAGGATTATACTCCTGCCTCTCCTTAGACGATTGTTGCCACAACATATTGTTTGCTCTTAGAGAAACAGTTTCTTTGGCCCTAATGAATTGGTGACAATCATGGAGTACTGAAACCTGTAAGTGTTGTATGTGTTCAATCATCCATGGCTTCTGCAAAAATTGATGATATTATGCTACAAAAATAGCAGGGTTCTGAGGTGCTAGCCTCATCCAGAGAAGGTGGTTGTCTTCATTGTGCCTAGTTGCAAGAAAAGTAGTCTGCCATGTAATCTAATTAGCAAGGAAGGAGGAAAATGCCATGATATGAATATCACCAACAAGAGGGTTGAGATTAATCTTTCTGTTTTCAGGGATAGCTTCATTGTGAAGGTACAAATCACAGAGTAGGTGCTGATCACTGGTGGAAGCTTCTACAAATGTTTTCACAAAATTTTTAGATGTAAGCACCTCATGGGGTCTTCCGTCTTTGACTTCTTTCAACTGAAAATAAACTAGGCGTTCTGAGAGAAATAAAGAATAGTTTAGAGATGGTTTCCTAGTGGCCAATAATTTTTGTACCAGTTGAAACATTAAGAGCAATTTGCCTTTTAATTCTTTATTTTCTTTCTTGTAAACTCTAAATTGCTGGAGTGTATGCTCCCAGGTCTCCCAATTAGAATATATATGATTCTTCCAAACCAATTTGTGCTGCTGTAAGGTTTTATCTTGGGAAATATCATACTGTTTCCTCCACTTGTTCATTATTTCCATCTCTTTCCATGGTTCAGTTTGTGTTCCAGCATTACAAGTGGTAGGCTGAGGTATAGTCTGAGAAGTAGAATCAGTTACAGTAGGGCAGGATACTTGTACCTTGACTTCTTTTTCTGAAATTTTTGAAGGCCCTACTGGTTCTTGTGTAACAGTAGGGCATTCTTCTTTGACTGCATAAGATGTAGATTCTCCCGGCATTGGAACTTGAACTATCTTATATCCTGCTTGCTGATAGATGTTTCCACATTGATGGCACATATATTCTTTATATGGATAATTTTCTGTATGTTTGTCTACCATGGATGCTGTATGGGCCAGGGTATAAAAATTTAGCTCCTTGTTAAAGGCTTCCCTTTCCATTACAAATTCTCGCTTATAAGCTTCTAATTCTGATTTTAAAAACTCATTTTCCTGTAAAAGGAAGGCCATGGTGACTGGGCCTTGTGTATCAGTTGCTTTCTCCAGAGTTGATTGTTGTGTTTCAGCTGTAGCTGGTTCTTTTGTGACAACTAGAGCTGGTTCTTTTGTGGCAGCTACTGAATGAGTAGCATCTTGGATGTCTAGTTTTTGCACATCAGCAACTGGTTCTTTTGTTTCAACTGCTGACTGAGTAGCTGGTTCTTGTGGAGCAGCTACTAACTGCGTAGCTGGTTCTTGTGTGACAGCTATTTGTTCTGTAGAAAATGATGTCATATTACCCTGGGCATCTGGTTCTTGTGTTTCAGTGCCACAAGGTGAGACATGTAATAATTCCGGGGTTTGGAAGGGTGGTGATGAATGGAGTTTTAACAAAATGGCTGTGGGATCAAGGGTAATAGGAATGGTTTCTGATTCAATAGACGTCCACATTCGTCTCCTAGGTAAGAAAGCAGAAAAATCAGTAGTTTGCTTTTTCTTTTTATGATAGGGTTTTTCCCTAGGAGAAGGGCTATCAGAGGAGGTAGTTGCTTTAGTTGCAGCCCTTGTTTTTCTTTTTGATAGGGGGTCGGTTGTGATTCGCCTTTTTCTTTTACGAATAGAGGAAGATGGTGGTGTATCGGCCTGAAAGTCATCACTGGGAATATGGACGGTAGGAGCAGATGATTATGCTAAGTGGTGAGATGGGCTTGAAGAAAGGTTAACTGGATTAGCTGGTTCTGTGGATGGAATAGACGGAGGGTCAAGGATATTCTCTGGTTGCTACTCGTGGAGGCTTTCAGGGATTTCTTGGGGATTTTCAGCAGCTTCTTGAGGAATTTCAGTAGCTTGCTCAGGGGGTAGAGGTAAGTTGTTTAGAGGAGGGTTTTGTTGAGCAAAACCCCTCTGAATCAGTAGTTGAATGAGGCGGTGATGGGTGAGGGAAAGGAGTGGGAATTTTACCCGTCTACAATAATATGACATATTTCTAATGCATCCAAGTAAATAGTAAGGAATGTTCACTAGTCTACCGTGTCGTAAATGACTCATTAAGACAAAGTCATGCTGATAGACTACCTGATAGCGACCTTCACAAGTGAGATAATGTTTGACGAATTCAGAAACTTTCGGCCAAGGAGGAGGCAATGAGTGAATTCCAACACCCTGGCCTTTAAGCTCGACATGTTCTCCTGGCAGAAGAAAGTCCTGTTGTGAATTCAGAATGATGTGCTTCCAACTAAACCATCGAGTACCAGTGACTGACAGACCTAAAACTTGTGCTATGTCTCCCTCTGAAACCGGAATTCAGACTCCTTGTACAGTAGAATGGTCTTCCTGAATATTTTTTGCAAATTCCAAGACCTGCTGTGGATCGAACTCTTGAAGTCTCTCAAAATATCCTACCCAGCCTGCCTGCTGAAAAATCTAATACACGTCTGGGAATAATTCAAGCAAAGCTATCGAGCCGGGCTCATGTCAAATAGCTGGTCCTCCCATAGTTAACCATCTTTGGTAAAATGTGGAGGCAAATACAGAAGTTGCCGGACTTCGAACAGAGTAAACTTGGCGAATGAGAACATGGAGTAACGATGAAGAGGCGAAGTAATAGGTAGGAAAAATGACGGTAATTGGCATGCTGTGAAATGATGGCATATAATTTCGATATTCCCCCCCAACTACGGTGAAATTATGTCTTTAAGTGTGTGGAGATTGTGGTCATAATGAACTGCTGGTACTGCACATGGACTCAAACTTTCTCTGATCAGTCCTTTGTCCACCAACTCCTGTACTTGTCTCCTAATTTCCTCATTTTCCTTGGGAGTCATTCTGTAGGCTGCCTTATTTGGCAGATTTGAACCAGGGATAAAATCTATCTGATGGCTGATCTTCCTCATAGGTGGCAGCTCATCAGGTAAATCATCCACAACAATGTCACAGTAATCATCTAACATCTCTTGTATCTCTACTGGTAAATCAGAAATCTTTGTAGAAGTAAGAACTACTTTAGGCTTGCAAAATAAATCAAAGCTTACCTTTTCTTCTTCTATCTGCTGTAGATATTCCTTCCCGCTCAGCAACAAGGTCTTTGGATCAATCACTCTGCCGGATGGCTCTCCTTCTTCCATGGGTATCAATGTATGATGTACCCCATCCTTGAAGAACTTGTAAGTGTTCTTCTTGCCATCATGCACTGCAGCTCTATCAAACTGCCAAGGTCTACCCAGAAGTATATGACACACATCCATGGGCATTACATCACACAGGACCTTATCTTTGTATTTGCCCATTTGCAGCTCTATCTCACACTGTTCTTTTACAACCAGCTGGTGCCCTTTGTGCAACTAGGACACCCTGTAGGGAGTTGGATGCTCCCTTGTCTTCAGCTTCAACTTTTCTATTACCTCAGTGGAAACCAGATTGTTTGTGCTGCCACTATCAATGACTAGCTGGCAGCATTTCCCTTGGACTTTGCATATGCTCCTAAACAAAGTCTTTCTTTGTGCAGGCTCAGTGACCTCTTTGGCTTGCTTCAATAGGACCTTATTCACCACCAAGGATTCTCCCCTCTCTGGAAGAATTTCTTCTTCAATCTCTGCCTCTTCTCTAGTCTGGGCAACAACAGCATTCCTTGGACCAGCACCCAAATTCTCTGAACATTCATAGTGCTTGTGTCCAACTTGCTGACATCTATAACACCTCAATTATCTACCTCTTCCTCTGTCTCCTCTTCCTTTTCCTTTATAAGAACCCCTTCTACCCCTTGCATCATCCTCTGTAGATGCATTATGAGGTGAGCTACTGTTAGCTCCATCCCTGGGTGTAGCAGGCTTTCCTCTACCACCTTGACTTCCCTTTCCTTGGAAAGTACCTCTCTTCTTGGCAGAATGTTTCCTCAGGAGTTTCTCCTCTACTTTCAAGGCCATCTGATAGGCCTCTTCCACTATCTTAGGAGACAGGAGACCAATCTCATCCTAGATCTCCAGCTTGAGACCATTCACATATCTGGCAGTCTTCTCTAGTGTGTCTTGGAATTGCCCAGCCCTTATGCTTACTCTGTAGAATTCCTCTGTGTATTCTTTTACTGTCAGCAACACCTATCTTAGGTTCTGCATTTTCTTATACAATGTCAGCTGGTAATCACTAGGCAAGAATTTACCTTTTAATTTAGCCATCATTCTGGTCCAGCTCTTGATAGTTTTCTTGCCAACTCTCCTCCTTTCTGCTTGCACTCCATCCCACCAAAGTGCAGCATGTCCCTTCAGCTTTGTTACTGCAAACTTGACCTTCTTATCTTCACTTATTTCTTCATAATCAAAGCACTTGTTCAATTCATTTATGCAATCCACTAGTTCTTCTAGATTCAGTCCCCTTGCATAGCTTGACACTTAAATTTTGGGCTTAGCTGGAGACCCCAGAACAATTCTAAGGAGCCTCATGTCAGGAGGAATGTCAAAATTTTCTTCTGCTTCTTCTATCTCAGGTTCACTGATGTTTTCAGGATCTCTGGTCTGTCTTCGCTCCATGGCATCCATTCTGGCCTCGACCCTCTGCAACATCCCCAACACCTCTGCGTTGGCAATAAGTCTTCTTCTTCCAGCACCTCTACCAACTCAGATTGCCATGTCAGCAAAAAAAACTTCAGACTTGCTCTGATACCACAAATAACGCAGTCACACAGCTGAAAGTCAGCTCTCTTTCTCCAAACCCTTGTTCTGTGGCTCCACGTGGTCTACTTACATTTCCTTGGCAATTTTATATCTATTTTGGAGAAAATTGATAAATAACTATGTTCAACAGCTTGAATATCAAATGGTATCTCCCGACTTATATCTTATTTCCAACTTTATAATCAAAGTTTATACCTTCGTGCGTTATATAGTAATATTGTCTTTATAACGAACCTTTGTAAATTAAATAAATCTCCACGCCTTCTATAATATCCTATCACCTTATAACTAACCAGCATTACAATATACCTTCGGCCGGCCCCACATATATGTTAATGGCCCAATCAAATGCACGCATCATACCTTGTTTAATCTTCGTGCATCTCTGTCGAACGAACATCGTCCGATGGCCTTCGCCCAGATCGACGACTCATACACATATTGCTCGGCATCCAACGTTGAAGTTTAACGCGCGATGGCACGATGGAACGGTGATTTTCGGGGATCCGCCTCGCCACGCGTCAAATTCTCTATGGAACCGCTCCTCGACCCAGAAATACCACTTTCGCACCAAAAGCGGTGCGATATGGGCAATCCGCTTCCAAAAATATGCTAGCGGTTTTGTATAGTGGCTAACCAGGGTTCACATCGGGGGTTGCGTTCACCTTTGTATACCTCGATTTTTAACTCAAGTTCGGACTCTGGTTGACAACCGATTGTAACTTACTGTGTTAAGCGGGATTCTATTACCATTAACCAAGTTTATATGACCACGGTTTCACAGGCTTCTCTACTCAAGAAAATTGAGGGAAACAATAGACAGAGACATGCATAATCTATACAATAGTTCATTCTAGTAGATACATATGCACAGATTTCATCACTTCACAATTAAACAACCTCTTGACAATTAAGGATTCAACCTGATTCTGGAGTAAATGCGCACATAAACTATTTAATTGGAAGCAATTGTAACACACAAATTTTATTGCAGAATCTCCTCTCTTCTTCTTGTCCTTCTTCAATACATCCGAGGGTTACAATTATATACATAAACCTATGACTCTTCAGTTCCTCTGAGAGGACCGTTTCAGGAAATCAAAATTTTAATTAAAAAAATGCGACTAACTGGAATATGACAGCTAGACTAATTGAGCTATTCAACTTCTACGACTCTAACTGATCTAATAATACAATCAGCTAAGGTGTTGACACCTAGCTGTGATAATTCGACTATTTTCAAACCCTCCTAGCCACAACATGTGGAAAAAACTCCTACATTGATGGCTAGTGTCTAATGCCCCTGCATCAGACTCCCAAGGGCAATTTTTTTCATGGGATCCTGTCCATGAGCTCTTCCACTGATCTGCCTATCTTCTGCAACATTTCTTCGGTCATCCAAGTGGCATATTCTTCTGGCTTATCCTTCCATTTGATCAAGTACTGAAAGTACTCTCGTCCTCTGGTCCTTCTGAACACTCTTTTGTCCAATTTCTTCTCTGGTTGCAATGGCTGTGCTAGAGGTAGTTGTTCTCTCCACTCATTCTGTTCCTTGTCTGCTTCTCTTTCTTCTGCACCATCATTTTCATACTTGTACAAATCTGCAACATTAAAAATAGGAGATATTCCAACATCAGGAGGTAATTCAATCTCATAAGCATTTGCAGAAAACTTCCTAAGTATCTTGCATGGCCCAATCTTTTTGAACTTCAATTTGTTGTACTGCTTCTTTGGGAATCTCTCCTTTCTCAAGTGTGCCAAAACCTAATCTCCTATTTCAAAATGAACTTCTTTTCTACTCAAGTCTGCTCTACTTTTGTATCTAATGCTGGTGCCTTGTAGTTTCTATTTCACTTGTTCATGTATGGCCTATATCTCTGAAGCAAATTCCTCACCATCTGCACTCCTTAGCTCTGCCCTTCCCATATTTCTTAACTCTGATATTCCTCTGGGGTGCATTTCATAAACAATATGAAATGGACTCTGCCCTGTGCTCCTATTTGGTGAGTCATTATATGCATATTCTGCCTGGGGAAAAATATGATCCCACTGCTTGGGATGCTCTCCTGCAAGACATCTCAATAAATTTCCCAGACTCCTATTCACTACCTCAGTTTGTCCATTAGTCTGAGGATGATAAGCTGAGCTGAAACTTATGTTGGTACCAAGTTTCTTCCACAGTGTCCTCCAAAAATGACCCACAAATATGGTATCTCTGTCTGAAATAATATTCTTGGGCAACCCATGCAATCTAACAACTTCTTTGAAGAACAAGTTAGCAACATGGGTGGCATCACTATTTTTATAAAATGGAATAAAATGTGCCATTTTGGAGAATCTGTCCACCACAACAAAGACTGCATCATTCCCTCTCTGAGTCTTGGGAAATCCTAGAACAAAATCCATACTCACCATGTCCCAAGGCCTGTCTGGAATAGGTAAGGGAGTGTACAATCCTGCATTTTGGCTCCTTCCTTTAGCATACTGAAAAATCTTGCAGTTCTTCACAAACTTGTCCACTTCTGCTCTCATCTTGGGTCAGAAATAAAAGTGACTCAGCTGCTCATAAGTCTTATCAGTACCAAAGTGTCCAGCAATTCCACCATTATGCTTCTCTTTGATCAAATTTTCCCTCATGGAAAATTTTGGTACACACAGTTGGCTTCTTCTGAATAGTAAGTCCTCCTGCAAGAAGTAATCCAGCCACTGGCTTCTATCTATTAAAACAGGGTTACTACATGCCTCAAATGCTTCTTTAAAATATGGATCTATTTTATACAATTCTTTCAGAAAATCAAACCCTACAACTTCAAAATTAGTTTCTTGAACAAGCATGTGCCTCCTACTCAAAGCATCAGCTACTTTATTGGCTTGGCCACTTATATGTTTCAGAACAAAATCAAAACTTTGGAGATACTCAACCCATTTAGCATGCTTATTTTTCAACTTGGGCTACTATACAATATAATACAAAGCATGATTGTCAGAATATAATACAAATTCCCTGGACATCAAGTAATGTCTCCATTTCTTCAGTGCCTGAACAATTGCATAGAATTCCTTCTCATAAGAGGAATAATTTCTTCTGGTGTCATTCAGATTTTCACTAAAATATGCCACAGGCCTATCATCCTAACTCAACACAGCTCCAATGGCCTCTCCACTGGCATCACATTTTACTTGAAATGGTTTTGTAAAATCAGGCAGAATCAAAACATGCTTCTCAGTTATCTTTTGCTTCAAAACTTTAAAATTTCTTTCTGCTTCAGCAGTCCACTTAAATGGATGTTTTCTCTTCTTTATTTTCTCAATTATGGGTGCATTAATCTTACTGAAGTTCCTTATAAACTTCCTGTAAAAACTAGCAAGTCCATGGAAACTTCTTACCTCAGAGACATTCCTGGGTGAAGGCCACTCCACAATTGCTTTAACATTTTCTGGGTCCATCTTCAATCCTTCTGCGGAAACAAAAAAACCCAAATACACCAACTCTTCCTTCATGAACGAGCATTTCTTCAGATTTATCAGCAGTTTCTCTTGGTGCAACTTCTTCAAGACATGATTAAGGTGCCTTAAATGTTCTTCTCTAGTTCTGCTGAAAACTAATATATCATCCAGGTACACTATCACAAATTTACCAATGAACTCTTTCAACACTTCATTCATAAGTCTCATAAAATTTCTAGGTGCCTTTGACAACCCAAAAGGCATTACCATCCATTCATACAGTCCTTCATTTGTTTTAGAGGCAGTTTTCCACTCATCACCCTCTCTTATTCTAATCTGATGGTATCCACTCTTCAAATCTATCTTTGAGAAATATTTAGCACCACTCAAACAATCCATTAAATCCTCAACTCTGGGCAAAGGAAACCTGTACCTGATTGTGATCTTATGAATTGCTCTGGAATCAGTACACATCCTCCAGCCCCCATCTTTCTTTGGGCTCAAAACTACTGGTACTGCACATGGACTCATACTTTCTCTGATCAGTCCTTTGTCCACCAAATCCTGTACTTGTCTCCTGATTTCCTCATTTTCCTTGGGAGTCATTCTATAGGCTGCCTTATTTGGCAGATTTGAACCAGGGATAAAATCTATCTGATGGCTGATCTTCCTCACAGGTGGCAGCTCATCAGGTAAATCATCCATAACAATGTCACAGTAATCATCTAACATCTCTTGTATCTCTACTGGTAAATCAAAAATATTTGTAGAAGTAAGAAATACTTTAGGCTTGCACACTAAATCAAAGCTTACCTCTTCGTCTTCTATCTGCTGCAGATATTCCTTCCTGCTCAGCAACAAGGTCTTCGGATCATTCACTCTGCTAGATGGCTCTCCTTCTTCCATGGGTATCAATGTATGATGTACCCCATCCTTGAAGAACTTGTAGGTGTTCTTCTTTCCATCATGCACTGATGCTCTATCAAACTGCCAAGGTCTACCCAACAGTATATGACACACATCCATGGGCATTACATCACACAGGACCTTATCTTTGTATTTGCCCATTTGCAGCTCTATATCACACTGTTCTTTTACAACCAGCTGGTGCCCTTTGTGCAGCCAGGACACCCTGTAGGGAGTTGGGTGATCCCTTGTCTTCAGCTTCAACTTTTCTATTACCTCAGTGGAAACTAGATTTTCTGTGCTGCCACTATTAATGACTAGCTGGTAGCATTTCCCTTGGACTTTGCATATGCTCCTAAACAAAGTTTTTCTTTGTGCAGGCTTAGTGACCTCTTTGGCTTGCTTCAACAAGACCTTATTCACCACCAATGATTCTCCCCTCTCTGGAAGAATTTCTTCTTCAATCTCTGGCTCTTCTCCAGTCTGGGAAACAACAGCATTCCTTGGACCAGCACCCACATTCTCTGGACATTCATAGTGCTTGTGTCCAACTTGCTGACATCTATAACACCTCAATTCTCTACCTCTGCCTCTGTCTCCTCTTCCTTTTCCTCTGTAAGAACCCCTTCTGCCCCTTGCATCATCCTCTGTAGATGCATTATGAGGTGAGCTATTGTTAGCTCCATCCCTGGGTGTAGCAGGCTTTCCTCTACCACCCTAACTTCCCTTTCCTTGGAAAGTACCTCTCTTCTTGGCAGAATTTTTCCTCAGGAGTTTCTCCTCTAATTTCAAGGCCATATAATAGGCCTCTTCCACTGTCTTAGGAGACATGAGACCAATCTTATCCTGGATCTCTAGCTTGATACCATTCACATATCTGGCAGTCTTCTCTGGTGTGTCTTGGAATTGCCCAACCCTTATGCTTACTCTGTAGAATTCCTCTGTGTAGTCTTTTACTGTCAGCAACCTCTGTCTCAGGTTCTGCACTTGCTTATACAATGTCAGCTAGTAATCACTAGGCAAGAATTTACCTTTTAATTTAGCCATCATTCTGGTCCAGCTCTTGATAGGTTGCTTGTCAAATCTCCTCCTTTTTGCCTGCACTCCGTCCCACCAAAGTGCAGCATGTCCCTTCAGCTTTGTTACTGCAAACTTGACCTTCTTATCTTCACTTATTTCTTCATAATCAAAGCACTTGTTCAATTCATTTATCCGGTCCACTAGTTCTTCTGGATTAATTCCCCCTGCATAGCTTGACACTTCAATTCTGGGCTTAACTGCAGACCCTAGAACAATTCTAAGGAGCCTCATGTCAGGAGGAATGTCAACATTTTCTTCTTCTTCTTCTGTCTCAGGTTCACTGATTTCTTCAGGATCTATGGGCTGTCTTCGCTCCATGGCATCCATTCTGGCCTCGACCCTCTGCAACATCCCCAACACCTCTGCGTTGGCAACAGGTCTTCTTCTGCCAGCACCTCTACCAACTCGGATTGCCATGTCAGCAAAAACAACTTCAGACTTGCTGTGATACCACAAATGACGTAGTCACACAGCTGAAATTCAGCTCTCTTTCTCCAAACCCTCGTTCTTTGGCTCTACATGGTCTACTTACATTTCCTTGGAAATTTTATTTATCTATTTTGGAGAAAATTGATAAAAAACTATGTTCAAAAACTTGAATATCAAATGGTATCTCTCGACTTATATCTTATTTCCAACTTTATAATCAAATTTTATACCTTTGCGCGTTATATAGTAATATTGGCTTTATAAAGAATCTTTGTAAATTAAATAAATCTCTGCGCCTTCCATAATATCCTGTCACCTTATAACTAACCGGCGTTATAATAGACCTTCGACTGACCCCACATATATGTTAATGGCCCAATCAAATGCATGCGTCATACCTTTTTTAATCTTCGTGCATCTCTATTGAACGAACATTGTCCGATGCCCTTCACCCAGATCGACAGCTCATACACATATCGCTCGGCATCCAACGTCGAATTTTAACGCATTATGGCATGAAAGAATGGTGGTTTTCTGGGGATCTGCCTCGCCACGCGTCAAATTCTCTTTGGAATCGCTCCTCGACCCAGAAATACCGCTTTCGCACCGAAAGCGGTTCGATATGGGCAATCCACTTCCAAAAATCCACTAGCGGTTTTGTATAGTGGCTAACCAGGGTTCACGTCAGGGGTTGCGTTCACCTTGTTATACCCCAGTTTTTAACTCAGGTTCAGACTCTGGTTGACAACCGATTGTAACTTACTATGTTAAGCAGGATTCTATTACCATTAACCAAGTTTATATGACCACGGTTTCACAGGCTTCTCTACTCGAGCAAATTGAGGGAAACAATAGACAGAGACATGCAGAATCTATACAATAGTTCATTCTAGTAGATACATATGCACAGAGTTCATCACTTCACAATTAAACAACCTCTTGACAATTAAGGATTCAACCTGATTCTGGGGTAAATGTGCACAGAAACTATTTAATTGGAAGCAATTGTAACACACAGAGTTTATTGCAGAATCTCCTCTCTTCTTCTTGTCCTTCTTCATACATCCGAGGGTTACAATTATATACATAAAACTATGACTCTTCAGTTCCTCTGAGAGGACCGTTTTAGGAAATCAACATTCTAATTAAAACAATTCGACTAACTGGAATATGAAAGCTAGACTAATTGAGCTATGCAACTTCTACGACTCTAACTGATCTAATAATGCAATCAGCTAAGGTGTTGACACCTAGCTGTGATAATTCGACTGCTTTCAAACCCTCCTAGCCACAACATGTGGGAAAAACGCCTACATTGTTGGCTAGTGTCTAATGCCCCTGCATCAAAAATACAGTGAAAAAAACAATTAAATGCAGTGAGGAGCATAAGACTCCCCTAGAAAGAGATAATGTGCATCTGCCATGATAGTGGCCTTAAAATCTTCTTTAGAAATAGGGAATTGGTACAAATGAAGTCGATAACCATTTACTAATAGTGGTGTTTTAGATTCATCAATCATTAAGAGCCTTACTATTCCATTGGGAAAAAAAACATCTACTTCATAGAGTCCCAGCCATCTTGTACGTAGCTTCCCTTGAAATTTTTCAAACCGAGAATCATACAATAAAGCCTAATTACCTTTTTGGAACTGCTTGTGCTTGATGATTTTATCATGCCACTTTGTTCTTTGTTGTTGGACCATAGTTGTCTGATGAATGACATCTAATATTTTTTCATCCAGTTCATGAAGCTATTGCAACCTAGCTGTCTGCACATCAGTCAAATCAAGGTTAACAGCTAAAGTAGCCCTTAAGGTTTTAATTTCAAATTCCACGAGAAAAAAAAACACTTTTTCCATAAACCAATTCGTAGGGAGAAAATCTAGTAGTATTTCTCTAGGTAGTTCTGTAAGCCCATAGTGCTTCAGGGAGCCTTTGGGACCAATCCTTCCAGTTATCCTTCACTATTTTGGTTAGAATGGCTTCTATTACTTTGTTTGTACTTTCCACCTACCCATTGGCTTGGGGGTGGTATGGTGTAGTCATTCTATGATGAATGTGATATTTCTGAAGGGTGGCTTTGAAACCATGAGAATTGAAAGGAGGTCCTCCATCTGTAACTAGCTCTCTAGGGACTCCAAATCTAACAAATATTTCTTCAAATAGGAAAGCTAGGACAACTTCTTCATTAGCTCTAAGAAGTGCTTTTGCCTCCACCCATTTAGTCATATAATCTGTGCAGACTAATATATAAACCTTTTGTTTGGATGGAGGATTAATGGGTCCTATAAAATCTAAGGCCCATCTTTCAAATGGTTCAAGTATTACTTGGGGGTTTAATGGCATTTCATCTCTATGATTAGGTCGACCCATTCTCTGAAAACTATCACAAGCCCGAACATATTTCTTTGCATCCTTAAAGAGTGAGGGCCAATAATAACCCATCCTAATAATTTTATGTGCCATTCTTTTATCAGCAAAATGCCCTCCACAAGGGCCATCATGACAAGCTTTTAGTATATCATACACCTCATCCTCTCTAATGCATCTCTGAATTTCATGATCAAGTCCTGTGTAGAAAAGACACCCACTTATCCAGCTATACCGAGCACTTTGTTGAATGATTTTTCTTTTCTCTCGATGTGACAGGTGTGATGGGAACTTTCCTGCAACCAAATAACTGGAAATTTCTGCATACCATGGTGAGTGAGCAGATACTGCATATAAATACTCATCAGGAAAGGAATCATCTACTCGAATATTATCATCAGTTTTTAACCGTGAAAGGAAATCAACAACAACATTTTCTTTACCTGGTCGATCTACAATTGTAATATCAAAATCTTGTAATAACAATAACCATCTGGTAACTCGATAATTTGTGATAGACTTTTTCGTTAAATACTTAATAGCTGAGTGATCAGTATGGAAAAAAGTAGAGTAACCAGTAATGTAATGTCAAAATTTATTAATGGCATAAATTACTGCTAAAAATTCCTTTTCGGTAACTGTATAATTAAGCTCAGTAGGGGTCATATTCTTACTGATAAAGTAGATAGCATAAGGAAGGTGGTTTTTCTCTTGTCCCAAGACAGCTCCAATTGCAGTATCTGAAGCATCATAAGATATATGAAAGGGAAGTGCCCAATCAGGTCCTCTCAAAATAGGAGCTGTGGATAATTGATGCTTGAGTTCTACAAAGGATTCCTGGCAAAGATTAGTCCACTTAAATTCAGCATTTTTCATAAGTAACAAAAATAAAGGAGAAGCTATTTTGGAATTTTTTTTAATAAATCTCCTGTAATATCCAGCATGTCCTAGGAAACTTCTCACATCAGTTTTTGTTTTAGGAACAGGAAGATTCTGAATGACTTGTATTTTGGATGGATCTACCTGAATTCCTTGAGATGAGATAAAATGTCCAAGCACTACTCCTTCACTCATAATCATATGACATTTTTCAGTGCTTAAGGAGAGGTGAGCTTGTATACAACGTTTAAGTACTTTCTCAAGATTCTGTAATGCATATTCGAAAGACACACCATAAGGGGTAAAGTCATCCATAAATATTTCCATGGATTCATTCAGCATATCAGAAAATATTCCTATAACTGCCCTTTGAAAGGTTGCTGGTGCATTACATAGTCCAAATGGAAGAACTCTATAGTGAAAATTTCCCCAAGGGCTAGTAAAAGTGGTCTTATCTTGGTCTTGGGGTGCAATTATGATTTGGTTATACCCACTAAATCCATCTAAAAAGGAGAAGAATTTCTTCCCTGACAAATTATCCAACACCTGATCAATGAACGATAAAGAAAGTGATCCTTTTGAGTGGCGTTATTTAAGGCTCTATAATCTACACACACTCTCCATTTCACATTTTTCGTAGGAACTATTACCAATGGGGAAACCCATTCACTATCAGATATAGGGTATATAAATCATGCATTAAGCAATTTCTGAAGTTCCTCTTTAACAATTTCTCTTAAATTAGGGTTCATTCATCTTTGGGGTTGACAGACTAGTCGACAACCTTCCTTAATATAGATCCGGTGAGTACATAATTCAGGGGAGATCCCCTTCATATCTGTATAGTCCCATGCAAATGCTTCCTTATTTTCAAGAAATAACTTCATTAACTGCTTTGTTTCAACAACTGTCAGATCAGGATTTATGTTCAGTGTTTTTCTAGGTTCGATTTCTACTATTATGCTTTTAGAAGAGATGGTGGTTGATGTTTGAGGTATATCTTCAGATTAAGATTTTCCTGGGTATCTAATTCCAAAAGTGCAGCCAGTTGGTTATGTGTTTCAGAAGTCACAGAGGAGGGTTCACAAATAAAATTATTAATTACTTCATCCTCAGTGGTATCTTTAAGGTTTAAAGCTTATCCGATAGTAAAAATAGGTTGAATAACATTATCATCATAGTCCATCCATAAAAAATTCTCATTATTAATCATGGGTGTAGCATGAGAGTAGAGAGTAAG
Source organism: Pinus albicaulis (assembly GCA_034641835.2). NCBI lineage: Eukaryota > Viridiplantae > Streptophyta > Pinopsida > Pinales > Pinaceae > Pinus > Pinus albicaulis. The sequence goes on along the minus strand of CM076581.1, from coordinate 641,186,420 downwards.
TTGTTTAGTTTCATATCCATTAGAAATTGTCATTGAACCAGATCTGTAGCTGATAAAGGCATCGGTTGTGGCTAACCAAGCCCTTCCTAGAATTAGAGGATGTCCCCCCAACTTTGTTTTAGTCTGTAACACCACAAAGTAAGCTGGGTAATTCCAGGACTCAACTGAGATGACTAAGTCTTCAACAATTCCTTCTGGTTTGACTGTAGAACAGTCAACTAACTCTAGAATGGTTGGTGTATCTCTGATTGTGTTCTTTAGCTATAACAATTGTGAAGTTTCAAGAGTCATAATGTTTATAGCATTACCTAAATCTACCAGAACTTGAGGGATTATTGTTTTACCAATTTGGACTGTCATAGTAGGATGGTCGTGATCACCATATTTAACTGGAGGGGCTTTACCAGACATTAATGCAGATAGATCACCCATAACATGAACTGTAAGGGGATATTTAGCTTTCCTACCAGGTATCTTAACACAAATATCTCTCATGGTTCTGGCATAAATTGGTACATCTCTTAGTGCTTGTAAAAGTGGAATTTTAACATACATATTTTGCAATTCCCCTAAAAGATTAAAAGCAGGTGGCTCAAGCATTATAGTTAAAACTAAACGCTCAGGGAATGGTGGTTCTGCTATTTCAGCACCCTTATTAGAGGGTGGTTGTACCTCTTTATGTAAATAATGTTTCTCAGTTTCTTCTTTATCAGAGTCGGAAGAGGTAACATCATCAATAATAGGTTCCCAGATCGTAAATGAATGTCATTACATTGTGCAGGGAAAATAGGAAGTGTCGGCTGGTTCTGAATATCAATAACTTGCATAGATTTATTATTGCAGTTAGAATTTGGTTGTACAGGTAGCTGGGGTCTCATTTGATTATTTGGTGGAGCACCTGATGGTAGAGGAAATGGTTGCTAAAATTGAGGAAATTGATTCGGAAAAGGAAGTTGTTGACCCCTCCAATTTGAATTCCATTGATTAAAGTAAGATTGTTGTTGTGGAGGCCAAGGAGTCCACATTGCAGGATCTACAAAGGGATGGTTTTTTTGTTGCATGGGTGGGCTGTCACGCCCCTACACCACGGGTGTCTTCCAACTGCTCTATGTAGGCAGGTGCGGCACTGCCGTACTTTTTCTTTTTCGAAATACTCAAGTACCCAGACTACGCCTTAAGCAACATTCGTTAGTTATTAGCAAATGTTCTTTCAATTATGTGGAAATAAACATAAACATCAATATCAAACCATGTACGCCCATACATACAAGGGAGGGGCAACTCCCTTTTTAAAATGGAGGTACGCACGGATATTATGTTTCATAAAAATACAAGTACAACGGTCGAAGGCTATTGCCTCTTGGCGAGTTCACAAGACCCGATCCTCAAAATAGCTTACAACGGACATGTACAACCATCGAAGTTCACCAGTCAGTTACGCCCAAAGCGCCCCAGTCTTTGGTCACTCGGGTCACTCAAACCGTTGCTCCAAATCAGTGAAGACGTTTTCTGAGCCTGACCGTGTGTCCAATCCGTCTGAGCCCTATATGGTTGGATGCTCCTCAGATCCAGCACCTTTTGGTTTTACGGCCTCGTCTGGGCACCGGCAGCTCCCCGGGTCCTTGAATTTTCGTGCTGGGCCACTGCCGTTACTCGGCACCCAGAAACGACCCGACTCGACCAGAACTGCGCACGACCCGACCCGACCAGAATCTGCGGTGCGGCCTGCACGAGCTCGACCCGACTCGACCCGACTCCGTTCAGCTACGCCTTCGACCAACGAGTTGTTGACTCGTTGCTGCGGTTGTGTTCGTCTTGCTTGACCGAGTTGCTTGATGCCTTCCACTCACCAACGCTCGTCCAATATATACCAACGCATTGTGAGTCGTGGTCGCTCGTCCCACCACGAGCCGACCCTCTCGTTACGTCGACACCCACGAAACGCCGCGTTCGTGGGGTGTGGGGGCGCTCGGCGGACCCGAGCCGACCCCCCGTTTGTTAGCTCGCCCTCCAAGTGTGGTGTCGCCGCGCGTCCAACGCGCCGGCCGACCCACCGACTCGCCCGTCGGTCGCTCGTCCAAGGGCGCCCGCCGTGGTATAACTCCTAACGCCAACCGTGTTGACTCGTCGCACCACCAACGCGCCCGTTATGACTCGCTCGCACACCCGCGCGCCCGTGACTCTCCAACGGTGCGACGCGCGCCCGTTCCGTCGCACGGCGCCCAAGCTCAACCAAACGCCCGTCCGGCGCGCCCGTTCCACCGAACGCGCCCATGAAGTGTTGGGGCGTTACATTCTCCCCCACTTCAAAACGTTGTCGTCCCTTGACAACATCATCCCATAGTCGCACGGTCCATTCACAACTCCATGTGTGAAATATCGTCGCAAGTACCACCAAAGTGTCGCTGCACGAACTGTCGTTGCACCCATGTGCACGGTATCGTCGCAACTGTCGTCGCAAAGTGTTGATGACTCCAACATCTTCCAAAGGTGTTCATGTCTCCAACTCTGCTATGAAAATATGAAGAGCACCCAGATGTGAACGCTCTTGACCTGCTACATGCCTCGGTCATGTCTCCAATTCTGCAAGAAATCATGTGTTGGTACCCCTTGTGTAGTGACAAGTTGGGTAGCTAATCCAACCGAACGTCTCCTCCACAAGAACATATGTTCCTCCCATCATCACGACTGCCAAAACATCCTGCTATCAAGTGCTCCATCTCGCTCCATGGTCTGCTCATAAGTTAGAGGTCGTCATTGTCCTAAGCAGGAGACAATGAGCCTCATCCAAGTGCCATGTTTAGGTCCATGAAGTGTGTCCATCTCATCCACAACATGCTGTCCATGATGCTAATCCATGTGCTCTACTTGTATGCAAGTAGGCTCATCCTCCAAGCATCATCAAAATAATAAGTGTGGCTAAGTCAAGTAGACTCAAGCCCATGCCAAAGTGTGTGCCACCACGGCATCCATCGCTGCATCTTCATCAAACTCCAAAGTGTCCCAGCTCTATCATCTCCATCAAGTGACTCCTCCTGAACACACCCCATAAATGTGCTCCAAGGTATGCATCCCATAATGCATCAAAATCAGGACCAATCCTGACCTCAGCTCCTCAATGAGTCAGATACTCCAAGATCACCATAATATGAAGTCTCCAATGAATGCAACTCTACCAATGGTGTTGGCAAAGAAGTCATCTTCCTCCTCATATCCATATGCGGTCCATCCTCCTTACGCTTCCGTGAAACACAAGTCATCTCTCCATGAAGACTCCTCAAGTGAGTGTCCTCCATCCTCATCAATGTCTTTGATGTGTTTGATCCTGGTACCCCCTGCCCATCAAGTTCCTCCACGATCATGCTCACACTTGCAACATCTCCATGTGATTTGTCCACCAATGCTTGCAATGTGTCTTGTCTTGGTTCAACTTGTGTCACAAGTTCGTCCTTCATCTCTTCCATCATATCATCCTCATGAGAATCATCCAACATCGATGCTTGCAACGTGCTTGGTCTTGGTCCAACTTGGTTATCAAGTTCATCCTTGACATCTTCCACATCTGCAACATCCTTGTGTGGTTCAACCTGCAATGTTTGTAATGTGCTTGGTTCGGGCTCAACTTGTTCTACAAGCTCTTCCTTCTTCTCAACCACATCCTCAACATCTTTCGGTCTAGCCAAATACGCCTTTATAAGCTCACTTTTCATTTCTTTGAGCTCCTTCCCATAACTGTCCAACATCTTCGTAAGTTGGTTGAATTCATCCCGGTTCGTGTCGGATATCCCTTCTGCACGCATTGCGCAAAGGGTCTTCTTCAATTCACGAAACTCGTCTTCCATTTCACCCCACCTTCTCAAAGATATACACAGCTTACTTCCAAAGTCTTCCTTTGTAGCTCTAGCCCTGGCCATCGCCTTGCTTCAGCTAAGGTTTCAAGAGAAACCCCAAATATATAAGTCAGCTTTAACACCAACTGCAGCCCTGCAACCGTGTTCCTGCTTCAGCAAAAGCTCCCTGCGGAGGTATCCGATACCATTTGTCTTGCAATCCGTATCAGTCCTCTGATACCATCTGATGTGCAACAACAGATGTGTTATCAGAGTTCCTTTCGTATCAGCGTCTCTGATACCATCTGTCACGCCCCTACACCACGGGTGTCTCTCAACCGCTCTATGTAGGCAGGTGCGGCACTGTCGTACTTTTTCTTTTGCGAAATACTCAAGTACACAGACTACGCCTTAAGCAACATTCGTTAGTTATTATTACAAATGTTCTTTCAATGTGTGGAAATAAACATAAACATCAATATCAAACCACATGTACGCCCATACATACAAGGGAGGGGCAACTCCCTGCTAAAATGAGTCTGCCCGAGATATTATGTTTCATAAAAATGAAGTTACAATGTCCAATCCAACAGAAGCCACTTCTGCTCCTTGGCAAGGCTATTTGCCTTTTGGCCAAGCTCTAAGGCTTACCAATCATCAAACCAGCCTAAAACAGACTTTTACAATCATTTACAATCATCAAGTTCACCTTCGGAAGTACTGCCCCAAAATTGCCCAAGTGCTGGTCACCCGGGTCACTCAAACCGTTGCTCCAATCTAGTGCAGAGCGTTTTCTGAGCTAACCGTGCATCCAATCCGCCCCAAACCTGTATGGTTGGATGCTCCTCGGAATTACGCACCTTCTGCAATTTACGGCACCTCAATCCGACACCCGACGCTCCCGAAATCGCAATTTTCGTGCTGGGCCCCTGCCGTTACTCGGCACCCAGGAACGACCCGACCCGACCAGAACTGCGCACAACCCGACCCGACCAGAATCTGCGGTGCGGCCTGCACGAGCTCGACCCGACTCGACCCGACTCCGTTCAGCTGCGGTTCAACCACCAACGAGCTGTTGGTCAACTCGTGGTGACTCGCCTTGATTCCTTGATGTTGCTCGCTTGTTGTCCGATGCCTCCACCTCTCATCACGTCCGTCAATATATACCAACGCGTGTGTGGAGTTGTGGTCGCTCACCCAACTCGAGCCGACCCATCTGTTCGTCCGTCGCCCACGAAACATCGTGTCCGTGGGGTGTGGGGGCGCTCGGCCGACCCGAGCCGACCCCCCGTTCGGTTAACTCGCCCTCCAAGTGTGGCGTCGGTAGCGCGCCCAATGCGCCGGCCGACCCACCGACTCGCCCGTCGATCACTCGAACAAGGGCGCCCGCCGTGGTATAAACTCCTAACGCCAACCATGTTGACTCGTCGCACCACCAACGCGCCCGTTATGACTCGCTCGCACACCCGCGCGCCCGTGACTCTCCAACGGTGCGACGCGCGCCCGTCGTCGCACGGCGCCCGAGCTCAACCAAACGCTCAACCGGCGCGCCCGTTCCACCGAACGTGCCCATGAAGTGTTGAGGCGTTACATTCTCCCCCACTTCAAAGCGTTGTCGTCCCTTGACAACATCATCCCATCGTCGCACGGTCCATTCACAACTCCATGTGTGAAATATCGTCGCAACTGCTACCAAGTGTCGTCGCACGAACTGTCGTTGCACCCATGTGCACGATATCGTCGCAACTATCGTCGCATAAACCAGCAAGGTTCATGTCCATGAGATATCTCCCCGATCATCGTCAAATCCATGTGAAGCTCTGCATCAAGTACTCCAACCAACTCAACATAACAAAGGCTGCTATGTATCCGGCATAACTCTGCACACTACGCGTCCCCACAACTCGAACTAGTTGGGTGATCAGTCCAACCATAACGTCCTCATCATGAGAATGTCCATCCTCATACCCTGCGTTAGTTCTTCCTCCTGCAATCTGTCACATCCATCAACTCGATCAAGTCTGAATCTCATCCAAGAGCCATGTTTGGGTCCATGAAGTGTATCCATCTCATCCACAACATGCTGTCCATGATGCTAATCCATGTGCTACTTGTATGCAAGTAGTCTCATCCTCCAAGCATCATCAAAAGTAATAAGTGTGGCTAAGTCAAGTAGACTCAAGCCCATGCCAAAGTGTGTGCCACCAAGGCATTCATCGCTGCATCTCCATCAAACTCCAAAGTGTCCCAGCTCTATCATTTCCATCAAGTAACTCCTCCTGAGCACACCCCATAAATGTGCTCCAAGGTATGCATCCCATAATGCATCAAAATCGGGACCAATCCTGACCTCAGCCCCTCAATGAGTCAGATACTCCAAGATCACCATAATATGAAGTCTCCAATGAATGCAACTCTACCATGAACTCCCATGCCTCATCATATCCAAAGCGTTGGTAAGCCTACTTGTATTGGCCATGAGTACCATCACAAGTTCTCACTCTACAAACATATGAATGTCTCATAGGCTGCTCATCCAACCAATGTCCAAGTTGCTCATGGCGAAAAACGTCCCATCAGTCCATCTATAAAGATCTCCATGTAGTCCATGTCCATGACTTTTGGCTGCCCATGTGTTCATCCAAGTGAACTCAACTCAACTCTCATCATCATCATGTCTCAACATGTCGAAGTGAAGTGCTCTCGGTCACTCCTACCTCCATCATATATGTGAGTACTTCCTTCAAGCTGCTCCCCCACTAAAGGTTTGCCAAGAGTTCCTTCTTGGTTGAAGCCATGAAGAAGTCTACTCCACCAACGTGCCCTACCACCAAGGTAGTGTGTGGGTCATGCCGGGCACTTGCCATTCTATGTGGCTAAGCATGACCCCTTCCATCACAAAGGCCATCACGTTCCACCCTTGTCCCGGGCATTTGAACCATCAAGTGTAAGGTCACAAATTGCCTCAACAAGGTTTGCATCGTTCCATGTCCCTTGTTCCATCAATGTACAAGGTCTCATCGTAGGCATCCAAGGAGTAGTCATCAACGGTGTTGGCAAAGAAGTCATCTTCCTCCTCATCTCCATATGCGATCCATCCTCCTTATGCTTCCATGAAACACAAGTCATATCTCCATGAAGACTCCTCAAGTGAGTGTCCTCCATCCCCATCAATGCCTTTGATGTGTTCGATCCTGGTACCACCTGCTCATCAAGTTCCTCCACGATCATGGTCACATTTGCAACATCTCCATGTGGTTTGCCCACCAATGCTTGCAATGTGTCTTGTCTTGGTTCAACTTGTGTCACAAGTTCGTCCTTCATCTCTCCCATCATATCATCCTCATGAGAATCATCCAACTTTGATGCTTGCAACGTGCTTGGTCTTGGTCCAACTCGTTCATCAAGTTCATCCTTGACACTTGCTACATCTGCAACATCCTTCGGTCCTCCAAGTTCAGCAGTTCGGCCATGAAAGTCTTCAAAGGAAGTCTGCATCTCCACCATCTCGTCTTCCATGTGTTCCAAGTGTTCCTCCACTTGCACAAGAGCGTTGTAGTGTTGTTGCCTTCTTTCCTCCAAGAACTCCGTCATGTTTATAAGCCTCTTTCGAGCCTCCAAACCTGCTTTCCTTGTAGCTTCAAGCTCCAATGTTTGTGGTGCCTTTGGTTTAGGTTCAACTTGTTCTACAAGTTCTTCCTTCTCCTCAACCACATTCTCATCATTCTTCGGTTCGGCTATAGTGGACTTCGTGTCCTCTCTATACCTTCTTAGCATTCTAAGAAACTCGGTATACTTCCATAGAAGTAATCCTCCTTGTTTAGTCAACTCATCATACTCAGCTTCCAAATCATCATCTTCACCCATGAGGAGATCGAAGTCATATTGCTCTTCCTCAGTTTTTCGCTCCCAAGCCAATGGCTTGAGGGCCTCCCTCACTTCGGAAAGCCTCTTCTTCACTGCATTCCTCTTCTTTACACAATTCAGTAGCCTTTCTTTAAGTCCTTCAAGATCCATCTTTTCTCGGATGAATTCTTCCATTGTAGCTCTAGCCCTGGCCAACGCCTTGCTTCAGCTAAGGTCTCCAAGAGAAACCCCAAATATATAAATCAGCTTCAACACCAACTGCAATCCTGCAACCGTGTCCCTGCTTCAGCAAAAGCTCCCTGCGGAGGTATCCGATACCATTTGTCATGCAATCCATATCAGTCCTCTGATACCACTTGTCACGCCCCTACACCACGGGTGTCTTCCAACCCCGTATCAACCCCTCTGATATCATCTGTCACGCCCCTACACCGTGGGTGTCTCTCAACCGCTCTATGTAGGCAGGTGCGGCACTGCCGTACTTTTTCTTTTGCGAAATACTCAAGTACCCAGACTACGCCTTAAGCAACATTCGTTAGTTATTAGCAAATGTTCTTTATATTATGTGGAAATAAACATAAACATCAATATCATAACCACAAGTACGCCCATACATACAAGGGAGGGGCAACTCCCTTTTAAAATGAGTCTGCCCGGATATTATGTTTCATCAAAATACAAGTACAACAGTCAGGCTATTTGCCTCTTGGCCAAGGTCTAAGACTTTCCAATACTCAAACTAGCATACAACAGACTTATACAACCATCGAAGTTCACCGTCGGAAGTTCTGCCCAAAACTGCCCAAGTGCTGGTCACCCGGGTCACTCAAACCGTTGCCCCGAATCAGTGCAGAGCGTTTTCTGAGCTGACCGTGTGTCCAATCCATCCCAAACCTGTATGGTTGGATGCTCCTCGGAATTACGCAACTTTTTGTTTTTACGGCACCTCAATCCGACACCCGTAGCTCCCGGAATCGCAATTTTCGTGCTGGGCCCCTGTCGTTACTCGGCACCCAGAAACGATCCGACTCGACCAGAACTGCGCACGACCCGACCCAACCAGAATCTGCGGTGCGGCCTGCACGAGCTCGACCCGACTCGACCCGACTCCGTTCAGCTGCGCCTTCGACCAACGAGTTGTTGACTCGTTGCTGCTCGCCTCCAAGTCGTGTTGCTTGACTTCGCTTGCTGTTCGTTGATGCCTTCTCCACTTCCACGCCTTCGTATTAATACGCACGCTCAAGTGAAGTTGGTCGCTCGCTCCACTACGAGCCGACCCACTCGTTACGCCGACGCCCTCATGAACCGTCGCGTCTACGGGTGTTGGGGCGCTCGGCCGACCCGAGCCGACCCCTCGTTTTGGTCGACGCCCACGAAACGTTATGTTCGCGGGGTGTTGGGGCGCTCGGCCGACCCGAGCCGACCCCCCCGTTCGGTTAACTCGCCCTCCAAGTGTGGTGTCGCCGCGCGCCCAACGCACCGGCCGACCCACCGACTCACCCGCCGGTCGCTCGCCCAAGTGCGCCCGCCGCGTATAAACTCAAACGCCAACTCGTGTTGACTCGCTACTTCCACGACGCGCCCGTCTTGACTCGCCCACACACCTAGCGCGCCCGTGACTTTCCAACGGTGCGACGCGCGCCCATTACGTCGACGCGCGCCCGTTACGTCGTACGGCGCCCAAACTCACCAAACGCCCGTTTCGGCGCGCCCGTTCCACCGACGCGCCTATGAAGTGTCGGGGCGTTACATTCTCCCCCACTTCAAAGCGTTGTCGTCCCTTGACAACATCATCCCATCGTCGCACGGTCCATTCACAACTCTATGTGTGAAATATCGTCGCATAAACCAGTAAGGTCCATGTCCATGAGATATCTCCTCAATCATCGTCGAATCCATGTGAACTTTGCATCAAGTACTCCAACCAACTCAACATAACAAAATCTGCTATGTATCCGGCATAACTCCGCACACTTCCGGACCCCACAACTCGAACTAGTTGGGTAGCTAATCCAACCATAACGTCCTCATCATGAGAATGCACATCCTCATACCATGCGTTAGTCATTCCTCCTGCAATCTGTCACATCCATCAACTCGATCAAGTCTGAATCTCATCCAAGTGCCATGTTTGGGTCCATGAAGTGTATCCATCTCATCCACAACATGCTGTCCATGATGCTAATCCATGTGCTACTTGTATGCAAGTAGTCTCATCCTCCAAGCATCATCAAAAGTAATAAGTGTGGCTAAGTCAAGTAGACTCAAGCCCATGCCAAAGTGTGTGCCACCAAGGCATCCATCGCTGCATCTCCATCAAACTCCAAAGTGTCCCAGCTCTATCATCTCCATCAAGTGGCTCCTCCTGAACACACCCCATAAATGTGCTCCAAGGTATGCATCCCATAATGCATCAAAATCAGGACCAATCCTAATCTCAGCTCCTCAATGAGTCAGATACTCCAAGATCACCATAATATGAAGTCTCCAACGAATGCAACTCCACCATGAACTCCCATGCCTCATCATATCTAAAGCGTTGGTAAGCCTACTTGTATTGGCCATGAGTGCCATCACAAGTTCTCACTCTGCAAACATATGAATGTCTCATAGGCTGCTCATCCAACCAATGTCCAAGTTTCTCATGGTGAACAACGTCCCATCATTCCATCTATAAAGATCTCCATGTAGTCCATGTTCATGACTTTGGCTGCCCATGTGTTCATCCAAGTGAACTCAACTCAACTCTCATCACCATCATGTCTCCACATGTCGAAGTGAAGTGCTCTCGGTCACTCCTACCTCCATCATATACATTTGAGTACTTCCTTCAAGTTGCTCCCCCACTGAAGGTCTGCCAAGAGGTCCATCTTGGTTGAAGCTATGAAGAAGTCTACTCCAACAACGTGCCCTACCACCAAGGTAGTGTATGGGTCATGCCGGGCACTTGCCATTCTATGTGGCTAAGCACGACCCCTTTCCAACACAAAGGTCATCACGTTCCAGCCTTGTCCCGGGCATTTGGACCATCAAGTGTAGGGTCACAAATTGCCTCAACAAGGTTTGCATCGTTCCATGTCCCTTGCTTCATCAATGTACAAGGTCTCATCGTAGGGATCCAAGGAGTAGTCACCAATGGTGTTGGCAAAGAAGTCATCTTCCTCCTCATCTCCATATTCGGTCCTTCCTCCTTACGCTTCCGTGAAACACAAGTCATATCTCTCTGAAGACTCCTCAAGTGAGTGTCCTCCATCCTCATCAATGCCTTTGATGTGTTCGATCCTGGCACCACCTGCTCATCAAGTTCCTCCTCGATCATGGTCACATTTGCAACATCTCCATGTGGTTTGTCCACCAATGCTTGCAATGTGTCTTGTCTTGGTTCAACTTGTGTCACAAGTTCGTCCTTCATCTTTTCCATCATATCATCCTCATGAGAATCATCCTTCGGTCCTCCAAGTTCAGCAGTCCGTCCATGAAAGTCTTTCAAGGAAGTTCGCATCTCCACCATCTTGTCTCCAATGTGTTCCAAGCGTTCCTCCACTTGCACAAGAGCCTTGTAGTGTTCCTGCCTTGTTTCCTCGAAGAACTTTGTCATGTTCTCAAGCTTCTTACGAGCCTCCCAAACCGCTTTCCTTGTGGCTTCAAGCTCCAATGTTTGTGGTGTCTTTGGTCCAACTTGTTGTAAAAAATTTTCCAAAACAACATCCATAACATTCTGCTTCCCCATAATAGAAGGTTTTAACCTCTTCTTATGGTATTTCTCTTCAAGTTTAACAAGCTCATCTCGGTGAGTTTGTAGTTCATAGCATAAAGCCATCCATCCTTCAAACTGGTCCATCTTGTCTCGAAGTCTTTCGAACTCATCTTGATTTGAATAAGAGATCCCCTCCTCGCACAAGGCCATAAGAGCGATCTTAGCCTCATTCACCTCTTCATGAATCTTCTTAGCCTTCTTCCAAGTTTCCACCAATTTTCTTTCCACGACTCCAAGTTTGTTCTGAATCCTTGGGATTTCTTCGTTCAGCTGCTCTATCCATCGCAATGCTTCACAAGTCTTCTCTTCGAATTCTTCCCAACTCGGCATGGCAAAGAAGCAAAAGAAGAAGGCTACTCGAAACAAGAAGATAGCTCAGAAAACAGGTTTAGCAGAAATTGAAGAAGATGAATCAGATAGTGATTGCGGTCCTTATAATCTTCTTTGTGCAAACAAAGGCAAAGATAGAGAAGGTAACAATATGGATCTAGAAGAAGCTGTCAAGATTGAAGAACAGCAGAAATCATCTAAAAATCTAGAAGCAAATGATGAAAGTAATGATTGGCATCAATTTGAAAGAAAGGAATCTATCTACAAAGATGTGATCTCTAGGATGAATGAAAAGATAGAAACTCTAAATGGACAGATACACAAGTATCAAGGGTTGTACGCTTATGCAACCAATCAAGGGGAAAAACTTGAAGCAGAAATCATCTCTCTAAAAGCAGATCTTGAAGCATCAAGTAAAAAAAATGAGGAACCTCTACAATCATTTGAAAAGGAAGGCCTTGAAGCAGAAATCATCTCTCTCAAAGAAGATCTAGAAAAATCAAATAAGAAGAATGAAGAGCTGGAACAAACATGTGAAGAAAACGAAAATTGGCTGAAAGAAGAGATGCTAAATCTGAAGGATCAAGTAGAAGATGGAAGAAGGAAAGAAGAAAGCATGACAAAGCAATGTCAAGCCTTGGAGGTTGAGGTAAACATTCTCAAAGGTAAATTAGAAGAAAAGGTAAAACTTTTGAGGTTTCATGATAGTACTAATATTTTGAACAATATTCTGAGTAATCAAAGGTCTCCTTCTATCAAACATGGTCTTGGTTTCCATGAAACTATTAAAGGTGAATCTAGCTCACAAGGGAGTGCTAAAAATTCAGAGGTAGTCAATGCAAAACCTGAAGTGTTGAAAGAAACAAAATCTCAAACAACAATCATGAATTCTCAAAGGAATTCATTCAAGAATGTTGAATGTTTTAAATGTCATAATTATGGGCATGTTGCAGCAAATTGCAGAAGCAGAACAATTCAGCCACAAACAAACAGGTTCTACTCAGAAAGGTACTCTAGTAGCTTCAAGGGATATTGTTTTTCATGTAACAAGTATGGACATAAAGCAGCTGATTGTAAAAGGAGGAAGAATAGAATTACTCATTATGATTCGTATGTGTATTTCTCTGACAACATGAGATGTTATGCTTGTAACAAGTATGGACATGTAGAAAAAGAATGCAGGATGAACAGATCTGGGAAAGTGGACAATTTTCAACACACAGTTGGAAAGCTCAAGCAAATTTGGAAAAAGAAGGAGGACCGATCAGAAACGTAGGGAATTCTGACCCTACTGCAGTCATCCGCTTCTGAAGCTGACTTTGCTTATTGACTGCAGGAATGATGTGAGATACATTATGAGTTCTATTAATGTATCGTCACAAGGGGAGCAATGCATGATGACTCTCATGGTTGATTTGATTATACTAGTTATGTTTACTTCTGACAGCGCATCTGATGTGGAAAAGAAAGGTACAGGAGGTACAAGCTCAGGAAGAAATGAAGGAAGATGAAAATTTTCTATGCTTCACTTTCCATACGCGGGTTCTATGAAACAAAGTCGCGTATACACGCGAGTTCTAGCTGACACAGCCGCGTATGCATTGATAATGAGAAAATTTATCTGATAGCTGAAGATCTGGAGCAGAGGTCTGGGGGGAGCATCAGTCTGACTGCTAATGATTGTACTGTTAGCATTATTCTGGTTATACTAATGTTTATGATGATATGATACTTGGTTTCCTATGTTGAAGTTTATGGATGAGTCCTGTCTACTTGTTGATGAAGAGTATTCATTGTTGAGATGAAAGTCCTATAATTCGGAGATAAGAGCAGCCCATGCAGAGATTGTTGCTAATAACTTACTGTTGAAGGCGTTTCAGATTGCACAAGTTAAGAAAGAGCACTGGGTTAGGGGGAGCAACAGGTTGAATACTAATGATTGCATTGTTGGCAATATGATTGCTTATTCTTTGGTCTTTATGATACTCATGCTCAAATGATGAAGACTTGGTACATGAATTATTATGATGAGAATTTGAGCCCTGATTGCTGATAAGTATCTTTGTGTGCTCACACATGGGTGACTTGGATGTCGTTGTTACTATGGTTGAGATCTTTTGCCTTCACATGTTACTTCATGATAAATCTTGAAGATCATGGTGATATTGGACCACATGAATGATTGCTTGACTCTGATGTGAAGATGCTATTCTGATATGATAATCTCTCTTGGAAAGATTGTATTGATGCTACAAATAATCTGAAGGCTTGGTTACTAATGTGCTTATGCTACAACCGTTGGATGACGCTTGAAGACACAACTACATCGTTCTATCTATCTGTAGTCCAGGGAAGCATTCAAATGTCTCAAAAAGAAGCTAAACATTGTCTTTGCCTCACAGAGAATCAGATCTGGTTGAAATTTAGAAGATGTCTTGGGATACGCGGGTTTCCTGAAACACAGTCGCTTATATACGCGAGTTCCTGCAAAGAAAACCGCGTATGACTGATTGCTGACAATTTTTGGTTGGTTCAGCTCTCTTCAGCACAGCTGCAGTGCTGTTTGGTATCTCTGATACTGTTTGGTATCTCTGGTGGTGTTCCAGTTCTCATAATTCTGTTTCTAATGTTTTGATGAAGATGCCTTGATGATTTGTTGGTGGAAGTTTTCAAGATGCACAAACTAAGGGGGAGCCTTAGTCTTTTGGAAAGATTGCTTGGTTGCACAGATTCAGGGGGAGAATTAGTTTTGCTGAGTATAATGCATTGCTGGCATTATGGTGGTTCTGATATATGATCTCTCTTGAGGTCTTTTTGGTATTAATTATGAAAATTCATATTTGTACTTTGATGAAAAGGTCTGTTTGAGACCCATGTTGTAAAATTGTAATATTCAGTCATGTAAGGACTTGTCAATTTGTAAACCCACTTGGTTGGGTAGCTGAGTCATGTTTGTAAACCCACTTGGTTGGGTAGCTGAGTCATGTTTGTAAACCCACTTGGTTGGGTAGCTGAGTCAAATTTGTAAACCCACTTGGTTGGGTACTTGAGTCTCATATGTAAATCCACTTAGTTGGATATTTGATGTAAGTATGAGTCATTGGTGATAGGAACTTCATAGAGTCATGTACTTCATTGAAAATATGTTTGAAGATTCAGCATGAACTCAGGGGGAGCTTGGTCACTTCAGTATACATCAAATCTGCAGAACGCTTCTTCTACATGAGGAGAAAAGGGGGAGAGTGTGTTGGTTTTGATCTGCTGGTTTTGTCCTTTGCCCTTGATGTCAAAGGGGGAGAGTGACATGGTGTTTGAAGATAATGATGTCAAATATTTGGGAAAGTGTCATTGTATTCTTAATGTATATATCTGTTGTGGTAACCAAACACCATCGTGGTTGCCATCAAGTCCAAAGGGGGAGATTGTTGGAAATATGATGCAGAGTGTTGTCCTTGATGGCAACCCACTAAATGAAGATGAAGACATGCGACTGTTGACATGTGTTGTCCTTGATGGCAATCCACCCGATGAAGTTATGCTTGACTTGATGGACTTAGTAAATGATGTAAATCTGATGTGATATAATGTTTGTTGACAATATGATGCTGAGTGTTGTCCTTGAAAGGCAACCCACCTGATGAAGATGATGACAACTTACTTGATGAAGTTGTGCTTAAGAGAATGTGTTCCTAATGAAGAAATTATGATGTTTCTACAGTGTGTACAGAAGGCTATGAAGAAAGGATTTGAGAATGTACTCAAAGTATGATGAAAAAGAGTATGTCTCTTGGTATACGCGGATTGGCCTAGGGGAAGTCGCGTATGCACGCGGAAAAGAACGTGCCAAGTCGCGTATGGGCTAAATGTCTGAAGGTCTGCCAAGAGTTCCATCTTGGTTGAAGCCATGAAGAAGTCTACTCCAACAACGTGCCCTACCACCAAGGTAGTGTGTGGGTCATGCCGGGCACTTGCCATTCTATGTGGCTAAGCATGACCCCTTCCCATCACAAAGGTCATCACGTTCCACCCTTGTCCCGGGCATTTGGACCATCAAGTGTAAGGTCACAAATTGCCTCAACAAGGTTTGCATCGTTCCATGTCCCTTGTTCCATCAATGTGCAAGGTCTCATCATAGGCATCCAAGGAGTAGTCACCAATGGTGTTGGCAAATAAGTCATCTTCCTCCTCATCTCCATATGCGGTCCATCCTCCTTATGCTTCCATGAAACACAAGTCATATCTCCATGAAGACTCCTCAAGTGAGTGTCCTCCATCCTCATCAATGCCTTTGATGTGTTTGATCTTGGTACCACCTGCTCATCAAGTTCCTCCATGATCGTGGTCACATTTGCAACATCTCCATGTGGTTTTCCCACCAATGCTTGCAATGTGTCTTGTCTTGGTTCAACTTGTGTCACAAGTTCGTCCTTCATCTCTTCCATCGTCATAACATCCCCATGAGAATCATCCAACATTGATGCTTGCAACGTGCTTGGTCTTGGTCCAACTTGGTTATCAAGTTCATCCTTGACATCTTCTACATCTGCAACATCCTCATCCATCACTAATCCTTGCAATGTGCTTGGCCTCGGTTCAACCTGTTCATCAAGTTCATCCTTGACATCTTCCACATATGCAACATCCTTGTGTGGTTCAACCTGCAATGTTTGTAATGTGCTTGGTTCGGGTCCAACTTGTTCTACAAGTTCCTCCTTCTCCTCAACCACATTCTCATCATCCTTCGGTTCGGCTATAGTGGACATCGTTTCCTCTCTATACCTTCTTAGCACTCTAAGAAACTCGGCATACTCACATAGAAGTAATCCTCGTTGTCTAGTCAACTCATCATACTCGGCTTCCAAATCATCATCTTCACCCATGAGGAGATCGAAGAGATATTGCTCTTCCTCAGTTTTTCGCTCCCAAGCCAATGGCTTGAGGGCCTCCCTCACTTCGGAAAGCCTCTTCTCCACTGCATCCCTCTTCTTGACACAATTCAGTAGCCTTTCTTTAAGTCCTTCAAGATTCATCTTCTCTCAGATGAATTCTTCCATTGTAGCTCTAGCCCTGGCCATTGCCTTGCTTCAGCTAAGGCCTCAAGGGAAACCCCAAATATATAAGTCAACTTCAACACCAACTGCAGCCCTGCAACCGTGTTCCTGCTTCAGCAAAATCTCCCTGCGGAGGTATCCGATACCATTTGTCTTGCAATCCGTATCAGGCCTCTGATACCATCTGTCACGCCCCCGTCTCGTTTGTCCACTTGGGCAGGTCGTGCGGCACCGGCTAAACGGCCTCCCTTCGGGTTTACCCTTTTCCGGACTACGCCTATACTTATTTTTCTTAAGTGTTAGTCTTCACTTTTTATTATGTTTCATAGCGGAATTAAAAAACATAAATCATCAATCAACATACACCAAGACAGATTTGAAAAACCCAATTTTATATATTAAATATCATAAAATTGCCTCGCTGGTTTATACAGGTCGAGAGCCTGTTTTTACATGAAAGTGTGCCGACTCGGCCCGTCGCACAGTTCGGTCGGGTCGTGAGTCACCCGACTCGCCCGCCGTTGTGTTCGTCCGCCCGTCGTTACCTCCGTTCACGCACCAACCGTGACCCAACTCTCGCTCAGCCGCGTCGTGCGTCCTTCGTTCCGTCGCGCGCCCACCGTTCACAACTGTCGTTTGATCCGCGTGGTGCGCCCGTCGTTCGTCCTTAGCGCGCGCCCACCGTGCCCTTAGTACGCGTAGTGCGCCGCCCGACTCACCGTCGCACTTGCCGTCGCTTGTTGCCGCAGCGCCGTGCGCTGTCCAACCGCCGCACCCAAGTTTACTTCGGTTCGTCTTTTCCCCTTGACTGCCCGCCCGGCGGGCGCATTCGCTGTGCTAGCCGCAGATCTTTTGCTGCGGTGCGTTGGAATGACTCGTCGTTGGTTGATGCCTTTGTCGCTCTCCAACACTTCGCTTTTATATGAGTTCATCGTTGAAGAGTGGGTCGCTCGCCGACCCGAGCCGACCCGCCCATAACACTTGGTCGCTATGAACCGTCGCGTCACGGGTGTGCGGGGCGCTCGTCCGACCCGAGCCGACCCCCCCGTGTTGGTGTGAGGGGCGCTCGGCCGACCCGAGCCGACCCCCCGTGTTGGCTTTGCGTGCGCCCGTCGCCCACATAAACTCGTCGGCCCGTTTTAACCTTAACCGCCCTTCGTTCGTTGTGGTCGTGACGCCCGTTGTGGGCGCGCCCGTCGCCGTGGCGCGCGCCCTTCTACCGAACGCTCATAATATCATCCGCCCACGAAACGTGCGTTTGTGGGTGTTGGGGCGCTCGGCCGACCCGAGCCGACCCCTCCGTTTGCTAACTCGCCCTCCAAGTGTGGCGTCGGTCGCGCGCCCAACGCGCCGGCCGACCCACCGACTCGTTCACCGGTCAACTCGTCCGCGGGCGCCCGTTGGTATAAACTCCCTTCACCAATACTTATGTTGACTCGTCGCTCTACCAACGCGCCCATGACTCGCTCCACACACTTGCGTGCCCGTGACTCCCCAACGGCGCGTTGCGCCCGTTACGTCGCACGGCGCCCGAGTTCACTCAAACGTCCAACCGGCGCGCCCGTCCCACCGACACGCCTATGAAGTGTCGGGGCGTTACATTCTCCCCCACTTCTCATGAGGATGATATGATGGAAAAGATGAAGGACGAACTTGTGACACAAGTTGAACCAAGACAAGACACATTGCAAGCATTGGTGGACAAACCACATGGAGATGTTGCAAATGTGAGCATGATCATGGAGGAACTTGATGAGCAGGTGGTACCAGGATCGAACACATCAAAGGCATTGATGAGGATGGAGGACACTCACTTGAGGAGTCTTCATGGAGAGATGACTTGTGTTTCATGGAAGCGTAAGGAGGATGGACCACATATGGAGATGAGGAGGAAGATGACTTCTGTACCAACACCATTGGTGACTACTCCTTGGATGCCTACGGTGAGACCTTGTGCATTGATGGAGAAAGGGACATGGGACGATGCAAACCTTGTTGAGGCAATTTGTGACCCTACACTTGATGGTCCAAATGCCCGGGACAAGGGAGGAACGTGATGGCCTTTGTGATGGAAAGGGGTCATGCTTAGCCATATAGAATGGCAAGTGCCCGGCATGACCCATACACTACCTTGGTGGTAGGTCACGTTGTTGGAGTAGACTTCTTCATGGTTTCAACCAAGATGGAACTCTTGGCAGACCTTTAGTGGGGGAGCAGCTTGAAGGAAGTACTCACATGTGTATGATGGAGGTAGGAGTGACCGAGAGCACTTCACTTCGATATGTGGAGACATGATGATGATGAGAGTTGAGTTGAGTTCACTTGGATGAACACATGGGCAGCCAAAGTCATGGACATGGACTACATGGATATTCTTTATAGATGGACTAATGGGACGTTGTTCACCATGAGCAACTTGGACATCGGTTGGATGAGCAGCCTATGAAACATTCATATGTTTGCAGAGTGAGAACTTGTGATGGCACTCATGGCCAATACAAGTAGGCTTACCAACGCTTTGGATATGATGAGGCATGGGAGTTCATGGTGGAGTTGCATTCATTGGAGACTTCATATTATGGTGATCTTGGAGTATCTGACTCATTGAGGAGCTAAGATTAGGATTGGTCCTGATTTTGATGCATTATGGGATGCATACCTTGGAGCACATTTATGGGGTGTGTTCAGGAGGAGTCACTTGGTGGAGATGATAGAGCTGGGACACTTTGGAGTTTGATGGAGATGCAGCGATGGATGCCTTGGTGGTA
Source organism: Pinus albicaulis (assembly GCA_034641835.2). Lineage (NCBI taxonomy): Eukaryota > Viridiplantae > Streptophyta > Pinopsida > Pinales > Pinaceae > Pinus > Pinus albicaulis. The sequence goes on along the minus strand of CM076581.1, from coordinate 641,166,817 downwards.
CACACTTTGGCATGGGCTTGAGTCTACTTGACTTAGCCACACTTATTACTTTTGATGATGCTTGGAGGATGAGCCTACTTGCATACAAGTAGAGCACATGGATGAGCATCATGGACAGCATGTTGAGATGGAGATGGAGAACACTTCATGGACCAGAAACATGGCACTTGGATGAGATTCAGATTTGATCGAGTTGATGGATGTGACAGGTTGCAGGAGGAATGACTAACGCAGGGTATGAGGATGTGCATTCTCATGATGAGGACGCTATGGTTGGATTAGCTACCCAACTAGTTCGAGTTGTGGGGTCCGGAAGTGTGCGGAGTTATTCCGGATACATAGCATCTTTTGTTGTGTTGAGTTGGTTGGAGCACTTGATGCAGAGTTCACATGGATTTGACGATGGTTGAGGAGATATCTCATGGACATGAACCTTGCTAGTTTATGCGATGATAGTTGCGACGATATCGTGCACATGGGTGCAACGACAGTTCGTGCGACGACACTTGGTAGCAGTTGCGACGATATTTCACACATGGAGTTGTGAATGGACCGTGCGACGATGGGATGATGTTGTCAAGGGATGACAACGTTTTGAAGTGGGGGAGAATTTAACGCCCCAACACTTCATGGGCGCGTTCGGTGGAACGGGCGCGCCGGACGGACGTTTGGATGAGCTCGGGCGTCGTGCGACGACGGGCGCGCGTCGCACCGTTGGAGAGTCACGGGCGCGCGGGTGTGCGAGCGAGTCATAACGGGCACGTTGATGGTGCGACGAGTCAACATGGTTGGCGTTATGAGTTTATACCATGGCGGGTGCCCTTGGACGAGCAACCGACGGGCGAGTCGGTGGGTCGGCCGGCGCGTTGGGCGCGCGACCGACGCCACACTTGGAGGGCGAGCTAACAAACGGGGGGTCGGCTCGGGTCCGCCGAGCGCCCCAACACCCCACGAACGCGGCGTTTCATGGGCGTCGACGTAACGAGAGGGTCGGCTCGTGGTGGGACGAGCGACCACGACTCACAACGCGTTGGTATATATTGGACGAGCGTTGGTGAGTGGAAGGCATCAAGCAACTCGGTCAAGCAAGACGAACACAACCGCAGCAACGAGTCAACAACTCGTTGGTCAAAGGCGCAGCTGAACGGAGTCGGGTCGAGTCGGGTCGAGCTCGTGCAGGCCGCACCGTAGATTCTGGTTGGGTCGGGTCGTGCGCAGTTCAGGTCGAGTCGGGTCGTTTCTGGGTGCCGAGTAACGGCAGGGGCCCAGCACGAAAATTGTGATTCCGGGAGCGTCGGGTGTCGGATTGAGGTGCCGTAAAAACCAAAAGGTGCATAATTCCGAGGAGCATCCAACCATACAGGTTTGGGACGGATTGGACATACGGTTAGCTCAGAAAACGCTCTGCACTTATTTGGAGCAACGGTTTGAGTTACCCGAGTGACCAGCACTTGGGCAGTTTTGGGCAGAACTTCCGACGGTGAACTTCGATGGTTGTACATGTCTGTTGTAAGCTAGTTTGAGGATTGGAAAGTCTTAGAACTTGGCCAAGAGGCAAATAGCCTTGACTGTTGTACTTGTATTTTTATGAAACATAATATCCGGGCAGACTCATTTTAAAAGGGAGTTGCCCCTCCCTTGTATGTATGGGCGTACTTGTGGTTTGATATTGATGTTTATGTTTATTTCCGCACATTGAAAGAAAATTTGTAATAATAACTAACGAATGTTGCTTAAGGCGTAGTCTGGGTACTTGAGTATTTCGAAAAAGAAAAAGTACGGCAGTGCCGCACCTGCCTACATAGAGCGGTTGGAAGACACCCGTGGTGTAGGGGCGTGACATTTAGCCCATACGCGACTTGAAACCTCAAAAGTTTAATCTTTTCTTCTAATTTACTTTTGAGAATGTTTACCTCAACCTCCAAGGCTTGGCATTGCTTTGTCATGCTTTCTTCTTCCCTTCTTCCATCTTCTACTTGATCCTTCAGATTTAGGATTTCTTCTTTCAACCAATTTTCGTTGTCTTCACATGTTTGCTGCAGCTCTTCATTCTTCTTGTTTGATGCTTCGAGATCTTCTTTGAGGGAGACAATTTCTACTTCAAGTCTTGCATTCTTCTTGTTTGATTTATCCAGGTCTTCTTTGAGGGAGATGATTTCTGTTTCAAGGCTTTCATTCTTCCTATTTGATTCTTCAAGATCTGCTAGTAAAGAGATGATTCCATCTCCAAGTCCTGCATTCTTCTTGTTTGATTCTTCAAGATCTGCTTGTAGACGTTCTATGATAGACCAGATTTTTGCTCCAAGTTCTTCAGTTTCAGATTGTAGAGGTTCCTCATTCTTCTTACTTCCCATTGTTACGGATCTCCTTCAAGCGATCAAGCTTCTGCAGAAGGACCATGCTCCGATACCAATTGTTGGGAAAAATACTGAGAGGGGGGGGGTGAATCAGTATTTACTGCATAATCAAAACTTTTTACTTTTTTCATTCCTTAAAACCCATACGCTACTTTCCTTCAGTAAACTAGCGTATATACGCGGATCCGAAGAAGTATCCTGCTCTATAATAATTCAAGATCTATACGCTACTTCAACGCGGAGGAAGCGCGTATATACGCAGCTTCAGCGAAGAGAAAGCGCGTATGCGCAATAAAATATACACTGAGTTATACGCTGGTTTGTATGGACGGAAGCACGTATACACGCGACATCAGTGAAGGGAAAGCGCGTATGCAAACTAGGGCTTGCTGAAGCAAGGGGTATGAAATATCTGATCTGTTCTGCTGTGTTTCTGCTATCTGATCCGTGTTGATATGTATCTGTTGATGATGTATGTTCGTGCTTAAAAATATGGAAAGGGTTCCGTCTGGAAATATGATGAACTGTGTCTAAGTGTTGTTCTGGTTTAGTTGTTGGATCCAGTGTGAAAAGTGATGAAACGTGGTCCATAGAGGTGCTGAGGGTTGTAGCCTTCAGTCAGGGGGTCGTAGCTCCCTTCCAGGTGAGGCTGGTAAACGAGATCAGGGGGTCGTAGCTCCCTTCCAGGAGAGGCTGGTAAACGAGTCAGGGGGTTGGAGCTCCCTTCCAGGAGAGGCCGGTAAACGAGCGCAGGTGGGTGCCTGCGTGCTGGTCAAGTCTGCGCCAGCACATATGTTGTAATATGTTTTCTCTATAATAAAATATTGAAGGCTGAGCAACTGCAGCGGTGGTTTTCTCCCAATTTGGGTTTCCACCTAAAAATCCTGGTGTTCATGTGTGATCCTTTGTGTGATGGTTTATTATGTTCTTACTGCACATGTTTACTGTTTATTGAACATCTGATGAATGAATGATGGAATAATATAAGTGAAGATTTAATGACAGATCTAGATCTCTGTGTATACGCTAGTTTCATAAAGGGGATCCGCGTATATACGCTAGTTTACTGAAGGAAAGTAGCGTATGGGTTTTAAGGAATGAAAAAGTAAAAAGATTTGATTATGCAGTAAATACTGATTCACCCCCCCCCCCTCTCAGTATTTTTCCCTACACCACGGGTGTCTCTCAACCGCTCTATGTAGGCAGGTGCGGCACTGCCGTACTTTTTCTTTTGCGAAATACTCAAGTACCCAGACTACGCCTTAAGCAACATTCATTAGTTATTAGCAAATGTTCTTTCAATTATGTGGAAATAAACATAAACATCAATATCATAACCACAAGTACGCCCATACATACAAGGGAGGGGCAACTCCCTTTTAAAATGAGTCTGCCCGGATATTATGTTTCATCAAAAATACAAGTACAACAGTCAGGCTATTTACCTCTTGGCCAAGTTCCAAGACTTTCCAATACTCAAACTAGCATAAAACAGACTTATACAACCATCGAAGATCACCGTCGGAAGTTCTGCCCAAAACTGCCCAAGTGCTGGTCACCCGGGTCACTCAAACCGTTGCCCCGAATCAGTGCAGAGCGTTTTCTGAGCTGACCGTGTGTCCAATCCGTCCCAAACCTATATGGTTGGATGCTCCCCGGAATTACGCAACTTTTGGTTTTTACGGCACCTCAATCCGACACCCGTAGCTCCCGGAATCGCAATTTTCGTGCTGGGCCCCTGCCGTTACTCGGCACCCAGAAACGACCCGACTCGACCAGAACTGCGCACGACCCGACCCGACCAGAATCTGCGGTGCGGCCTGCACGAGCTCGACCCGACTCGACCCGACTCCATTCAGCTGCGCCTTCGACCAACGAGTTGTTGACTCGTTGCTGCGGTTGTGTTCGTCTTGCTTGACCGAGTTGCTTGATTTCGCTTGCCTTCCACTCACCAACGCTCGTCCAATATATACCAACGCGTTGTGAATCTTGGTCGCTCGCTCCACCACGAGCCGACCCTTTCGTTACATCCGTCGCCCATGAAACGTCACGTTTGTGGGTGTTGGGGCGCTCGGCGGACCCGAGCCGACCCCCCATTTTGGTCGACGCCCACGAAACGCCGTGTTCGCGGGGTGTTGGGGCGCTCGGCCGACCCGAGCCGACCCCCTCGTTTGTTAGCTCGCCCTCCAAGTATGGCGTCGGTCGCGCGCCCAACGCGCCGGCCGACCCACCGACTCGCCCGTCGGTCGCTCGTCCAAGGGCGCCCGCCGTGGTATAAACTCATAACGCCAACCATGTTGACTCGTCGCACCACCAACGCGCCCGTTATGACTCGCTCGCACACCCGCGCGCCCGTGACTCTCCAACGGTGCGACGCGCGCCCGTCGTCGCACGGCGCCCGAGCTCATCCAAACGCCCGTCCGGCGCGCCCGTTCCACCGAACGCGCCCATGAAGTGTTGGGGCATTACATTCTCCCCCACTTCAAAACGTTGTCGTCCCTTGACAACATCATCCCATCGTCGCACGGTCCATTCACAACTCCATGTGTGAAATATCGTCGCAACTGCTACCAAGTGTCGTCGCACTAACTGTCGTTGCACCCATGTGCACGATATCGTCGCAACTATCATCACATAAACCAGCAAGGTTCATGTCCATGAGATATCTCCTCAACCATCGTCAAATCCATGTGAACTCTGCATCAAGTACTCCAACCAACTCAACACAACAAAAGCTGCTATGTATCCGGCATAACTCCGCACACTTCCGGACCCCACAACTCGAACTAGTTGGGTAGCTAATCCAACCATAGCATCCTCATCATGAGAATGCACATCCTCATACCCTGCGTTAGTCATTCCTCCTACAACCTGTCACATCCATCAACTCGATCAAATCTGAATCTCATCCAAGTGCCATGTTTCTGGTCCATGAAGTGTTCTCCATCTCCATCTCAACATGATGTCCATGATGCTAATCTAGGTGCTCTACTTGTATGCAAGTAGGCTCATCCTCCAAGCATCATCAAAAGTAATAAGTGTGGCTAAGTCAAGTAGACTCAAGCCCATGCCAAAGTGTGTGCCACCAAGGCATCCATCGCTGCATCTCCATCAAACTCCAAAGTGTCCCAGCTCTATCATCTCCATCAAGTGACTCCTCCCGAACACACCCCATAAATGTGCTCCAAGGTATGCATCCCATGATGCATAAAAATCAGGACCAATCCTGACCTCAGCTCCTCAATGAGTCAGATACTCCAAGATCACCATAATATGAAGTCTCCAATGAATGCAACTCCACCATGAACTCCCATCCCTCATCATATCCAAAGCGTTGGTAAGTCTACTTGTATTGGCCATGAGTGCCATCACAAGTTCTCACCTGCAAATATATGAATGTCTCATAGCCCGCTCATCCAACCAATGTCCAAGTTGCTCATGGTGAACAACGTCCCATCAGTCCATCTATAAAAGATAACCATGTAGTCCATGTCCATGACTTTGGCTGCCCATGTGTTCATCCAAGTGAACCCAACTCAACTCTCATCATCATCATGTCTCAACATGTCGAAGTGAAGTGCCCTCGGTCACTCCTACCTCCATCATATACATGAGTACTTCCTTCAAGCTGCTCCCCCACTAAAGGTTTGCCAAGAGTTCCATCTTGGTTGAAGCTATGAAGAAGTCCACTCCAATAACGTGCCCTACCACCAAGGTAGTGTGTGGGTCATGCCGGGCACTTGCCATTCTATGTGGCTAAGCATGACCCCTTTCCAACACAAAGGTCATCACGTTCCACCCTTGTCTCGGGCATTTGGACCATCAAGTGTAGGGTCACAAATTGCCTCAACAAGGTTTGCATCGTCCCATGTCCCTTGTTCCATCAACGTACAAGGTCTCATCGTAGTCATCCAAGGAGTAGTCACCAATGGTGTTGGCAAAGAAGTCATCTTCCTCCTCATCTCCATATGCGGTCCATCCTCCTTATGCTTCCATGAAACACAAGTCATCTCTCCATGAAGACTCCTCAAGTGAGTGTCCTCCATCCTTATTAATGCCTTTGATGTGTTCGATCCTGGCACCACCTGCTCATCAAGTTCCTCCTCGATCATGGTCACATTTGCAACATCTCCATGTGGTTTGTCCACCAATGCTTTCAATGTGTCTTGTCTTGGTTCAACTTGTGTCACAAGTTCGTCCTTCATCTTTTCCATCATATCATCCTCATGAGAATCATCCTTCGGTCCTCCAAGTTCAGCAGTCCGTCCATGAAAGTCTTTCAAGGAAGTTCGCATCTCCACCATCTTGTCTCCAATGTGTTCCAAGCGTTCCTCCACTTGCACAAGAGCCTTGTAGTGTTCCTGCCTTGTTTCCTCGAAGAACTTTGTCATGTTCTCAAGCTTCTTACGCGCCTCCCAAACCGCTTTCCTTGTGGCTTCAAGCTCCAATGTTTGTGGTGTCTTTGGTCCAACTTGTTGTAAGATTTTTTCCAAAACAACATCCATAACATTCTGCTTCCCCATAATAGAAGGTTTTAACCTCTTCTTATGGTATTTCTCTTCAAGTTTAACAAGCTCATCTCGGTGAGTTTGTAGTTCATGGCACAATGCCATCCATCCTTCAAACTGGTCCATCTTGTCTCGAAGTCTTTCGAATTCATCTTGGTTTGAATAAGAGATCCCCTCCTTGCACAAGGCCATAAGAGCGATCTTAGCCTTATTCACCTCTTCATGAATCTTCTTAGCCTTCTTCCAAGTTTCTGCCAATTTTCTTTCCACGACTCCAAGTTTGTTCCGAATCCTTGGGATTTCTTCGTTCAGCTGCTTTATCCATTGCAACGCTTCACAAGTCTTCTCTTCGAATTCTTCCCAACTCAGCATGTCTCCTCTTCTAGCTCTAGCCCTGGAAAATGCCTTGCTTCAGCTAAGGTCTCCAAGAGAAACCCCAAATATATAATTCAGCTTCAACACCAACTGCAACCCTGCAACCGTGTTCCTGCTTCAGCAAAAGCTCTCTGCGGAGGTGTCCGATACCATTTGTCATGCAATCTGTATCAGTCCTCTGATACCATCTGATGTACAACAACAGATGTGTTATCAGAGTTCCATTCGTATCAGCGCCTCTGATACCACTTGTCATGCAATGGAAGTTTTGGGCAGAACTTCCGACGGTGAACTTCGATGGTTGTACATGTCTGTTGTAAGCTAGTTTGAGGATTGGCAAGTCTTAGAACTTGGCCAAGAGGCAAATAGCCTTGACTGTTGTACTTGTATTTTTATGAAACATAATATCCGGGCAGACTCATTTTAAAAGGGAGTTTCCCCTCCCTTGTATGTATGGGCGTACATGTGGTTTGATATTGATGTTAATGTTTATTTCCGCATAATTGAAAGAACATTTTCTAACAACTAACGAATGTTGCTTAAGGCGTAGTCTGGGTACTTGAGTATTTCGAAAAAGAAAAAGTACGGCAGTGCCGCACCTGCCTACATAGAGCGGTTGGAAGACACCCGTGGTGTAGGGGCGTGACAAGTGGTATCAGAGCTACAATGGAAGAATTCATCCGAGAAAATATGGATCTTGAAGGACTTAAAGAAAGGCTGCTGAATTGTGTAAAGAAGAGGAATGCAGTGAAGAAGAGGCTTTCCGAAGTGAGGGAGGCCCTCAAGCCATTGGCTTGGGAGCGAAAAACTGAGGAAGAGAAATATCACTTCGATCTCCTCATGGGTGAAGATGATGATTTGGAGGCCGAGTATGATGAGTTGACTAAACAGCGAGGATTAATTCTATGGAAGTATACCGAGTTTCTTAAAATGCTAAGAAGGTATAGAGAGGACACGATGTCCACTATAGCCAAACCGGAGAATGATGAGAATGTGGTTGAGGAGAAGGAAGAACTTGTAGAACAAGTTGAACCTAAACCAAGCACATTACAAACATTGCAGGTTGAACCACACAAGGATGTTGCAGATGTGGAAGATGTCAAGGATGAACTTGATGAACAGGTTGGACCGAGGCCACCCATGGTGTTGCCGCAGCGCCGTGCGCTGTCCAACCGTCGCACCCAAGTCTATTTCGGTTCGTCTCTCCCTTTGACTGCCCGCCCGGCGGGCGCATTCACTGTGCTAGCCGCAAGTCCTTTGCTGCGGTGCGTTGGAATGACTCGTCGTTGGTTGATGATTTATGTTTTGTAATTCCGCTATGAAACATAATAAAAAGTGAAGACTAACACTTAAGAAAAATAAGTATAGGCGTAGTCCGGAAAAGGGTAAACCCGAAGGGAGGCCGTTTAGCCGGTGCCGCACGACCTGCCCCGTGGTGTTGGGAAAAATACTGAGAGGGGGGGGTGAATCAGTATTTACTGCATAATCAAATCTTTTTACTTTTTCATTCCTTAAAACCCATACGCTACTTTCCTTCAGTAAATTAGCGTATATACGCGGATCCCCTTTATGAAACTCGCGTATACACAGAGATCTAGATATGTCATTAAACTTCACTTAAACCATTCCATCATTTATTCATCAGATATTCAATAAGAAGTAAACATGTGCAGTAAGAACAGAATAAACCATCACACAAAGAATCACACATGAACACCAGGATTTTTAGGTGGAAACCCAAATCGGGAGAAAACCACCGCTGCAGTTGCTCAGCCTTCAATATTTTATTATAGAGAAAACATCTTACAACATATGTGCTGGCGCAAACTTGACCAGCACGCAGGCACCCACCTGCGCTCGTTTACCAGCCTCTCCTGGAAGGGAGCTCCAACCCCCCGACTCGTTTACCAGCCTCTCCTGGAAGGGAGCTACGACCCCCCGATCTCGTTTACCAGCCTCACCTGGAAGGGAGCTACAACCCCCTGACTGAAGGCTACAACCTTCAGCACCACCTTGGACCACGTTTCATTAATTTTCACACTGGATCCAACAACTTCAATAGAACACCACTTGCAGGCCACATTTCATCATATTTTCAAACTGGACCCTTTCCATACTCTTAAGAACAGACATACATCACCAACAGATACTTATCAACACAGATCAGATAGCAGAAACATAGCAGAACAGATCAGATATTTCATACCCTTTGTTTCAGCAAACCCTAGTTTGCATACGTGCTTTCACTTCATTGATGTCGCGTATATACGCGCTTCCGTCCACACAAACCAGCGTATACCTCAGTGTATATTTTATTGCGCATACGCGCTTTCTCTTCGCTGAAGCCGCATATATACGCGCTTCCTCCGCGGCGAAGTAGCGTATAGATCTTCAATCATTACAGAGCAGCATACTTCATCAGATCAGATATTCAGTTCAGATCTACCCTTTTGCTTCAGACAGATGTTCGCCTAGATGCTCACCTCATCACGGATCTAAGCCTTCCATAATCAGATCTAACAAATACAAGAGAAATTCAGATCTAGATCCCCTTCTTCATCATTGGTGCATCATACAATCAGATTTATCATTCAAGTGTAACCCTTTCCATTCAGATATACTTCAGAGAGAAGTATTCATTCAAGCTCAGACATCTTGCACCCACACTCATAATTTGCATAATGAATTTCATCTCTTTATATAGGATTATCCTTTTTCAATACCATGAGCCCCTTTTTCAATACCATGGACCAAAACAATACCACGAGCCCAAAACTACCTGGACGGGGTCAATTAGGCGGATCATTACCCAATACAATGGGTCAATACCATGGTGGTTACCCTTGGTTTTGTACTTTTTGAGCGCTTTAGCCCATACGCGACTTGGCACGTTCTTTTCCGCGTGCATACGCGACTTCCCCTAGGCCAATCCGCGTATACCAAGAGACATACTCTTTTTCATCATACTTTGAGTACATTCTGAAATCCTTTCTTCATAGCCTTCTGTACACACTGTAGAAACATCATAATTTCTTCATTAGGAACACATTCTCTTAAGCACAACTTCATCAAGTAAGTTGTCATCATCTTCATCAAGTGGGTTGCCTTTCAAGGACAACACTTAGCATCATATTGTCAACAAACATCATATCAGATTTACATAATTTACTAAGTCCATCAAGTCAAGCATAACTTCATCAGGTGGATTGCCATCAAGAACAACACATGTCAACAGTCGCATGTCTTCATCTTCATTCAGTGGGTTGCCATCAAGGACAACATTCTGCATCATATTTCCAACAGTGGGTAATTCATTTGATTGATAGGTGGGTATTGCATTTGGTTAAAGGGAGGGTAATTTGTTTGAATAAAAGGAGGATAATTGTTCCAACAATTAGAAGATGTAAATGGCATATTAGAGTTCATAACTTGTCCTCGTGGTTGCCATTACCTTCTTTGTGTTAGTAGATAGACTGCTTCAGCTTCTTCTTCGGTTGGTTGCAATGCTGCTTTTATTCCTGGTAAAGAAGGGCATTGTTGTGTTTCATGATCTTTCTCACAAAAGGTGAAAATTGGTATCTTGTCCAATGGGCATTCCCTTAGTGGATGTTTATCTCTGCATTTGGGGCAAAAGATAGCCAAAGCTGCTTCTGCTTCGGCTTGTTTCTTTGTAACCTGCAAGGTGTCAATCTGTGAAGCAAAAGAACTTAACATTTCAGTTTTAAATTCTTCAAGTAAATTACCTATTTCGGCTCTTGTTGCTCCTCCAATGGCTGATTTTTGAACTCTTGAATATGTGGTATCTCTACTGTTTGACCTGTTCCTTGCAACTCCTCTTGAACATCTTTTACAGAGGTTAACAATTTCATCATATGACTCTTTAGATATATCCCCTTTACCAAGCATATTTAGCATGTCTAAATATTCATCGCTCGCCCCTTTCAGTAATATTTTTTGAAGAATATCCTTACTTACATCGGGATGATTGGATCTCTATAGGTTGTACTGTAGCCTTTCCACAAAGTCCTCCAAATTCTCGTCCTCCTTTTGTACCATCTTAAATAGTTCCTCTCTTTTTTCTCTTGTCCAGTAGTAGTCTTGATATTTAAGCAGAAATTTCTATTTCATCTATTCCCATGTTGTGATTACATGGCCTCCAAGACTCATTAACCACCTTAGTTCATTTCCTTTTAGTGTTGCTGGAAACAACTTTAGATTTTGGGCATTAGTAATATAATCATAACTTCTGCATAATATATCAAATTCAAAAAGAAATTCGTCAGAAGATAAACCATGGAAGTTAGGTAAGGCTGAAAGTGGGATATTCTTCATAGGAGTTGCTCCTCTAAGGATATCACTAATAGGAAATCCCAAGGTAGAGAGAGAATTCTCATCTTTTCCCTCTTCTTCAGGATCTACTTGTCCTCCGCTGAAGAACCCTTCATTTTTTCCTTCCATTGTTTGATCTCCTACTGCACTTGCTCGATCCTCAATGTTTTCTACTGGCTCTTCAATGTTTTCCACTGGTTTTGCAATATTTCCTGCTAATTCCTCAACGATCTCTGCTAGTTCTTCAACTCTTTCTAATGGCTCTTCAATTCTTTCTACTGGTTCTTCAATACTTGCTGTTGGTTCCTCTACGCTCTCAGGGCTCACAACTTCTTCTATTTCATAATTCGATTGAAGGGAGTGTTGAGGCTTTGGCCTTCGAGAGATTAATCTCTGAGAAGATTCAGCTTTTGATACGATCTCATCAATAAAATTATTTCTTCCTCCCCTTCCTTTGCCCTTGCCACCTGTAGGGTTAGTTTTCTTATGGGTTTCACATCCTCTCATGCAATATGCACATCTGAAGAAAAACATCAGTGCTTTTGAAATCTATAATTGCCTTCCCCGGAAATGGCGCCAAGATTTTGGTCACTTTAATTGTTTATTAATTTAAACAATTCAAGTGCTACATAAATTGTCAACCCAGGGAAGTCTGTTTATTTCAAAGGAAATCACACAATATATATGCTCAATCTCAATAGCAATGAAATTTTGTAGTAAAAATTACACTAATCACACCTTGCTTTAATGAAACTGAAGTCTACTTGAGTTACAGCAAAGACAATCTTTCTATTGCAGACAATCATTAAAAGAATCCTGGATTACATTAAAAAGAAAATGATCTAGGAAAGGAAATCAATCTGAGAAAAGGAAGACTAATTATGCTATAATGGAGAACAGGACCCTATTCCCCAAGTAGGAATATTCAGCACCTGTTTCTAATTACCAAGCTTTCACAAACTCATTCCATAAACAATATTGCTAATTAAAATAATCCACAAATTCTTAAGAATGAATTGTATGAAATCAATGCAACAATTAATGGAAACAGAGCTTTAGTAATAAACAACAGAATTCCAATACTGTGTAAATAACTTCAGTAACTAGAGTTTAATCAAGGCATGAATGAAAATAACAGTTAAAAAGCTACAAGAAAAAATGGGTGAATCTTGTGATGAAGGTGGGCCCTTTCCTTCTCACAAGATTCCCTAGAAGAAGGAATTAAAACGAAATGCTTAGAAAAAACTTTTATTCATCTATCAAAAGCAACATATTACAAAAAGAGTCACCTTCCTTCTCTATCCAAAATGAACCTCCTCGTAGTCTCTAACTGATCTCTAATTCTGATGTCTCCTCTTTTTAAAGAGGAGACATCTATTACAATTGATTTACATATATAGATCCTATTTTTAACCCATTCTGATCTTCTATATTGAAATAGGACCTTTCTGTTCTTCCATAGAAAAATGATGTTACAATGGTTACGATGGTACTGGCTTCAAAATGGCCTGTGTAACAACTTCCTTACTTGTCTTTTCTTGTTGCCGTCATGCTTGAAATCATGCTTCAAAATCACAAATCATGGGTTGTTTCAGCAATGGGATTTGCGTACCATGTTGACTGTTTCAGCAACAAAGTCTTCAGACAGCCATAATAGATTATCTGTGGTCTTCAAACTGTCTCAGAAACTATATATCTTCAATTAATGATTAAATATGAAAGTGATGTAAAATTATATGTAAAACAAGTTAAACATATAGTAAAGAGAAGAATATTATATACCTTTGGAAAAATGGATGAAAGTGATAGTGTAAGCTTTAAATATGGACTGGAAAAGAGTGGAATGATAACAAAATGTATGGTCAAAATGGTACATTATGGGATCCTAACAACTAGATGGGACAATGAATCATCACTGGGTAAAAGGTAACCCTACCAAAATCTTAAATTGCTTATTGGATCAGAGGCTCTACCTATGACAAAAGAGTATATATTTATAAAGCTAATCTAAAAGATACACGTGCTTCATATTTTTGAACTTAGAAAAGACTGATATAAATATTCATAATTTTATTTTTAAAATAGTAATTTCTATGAATTATAATCAAGAGATATTTTATTTCTTAGTGAGATATTATTTATTGAAATTCATTCCTGCAACTATTTTTTTTTTGAAAAGTTTTTTTAGAAATTTAAAAAACTAATCAGAGATAGTTGGTTCTCCCAAGTGAAATGCCAATTGTTGTAGTACGCAACAAACACCCTTTAAAAATAAATATAAATCTATGAGCATGATTTTATCTTAGCCTAAGTCTAATAACTTTAAGAAATAAAGGTTTTTTCCCTTTTCACTTTTATTTTAAAAGCACTCATCGCAAATCATATAACTTACAAGCCGAATAAGTTAAAAAATATATAAGTATTGCAAATTACGATATGTGCTTCAAAATTCTAGAGTTATATAAAATTCCCATTACAAATGCTTTAAAAATTCCCTTAAAAAAGAAACTGCATCACACATTTTAAAAGAATAAGATTATGACGATTTGGTAAAGATTGAGATGGGTCGGACCTGACGAAACAATAAAGCAACAACCATAAAGCTCCAAAATTCTGATAAAACGTAACAACATGACTCCTTAGTGCATTTCGAGTTTCGCCACAAGTAACCAAATGTAAATTTTTATTACCGTATGAAAATTGCGATCTCGGATATGCGCAAATCACATTTCACGAGATTCATCGGTGAAAAAAAACATAACTAATGGTAACTGTTTAAAGTTGTGATGTGCGATATTAACAATTATTACTCAAGTGCGTGAAATGATTCATATCTAATCAGCCTGATATAAGATCTAACATCTTAAATTTATAGATTATATATATTACTTAAAGGTGTGTAAGAGATTTGATAGAAAGAGTTATGGTTTATTAATGAAATTTAATGGGTGTAAGGTTCTGTTGAAGCCTAGAAAATCTCCGCTTCAAACATTGGGGAAAACCACCCGGTCGGGACCTTAGGACAACTCCTTTTCCGTTTGGTATGGTGGCTCCGACTGGATTTAAAGGACCAGTTTCCTTATAACTAAATGGATTGGTTTGGATGGGTGGAAATGGGACTAAATTAACTGAAATAAAACTATCTAATTTAAACTAAATACTGATAAAGAAATTCTAACACTAACCCGGGTAATTATATGTGAATACAACTTAAGATTGTTTCAATTTAACAATAACCATGAAAATGTATTATTATTTAAATTGAAATGTGCAGAAACAAATAAAGATAACTATGTTTAAGAAATTAAACAGAGTTGTATTAGCATATTGCATTCATCATTGTATACCATCTATATATACTTATGAAAGATAACGTTTCAATTATACTCAGAAATGATATATAAAAGGAAGCATTGTGAAAACAAAGATATATAAATGATAGCAATATTTAGAGCGAATATCATAAGACAAAAGAAATCAACAGTGAACAGATAGAAATACCTTATTCATCTTGAAGACTTTCAAATGAAATCTGATACTCTAATCCAGTAACTCTGATGCAAAATAAAATTCCAAGGTACAGAAATGTAACACTTCAAAGATAATTCCGCATAAAAATCACCAGATGTGATCCTTTTTAAAAATATATAAGACAATGGAGTACAGAAATGCAATGTCCAAGTCAAAAAATATTAAGATCCAGGACCCCTCTCTAAATGCATGAGAAGGGTTTAAATACTACTTAGCTAAATCTAAAAATAGTCTTATTACAAAAATTAAGGATTCGGTTCAATGACTGTCCTTTTCCTAGGCTAAAATACAGTAAAATTAAAACTAAATCTAACTATCTATGAACTTGATCTTTAAACTTGCAGGCATCTAGCATAGTTTTGAGAAGACGCGGTTGACCGACTTCAGAATTCAACTGTCCTGAAAAGACAGAGTCGGCAAGCGTAGGAGAAATCTTCTCTGTAGCATTGATGATACAATTAAGCGCACTGTACTGACTGTGTGGCTTCACCAAGTACATCCAGTATGAGTCCCAATTCAATCTTGTCAGCCCTTGGATAGATTTTGCTCTTTCTTTTGCCTTTTGCCTCCATTCTGTTTACAGTTGATGTGCCAGTGGGAGATATCCTGGAACAATTTCTGGAATCAAATTAGCTTTGTGTAAATTGTCATTTACACAATCAGTAAGAGTGTTTTCCGCTGTAGCCGCCTCCTCTGCTGCCTTTTCTGCCCTTCTGATTTGTGCATCCCAGTTATTGAACAGTATTTCTTTATGGTTTTCATTAATAATGGGTGCACCAGATTTTCTGCCTTCTTCTGTCTTTTGCCATGTCAGATAATCATTGATCTTTTCATTAATAAAATCATAATCATTTCGTAAATCTACGACATGATTTGTGATTTTATCGCTCTCTTGGCACAAAGAATTCCATTGCAAGATTTTTTGGCAGAAAACTTCCTCTTGTTGCAGTAGTTGATTGTTCAAAGAGATAGTTTCTGAAATGAATTTTGGAAGCTTAGGATCATCTTTATGCTGATCTTGGATAATCTGTATTTGTTTGTCTTTATCAGCCAAGCTTTTTTGATGTCCTATTTTCATTTTTTGAAGTTGTTGTTGTAACTCTTCAAGTTTCAATTGTGCTTCCTTATTGGCCTGTACCTGTTGCAATTGATGTTGCAGAACTTTTATCTGTTCTTCTTTCTCATTCAACAAAAGTTGTATCTCAAATGCTTTGTCAATTGTTGCAGAAGCATAATCTCCTGTCATTTAAGACAACTTAGCGAGATTATGAGTAGGTTCTGTGGCAGGATATTTCCACAAAACATCTACTTGTTCTGCTTCAGTAGCAATTGCACTTTCTAATTTTCTCTTTTTTCTCTGTCTCTTCACTAATGCTTTGTATTTTGGGCTGTAGAATCCATCTAGAGGAGGAATTTCCTCTACATTAAGTACAATTTCAGAGGAGGGTGTGATTGGTATGTGCTCTGTCACTGTGACTGTGTTGCTTGTTCCTGTGTTCAAAACTTTGGTTCTCTGGATAGGGGTCTGTACATTCTGTCCTTCTACATTAATCAATTGGTTGAAGGTTTCCCATTCTTTGTCTAATTCAATGATGACTGGTTGTTGCTGTACATTGGTTGGAGGAGGATTTGTCTGTTGAGAAGTCAAAATTTGCTGTTGAGTAAGTTCTTTTGATTGTGCAGAATCTTTCATGGATTCTTCCATTTTATCTTCCTTTTCTTTGGACTTATTGGAATGCTCAGAAGTCTCTCTGTTAGATTTTGATTTAGATTTATCTGTACTTGAACTGCTGTTAAGACTAACACTAGGAGTTTGCTCTCTTGCGGGCTCTAAGCGTAGATTTTCCAAAGGAATAGGAGTCAGTCTTCTTTCTCTGTAAAGTTTGAATTCCTGGAAATCCTCTGGAGATAACTGCGTTTGAGCTGAATTCAAAACTTCTTTAAATGAATTTCTTGCTTGGAACATATCATCAAAAATATCCTGTTCCCCGGAAAATTCCCTTACTCTGATCGCATTGGTAAAATTCTTAACAATATCATCTGGGTCGAATAACCTTCTCAAAAATTTGAACAGCTGTAGGCATGTAATGTTGCCTATCTCTTGGAATGCATGACCAATATCGAACAGTGAAAATGTTCCACATTTTACAGGAAATTGTGGCCAAATGCCTTTTTTCTTCTCTTTTAAATCTTTTGTTATATCTCCCTGGCCACAGGTCTGATAAGAAATTTCCCGAGCTACAAGTCTATCTGGAACATATAGGGGTAAAACATGGGGAGAAGCATAAATTCCAAAAACCCTAATATAAGTGAACAATTCTTCTCCAAACCATCTCACGACGGGGAGAATATCAACCTCTGTTTCTGGGGATAACCTTGGGGCATCCTTATTATGCAATGTTCTATACAATGGCAGCATTATTCCATGAAAAATTTGGTAAAAATGGGGGACAAACTTAGACTCCCATAGTTCTTTATGGTACACATGAATGGGCAAAGGATCATGGATAGTCCATTTCTAACCCATCACAGGGAATTTAGAGACATAATAGATAGCGTCCATGACATAAGCAGATAAATAAAAAGGCGGATAAACCCGCTGAGAAACATTTCGTTTAGACCGGTAGTGAAAAATAGCAGTGGTCAAATTATCAGATAGGATTTTGGCCCAGTCTACAATTGTAGAATTAACGGCCGCATTCAACAAAGGAAGCCATTCAGGTAAGATCATATTTATGTCAGGCTTTCCAAAAAGCCTGCATAACATGGCAGCAGTGAAACAATAAGGAGAGGTAAGTGAACCCGTGCTGTACATACCTTGTTTGTTTTTCTTTAATGGTTCACTTCTTTTGGTCCACTCCTTTGTGTATTCTGCCAAATTTGCATGTTCTCTGGCAAAATCTTCCATGAATTGTTTGTTGTAAGTCGCCTGAGGTTCTGAAAAATTATACATTAATCTCAGATCTTCCGTGGTGAATGACCCAATTAGCTCTTGAGCTGGAGTTCTGAATTGTCTGTCTGAAATATCAGTGTTGTCCAGCACCCATTTCACCATGTCTGTATACGGGAGAATCCTCAGCCTTGCCGCTATCCTATGGAGAAATGAACAAGCCAATTCTTTGAGGGTTGCTTCAGATGTATTACTAGAACCTGCTGTAGCCACAACTTTCATTACCACATGATTTTCTTCTTATAACAGATTATACATTCCTTCCCAAGTGGATATACTGGCATCCTTATTACAAGCGGTGTCTGCATACAGCGAAGCCATTTCTCTGTTTTCAGAATTCGAGCTCTTCTCCTTCTTACCGATAGTGTTTAGTGAAAGCTTTGTATAGACGTTTGCTCCTTTGTGCCTGCATTTTACGAGTAAATGAGAGTAATGGCATAAGAAAGGTGATGAGACTGTTTTAAATGTGAAGGTGGATGAAATATAATATTTTAATTGTGAAACGACTTTCAATCAAAACAAAATCTCATTTACCATTAATTGTCAATCCAATCATTTAATTTAATCATTAAGGCGCATAACAGATTTGATATATGGGAATATTGCCTTTGGACAACGCGCCTACATGAATCTGTGACATTGCGATCTGCGATTTGCTGCGCAATATCGCAATATCGCAAAATGAAGCCATCGCAGTTATGTAAAATAGCGCAAAAGCAGAAATTGCGCAATAGCGCAAAAGCGCATATCGCAAATCTCGCAAAAGCGCAAAATGGTAAACAACGCAAAAGATATTCGTTTAACCTTTCTGTTTTCTGCGCTATGCGATCTGCGACCAATATGTTTATTGTATAGGCTTTTTGGGATCGCATTATCGCAAAAGCGTAAAATCACATTTTCAGTTTTATAAAAGATATATATCATTTTGCGATGGATGCGCTATTTTGTTTAAAGAACAACTTTATTGTAATCTATCATAAACTTAAGTGTTTCGTAATGTTCTTTCTAAGGGATTTCTCTAAGTTTATGATAGAAAGTTTTATTTGAAAAGGAAAACGAATCCTAATTGGTTTTTTGGATTTTTTAACTAAGGGTCCCCATTTATTTAGTATTATTACTAATATTAAATAAAAAGGGGGGTTGTTGCTGGTCACAACAATTGGCGATTCACTGAAAGAAATAGTTATCTCTGAAAAAATAAAATGAACACTATATCTTTAGTAAGTAAAGATTTTTAAAGATAATGAAAACTATCTTAGGATAATTCAAATAAAATGTAACTATGAAAAATAAATAAAAATCATTTCATAATTTCTTTCTAATTCCTTAAGAATAAAAACATTTTGGGTTATCTCAAGCTTTGATTGGTGTTAATAATGAAGTAAGTGGATTTCCCCAAGTTTTGGTTTTATAATATACTCTATTGCCATAGGTATTACCTCTGCTGCCAGCAAACGTTCATAGTCTCGACAGGGTTACCTTTAAACCATTAACCATTCATTGTCCCATCCAACTAAAATTATGACTTTTTAAAAGATAAATTCATAAGACTTATTATCTCATGTTTTTGTCTTTTACTTATTTTTTGTTTTAAGAGCTATTGTTCTGGTTTGGTAGCCAGTTAATAACAATGCCATTCACTAGTTATAATTAAACTGAACAAGCTGGCTTGTGATGAGACCCCTTGTCTTATATTTATAAGCCATTACCCTGTTTTGGTACGCAGTATTGGTAATGTCAGTTTTATTACTCCTTATGAACATGGTAAGTCGGCTCATAATGAGACCTCTTATCTCTTAACTTTTCAAATTTCTTAGAATTACATTCTAAAAAATCACAACTTAAATGGATGGGGTGAAATAGTTTTATCCTTAAGAATCAATGGATGACAATTTTTAGAGTTTTTTGGGTTCCAAAACTTTGAAAAATCTTTACTTTGATAGATAACCTTTCTCTTCTTAATAAACTTATGATGATTTACATTCTTCTCAAGTTTTCAAAAGATCATACAAATGATTGAAATAATCTTTCAAAGTTTAACATCTTATTTTAAACTATTCAAAAACTGTGATCATTACTTTAAAAATTCTTATTTACAGAAAATAAATATTTATAATATTCTCCCGAAGAATTTTTCTTAAACAGTCAATTGGAGACTCATTAACAACCTTTATTTGAAAAAACAATCAAAAACTCTGCAGAAAGGAATATGAACAGTTTAAGAAGGGGTTACCTCCTTATGAAAAGAATTTCTTCAAGATAAGCCCATTTACAGGAAGAGATTCTCTCTTACCTGTTAGATCTTGGAGTATGAATGTATTTGAGCTTATCTTCTCAACGATCTGAAATGGTCCTAGCCACATTTTCTGAAATTTGGTATGTTTACCTTTTTCTTTGTGTGCTTTATCCCATTTCAGAACAAGATCACCAATTGACAAAATTTTTGAGCCGGTAGAACTTGCATCAAAAGAAGATTTTACAAGCTGTTGATGTTTTTCATGAATAATTTTTTCTTTATCTCTATCTTCTTCTAGTTTAAGGATTTGAACATATCTCAATTGAATGGATGAAGAAGGATTTTCTTCAATAAATTGCACTAGGGCTAGTGATGGAAGAGTTAAATTTGATGGTATCACAACTTCTTTTCCATAAACCAAATTGAAAGGTGAAGTCCCTATTGAAGCTTTTTCAGTGATACGATCAGCCCATAATGCAAAGATTAAAGTTTTGTGCCAATTATTTTGATTTTGATCAACGGTCCTTTTAATGATTTTGATAAGGTTTTTGTTAGTGGATTCAGCCAAACCATTACCTTGTGGATAATAATTTGCTAAATATTTTAATTTAAAACCTCTTTTGACTGCAAATTCTATTAAACTATTTCCAGAGAAGTAAGATGCGTTATCAAAGACTAGAGCATTAGGTACACCAAACCTGGTTATGATGAATTGATCTATGAAATCAATAATTGCATCAGAATTGGCTACCTTCAACGGGATTGCCTCTACCCATTTTTTAAAGTAATCAATTGCAGTAAGGATGTACTTGTGCTGTTTGGAAGAATGAGGTACTATCTCACCAATAATGTCAAGCCCCCATTGTTCGATTGGTTGCTCAATAGTCACTGGTTGCAAAGGAAAAGCTGGTTTCCTTTGTCTTTCACTTGTAGTTTGACAAATTCGGCACTTCCTTACGTAATCATGCATATCTTTGAAAAGGGTAGGCCAGTAATAACCAGCACGAATTATTTTGTGAGCTGTGGTATCACCTCCAAAATGACCTCCTGCTGGTCCATCATGCAACTCCTGCAAAACCTTTTCAGCTTCAGTTTTTTCAAGAAATCTTAATAAAATTGAATCATATTTTTTTCTAAATAACACATTATCAATGATCTCATATTTAATAGCCTTTAACCTTAAAGCGCGTTTACTCTTATAGCTGAGATTAGAAGGAGCATACCCATTCTTCAAGTAATAGATAAGATCAGCATACTGAGATTCAGAATCTGTAACACTTATTTGACTTACTTGAATATCTTGATTTGAATTTTGATTTTCTGGTATGTTATAAGCTCCTGCCAATAATCTGCAAAAACCTTGTCCTCTAACAATATTAGCTGGTTTAATATCAATATCATATTCTTGAAAGGTTGTTACCCAGTTAGCTCTCTTTTCTCCTACTTCTTTTTGAATTAATAATTGCCTCACTGCAGAGAATGGGACAATTATTTTTGTATGTGTTTTCAAGAGAAAAGGTCTGAAATGTTTGATTGATTTAAACACAGCAAAGACTTTTTTTTCAACATCGGAATAATTAAGCTCAGCTCCTTGCAGATTTGAGCTAAAGAAAGAAATTGGTGCTTCGATTTCTTGATCATTGAGTTGTGTTAAAACGGATGCATAGGATGTTTCAGCGGCCAGAGTATACAAAGTAAAATCTTTAGAAAAATTCAGGGTATTCAATGCTGGTGCATTAATGATCGCTTGTTTGATTGCTTCAAAAGCTTCTTTCTCTTTATGCGCCCATTTGAATATTGAATTCTTCTTGATCATATTTTGCATAGGTAAAACGATTAAGGAAAAATCAGGAATAAATCTTTTAACAAAATTGATCTGTCCATGAAATGATTGCATGGATTTTTTGTTATGAGGTAAAGAAATATCAGAAATTTCTTTCACTCTATCTGGATCAATATATATACCATCTTTTGACAGAACAAATCCCAAGAGTTTTCCTTCATCCAAAGCAAAGAAATATTTCTTTGGATTTAAGGAAATACCAAATCTTCTACATCTTTCAAATATTTGCTTTAAATCATGTAGATGATTGGCTCTCTTTTTTGAAAATATTGTTATGTCATCAAGATAAACAACAACTGATTTATTGATCAGACCTTTAAATGCTATGTCCATGGCTCTTTGGAAAGTCGCTCCCGCATTTATTAGACCAAAAGGCATTTTCTGATAAGCATAAGTTCCCCATTTTGTTCTGAAAGTTGTTTTCAATCTGTCATCTGGATGAACTAAAACTTGATTATAGCCCGAAAATCCATCGAGAAAAGACATAAGTTCAGAACCAGCTACCTTTTGAAGTATCTGTTCCATAGTTGGCAATGGGAAATTGTCTTTTAAACATGCCTTGTTTAAATTTCTGAAATCAATACAGATTCTTATATCACCATTCTTCTTCCTTACAGGTACCATATTGGAAACCCAATTGGAGTGTCTGACCGGAAAAATGATTTTGGCTTTTAAAAGTTTATTAAGTTCTGATTTGATTTGACTTTCGAGATTTGGATGAATCTTTCTCAACTTCTGTTGAACAGGTTTAATATCAGGAAGCATTGGAATTGTGTGTTGAATAACCGAAGTATCATTATGTTTTTAAATCATCATAATCCTAAGCAAAAACGTTTTTATATTTGTTCAGAAGTTTAATAAATGCATCCCTTTCATTTGGTGTTAAATTGAGTCCTAAGTTAACGTTTTGAGGTTTAGAATCAGAACCAAGATTTACTAATTCAAGCTTCAAAGTGGAACTTTGAAGTTTAGCATTAGTGACTTTCTTGAATCTGTCTTTAATGTCATATAAATCCTTTAATTTAACAACAGATTTTGGAATGGGGTTTTCATTACCTTTTGAAGCAATTTGTAAATCATGATCATCTTCGTCAATAATTTGCTCATCATATGATTTCTCTGAAGTCATGAAATTTAAAATATCTTGATCATGATAACATACTCTCCAATTTGTAACATTATCTGGGACAGATGGACGAAAAATCAATTCTACAGAAAACCTATCAGGACTGCAATCTTCAGCAGGTAGGAGTTTAGATGCAACATTAGCTAACAAGTCAGCTGATGTATTCTGATTCCTAGGAATAGGAGAAATATTGAATGCTAAAAAATGAGTGGTGAGATCTTGTACTAAGGTTTGATAGTGTTTAAGATGTCCTGAAAGGCAATGAATAGTATTCCTAACTTGTTTTATGACAATTTCGGAATCACCAAAGACTTTCAAGTATTTAACATCTAACCATATAGCTTTATAAAGTCCTTGAACCAAGGCTTCATATTCTGCGGTATTGTTACTACACTCAAATTCTAGCCTACATGATAGCATAGTTTTCTCACCATCTGGATCAATTAAGATGCATCCAGCTCCAGCTCCATCACTAGACTTTGATCCATCAAAATATAAAGACCAAAATAAAGATTTATCTATTGGCTTATCTATAATTACATTAGAAATATTTACAATTCTGGAAGGATTAGATTGTGAAAAATTGTCTATTTGAGAAACAAAAGTATTTACAGAAAAAGGTGATTGAGGTGCTTCGAAGTTTCCCAGAAATGATTCAGCAGAATAACCTCCAAGAATATTGTTGTTGAATGCTACAGGTTCATTAGATTGTTAAAATTCAGTGACAGTGTGTGTCATATGTTTTTCTCGTTCGATTTTGATTTGATTTGGTTTCCCTTTGTAGGGAAGCCACATATGTGAATAATCAGTCGAGATATAACCATTAAGTTTCGCAGACCAGTCCCTGCTCAAGATTAATCCATAGAATTCAGGAATATCAGCAATCAAAATATCAATTCTTTGGACAATTCTAGGATCGGAAGCTAATCTGATAGTAACTGAATTGATTTCTCCTACAACTTGAACTTTAGAGCGATCTAATTGAACAATATGAACTGCCGATCTCTGTGGTTCGATATTCAATTTGGCACAAACAGAAATAGGCATTATATTGGAGGAGGCTCCAGAATCAATCAAACAATTGTGCAGATTCTTATTGTACATTTCATAAGTCAGAAAAAAAGGAGGAGTTTGAGAATTTGACTTTTCTCCAATGAGCACTGTATCAGTAGCATCTACCTTATCTGGTGGCTTACCAGCTCCTCTAGCTACTTTTGCAACTACACCAATTGGTAAAGGAGCAATTGGTGTAGCGTTTAATTCTTTCAATAGCAACTTTTGCTGGTGTTTTAGTTTGCTGATTTTATGTAATGAAATGTTGGCTTTGATATTTTTCATGTCTTCAACAATATTGTACTCCATAGGATCTGATACTACTAAAGTCTTTGTTGTTGATGTGGGAGGATTAGAAGAAGATGGCTGATTTTGAGTAGGTAATGGAGAAGTTTTCTTTATAGGGGATTTGTCTTTGGTACTTGAAGTTGAAATTTTCTTTTTAGGAACTATTTGCACTGGTTCCGATATAGATTTACTCCTAGTACTTATAGGCATAGCTTCTTCACTATCAGAATTAGGGAGAATAAAATCCCACATTCCATTCAATTCAGTTGTTTCTTCCTTCTCATCTTCCTCATCTGATACTAGAGATGTATCTTCTTCTTCTTCATCTTCTTTTGATTCTGCATTAGAGATTGCATTGGGAGGTTTAGATTCAACTTGGTTTCTTCTAAAATTTCGGAATGGTTTCTTGGTAGAAGTTTCAGCTACTTGTTTTTTAATTTCAACCATTTCATTTGACATGGTTTTAAGAACTTTCTGTAAACCTTCCATGTCATATGGGTCTTTAGCCTTTTTCTTTGAATCATCTTTGAAGCTGACTTTCTTGGATTTCCTTTCCTCGATAGCATTTTTCTTTTCTAGAGAGAGAATTCGTTTTTCTACTGCAATAGCCTCTTTCATGTTCTCATCTAACGTAGGTTTTGCAGATCTATCTACAAAAATTGCTATGTTTGAAGGTAAGGCATTTATGTACCATTCAATTCTGACTTGTTCACTGGGCTGTGAATCTGTGTGGATTTTGTTCAAAATTTTGTTGAATATAGCGTTGAATTCTTTAATGGGTTCCTTGGGTTCTATCTTCAAATTTGAGAGGTCATTGAGTAAAGTTGCTATTGATCGGTCGTCTCCAAATTTGGTTAAAAAATGATCTGCAAAAATGGCCCAACTTGTTATGGATCCTGATGGTAATGAAAAGTACCATGATCCAGCTACTCCTTGAAGAGTATAAGGGAATAATCTAAATACAACATCTTCATGTGTGACTCCATTCAAATTAATAGCCAGCATAAAGTTATTGATATGTTCTTCAACTTGAATGTTAAGATCTGGGCTAAACTTTGGGAGCCATTTTCCAAGATTGTCTGGTAAATCATGTAAAGGTGCAGCCATGTTGACTGCCCCTGGAGTAGCCCATGGTCTAGCCATTATTGGAACAACTATTGGAGGAGTAGTAGAAACTGGTGGTGTTTGAATAGAAGTTGTTGGAATAGATGATGTCGAGATTGATGAGAATTGAGCAGATGATGATTTAGGAGATGATGTGGGAACAACTGTACTTTGTTGAGATGGGATTTCGGAAACAGGTATTTGAATATTAGATGTTGAACTTATATCACTTAGTGATTCCGATTGAGTTTTTCTTGTCTTGACTCTACTAGGTAAAGGGAATTCTTTCGGAGAAATACCAAGTTTTTCACTTTGAAGCCTAGTAAGAGGTTTGGAAGAAACAAATTTTGAAGTTACACTACCTTCAGATATTTCAGACTCTTCTAGAGATAATGAGAATCCTTTCAATTTATGAATTAAATCTTGAACTTCAGGAGACTCGGGATGTTGATTGTCTGAATGTTTTGAGATTTTGGTAGTGGGTGTATGAATATTCTTCGCAATTTCTTCTATAGGATTTTGTATTTCAGAAGAAATTGAAGAAGTTAATGCGGGTGTTTTGCTCTCAGAATGGCTTATGGATAAAGATTTACTTGCCATTCATAGCTCAGGCCCTCCTTCTAGCACCAAAAATGTTGAAGCCTAGAAAATCTCTGCTTCAAACATTGGGGAAAACCACCCGGTCGGGACCTTAGGACAACTCCTTTTCTGTTTGGTATGGTGGCTCCGACTGGATTTAAAGAACCAGTTTCCTTATAAATAAATGGATTGGTTTGGATGGGTGGAAATGGGACTAAATTAACTGAAATAAAACTATCTAATTTAAACTAAATACTGATAAAGAAATTCTAACACTAACCCGGGTAATTATATGTGAATTCAACTTAAGATTGTTCCAATTTAACAATAACCATGAAAATGTATTATTATTTAAATTGAAATATGCAGAAACAAATAAAGATAACTCTGTTTAAGAAATTAAACAGAGTTGTATTAGCATATTGCTTTCATCATTGTATACCATCTATATATACTTATGAAAGATAGCGTTTCAATTATACTCAGAAATGATATATAAAAGGAAGCGTTGTGAAAACAAATATATATAAATGATAGCAATATTTAGAGCGAATATCATAAGAAAAAAGAAATCAACAGTGAACAGATAGAAATACCTTATTCATCTTGAAGACTTTCAAATGAAATCTGATACTCTAATCCAGTAACTCTGATGCAAAATCAAATTCCAAGGTACAGAAATGCAACACTTCAAAGATAATTTCGCATAAAAATCACCAGATGTGATCCTTTTTAAAAATATATAAGACAATGGAGTACAGAAATGCAATCTCCAAGTCAAAAAATATTAAGATCCAAGACCCCTCTCTAAATGCATGAGAAGGGTTTAAATACTAATTAGCTAAATCTAAAAATAGTCTTATTACAAAAATTAAGGATTCGGTTCAATGACCGTCCTTTTCCTAGGCTAAAATACAGTAAAATTAAAACTAAATCTAACTATCTATGAAATTGTTCTTTAAACTTGCAGGCATCTAGCATAGGTTTGAGAATATGTGGTTGACCGACTTCAGAATTCAACGGTCGTGAAAAGACAGAGTCGACAAGCATAGGAGTAATCTTCTCTGTAGCATTGATGATACAATTAAGCGCACTATGCTGACTGTGTGGCTTCACCAAGTACATCCAGTATGAGTCCCAATTCAATCTTGTCGGCCCTTGGATAGATTTTTCTCTTTCTTCTGCCTTTTGCCTCCATTCTGTTTGCAGTTGACTTGCCTGTGGGAGATATCCTGGAACAGTTTCAGGAATCAAATTAGCTTTGTGTAAATTGTCATTTACACAATCAGTAAGAATGTTTGCCGCTGTAGCCGCCTCCTCTGCTGCCTTTTCTGCCCTTCTGATTTGTGCATCCCAGTTTTTGAACAATATTTCTTTATGGTTTTCATTAACAATGGGTGCACCAGCTTTTCTGCCTTCTTCTGTCTTTTGCCATGCCAGATAATCATTGATCTTTTCATTAATCAAATCATAATCATTTCATAAATCTACGACATGATTTGTGATTTTATCGCTCTCTTGGCACAAAGAATTCCATTGCAAGATTTTTTGGCAGAAAAATTCCTCTTGTTGCAGTAGTTGATTGTTCAAAGAGATAGTTTCTGAAATGAATTCTGGAAGCTTAGGATCATCTTTATGCTGATCTTGGATAATTTGTATTTGTTTTTCTTTATCAGCCAAGATTTTTTGATGTCCTATTTGCATTTCTTGAAGTTATTGTTGTAACTCTTCAAGTTTCAATTGTGCTTCCTTATTGGCCTGTACCTGTTGCAATTACTGTTGCAGAACTTTTACCTGTTCTTCTTTCTCATTCAACAAACGTTGTATCTCAAATGCTTTGTCAATTGTTGCAGAAGCATAAGCTCCTATCATTTGAGACAACTTAGCGAGATTATGAGTAGGTTCTGTGGCAGGATCTTTCCACAAAACATCTACTTGTTCTACTTCAGTAGCAATTGCACTTTCTAATTTTCTCTTTTTTCTCTATCTCTTCACTAATGCTTTGTATTTTGGGCTGTAGAATACATCTAGAGGATGAATGTCCTCTACATTAAGTACAATTTCAAAGGAGGGTGTGATTGGTATGTGCTCTGTCACTGTGACTGTGCTGCTTGTTCCTGTGTTCAAAACTTTGGTTGTCTGGACAGGGGTCTGTACATTCTGTCCTTATACATTAATCAATTGGTTGAAGGTTTCCCATTCTTTGTCTAATTCAATGATGACTAGCTGTTGCTGTACATTGGTTGGAGGAGGATTTGTCTGTTGAGAAGTCAAAATTTGTTGTTGAGTAAGTTCTTTTGATTGTGCGGAATATTTCATGGATTCTTCCATTTTATCTTCCTTTTATTTGGACTTATTGGAATGCTCAGAAGTCTCTCTGTCAGATTTAGATTTAGATTTATCTATACTTGAACTGCCGTTAAGACTAACACTAGGAGTTTTCTCTCTTGCGGGCTCTAAGCGTAGATTTTCCAAAGGAATAGGAGTCAGTCTTCTTTCTCTGTAAAGTTTGAATTCCTGGAAATCCTCTGGAGATAACTGCGTTTGAGCTGAATTCAAAACTTCTTTAAATGAATTTCTTGCTTGGAACATATCATCAAAAAGATCCTGTTCCCCGGAAAATTCCCTTACTCTGATCGCATTGGTAAAATTCTTAACAATATCATCTAGGTCGAATAACCTTCTCGAAAATTTGAACAGCTGTAGGCATGTAATGTTTCCTATCTCTTGGAATGCATGACCAATATCGAATAGCGAAAATGTTCCACATTTTACAGGAAATTGTGGCCAAATGCCTTTTTTCTTCTCTTTTAAATCTTTTGTTATACCTCCCTGGCCACAGGTCTGATAAGCAATTTCCCGAGCTACAAGTCTATCTGGAACATATAGGGGTAAAACATGGGGAGAAGCATAACTTCCAAAAACCATAATATAAGTGAAAAATTCTTCTCCAAACCATCTCGCGACGGGGAGAATATCGACCTCTGTTTCTGGGGATAACCTTGGGGCATCCTTATTATGCAATGTTATGTACAATGGCAGCATTATTCCATGACAAATTTGGTAAAAATGGGGGACAAACTTAGACTCCCATAGTTCTTTATGGTACACATGAATAGGCAAAGGATCATGGATAGTCCATTGCCAACCCATCACAGGGAATTTAGAGACATAACAGATAGCATCCATGACATAAGCAGACAAATAAAAAGGTGGATAGACCCGCTGAGAAACATTTCGTTTGGAACAGTAGTGAAAAATAGTAGTGGTTCAATTATCAGATAGGATTTTGGCCCAGTCTACAATTGTAGAATTAACGGCCGCATTCAACAAAGGAAGCCATTCGGGTAAGATCATATTTATGTCAGACTTTCCAAAAAGCCTGCATAACATGGCAGCAATGAAATAATAAGGAGAGGTAAGTGAACCCGTGTTGTACATACCTTGTTTGTTTTTCTTCAATGGTTCACTTCTTTTGGTCCACTCCTTTGTGCATTCTGCCAAATTTGCATGTTCTCTGGCAAAATCTTCCATGAATTGTTTGTTGTAAGTCGCCTGAGGTTCTGGCAACTTATACATTAATCTCAGATCTTTTGTGGTGAATGACCCGATTAGCTCTTCAGATGGAGTTCTGAATTGTCTGTCTGAAATATCGGTGCTGTCCAGCGCCCATTTCACCATGTCCGTATATGGGAGAATCCTTGGCCTTGCTGCTATCCTATGGAGAAATGAACAAGCCAGTTCTTTGATGGTTGCTTCAGATGTATTACTAGAACCTGCTGTAGCCACAGCTTTCATCACCACAGGATTTTCTTCCTCTAACAGATTATACATTCCTTCCCAAGTGGATATACCGGCATCCTTATTACAAGCGGTGTCTGCATACAGCGAAGCCATTTCTCTGTTTTCAGAATTTGAGCTCTTCTCCTTCTTACCCATAGTGTTTAGTGAAAGCTTTGTATAGACGTTTGCTCCTTCGTGCCTGCGTTTTACGAGTAAATGAGAGTAATGGCATAAGAAAGGTGATGAGACTGTTTTAAATGTGAAGGCGGATGAAATATAATATTTTAATCGTGAAACGACTTTCAATCAAAACAAAATCTCATTTACCATTAATTGTTAATCCAATCATTTAATTTAATCATTAAAGCGCATAACAGATTTGATATATGGGAAGATTACCTTTGGACAACGCACCTACATGAATCTGTGACATTGCGATCTACGATTTGCTGCACAATATCGCAATATCGCAATGTCGCAATATTGAAATATCGCAAAATGAAGCCATCGCAGTTATGTAAAATAGCGCAAAAGAGAAAATTACGCAATAGCGCAAAAGTGCATATCGCAAATCTCGCAAAAGCGCAAAATGGTAAATAGCACAAAAGATATTCGTTTAACCTTTCTGTTTTTTGCGCTATGCGATCTGCGACCAATATGTTTATTGTATAGGCTTTTTGGGATCACATTATCACAAAAGCGCAAAATCGCATTTGCAGTTTTATAAAAGATATATATCATTTTGTGATGGATGCGCTATTTTGTTTAAAGAACAACTTTACTGTAATTATCATAAACTTAAGTGTTTCTTAATTTTCTTTCTAAGGGATTTCTCTAAGTTTATGATAGAAAGTTTTATTTGAAAAGGAAAACAAATTCTAATTGGTCTTTTGGATTTTTTAACTAAGGGTCCCCATTTATTTAGTATTATTACTAATATTAAATAAAAAGGGGGGTTGTTGCTGGTCACAATAGGTTCGAAAGATTGATATCTACTTCGGGCGTGTTTTGAATAATTGAGTGCCAGATTTTTTATTATATTGTTTAAACTCTATCCTTCTCTCCCTTCATTTTAGATCTGAGTTTACTTTTTTACTTGAATTCAGGAAACAACCTAACAGAGTGAGAATAAATAGAATGACAAAGAAAGGAAAGGAAATTTCCCAAACATATGTCGTTGAAGACTTAGACATGCCTCCATTGTTCTCAAATACGACCTGCAACAAGGATTGCGATAGTTCTTCATGGGAAGCAATGTACCAACTCTTTGAGGAAGTTTACAAAGGGTAATAGTTAAAATATCTACAGCAGACATGACAATTTCCTCAGACCTGTCCTACTTCGACGTTGCATACTCATTTCTTCACAAAATAACAATGAGGCCAAAGATTCTCCCCTACACAGATATGGTAAAGTGGGTAATTTACCACCTTAACATAGAAGATAGGTCATTTAAGAATTCAAAGCTGGAGAATATTGGTTCGTTCACTACAGAATATTTAAGGACAATGTACCACTTGCCCATGTCGTAGAAGAATTGTGATCAAGCATTTTTCCAAAGCTTTACAAAGAAGCATACATACCTCATGAAATTAATAAAGGGATGGAAATATGACCAAGGCAAGTTGAAACGGAACCAAATCAGTATGTACCCGATAGCACAATTATCCTCCCCTTATTTTTATGCTGCTGGAATGTTATGTAGATTGTTTGAAAAACAAGATACACTACAAGAAAAAGGGACCATATGTGACATTGGTGACGGACCTTAAAGGTCCGTCACAAGCATGACCCTCACCAATGTGCTTTTTTCTTGTAGTGATACAACTAGGTTTTTCATAGACTGGGACCCTTTAATTGACGCAATAGTCAATTCCTCTATTATGAATTGGGCTTTTCTGATAATTTAGCCAGAAATATCATGGATTATAGAAGTAAAAGAATTGTTTCATCTAGGACAATCCCTCCCTTCTACATGAGTGCTTACATTATGGACACAATTTTCTTTTGTTCAAGTTTTCCTATCATGGGATGGAAATGGATAACCCAAGACCCCACTCCCATCCATATTTACCACAAAGCCCTTTGGGAATCCGATTTTCATTTAAATTTCTATAAAATTTTCAATGGATTCATGTTACCCATCCATCAGATTATCTTTTATCAAAAAGCACCTAGGATTTCTAAAGAGGCCAGCACAAACATTTTTCTAGTTGCTAGATGGGTTGCTGAAGAGAATTTCACTTATGTTAGAGTTTTCAGGAGTTATTCTTCTCCCCATGTTTTTCCCTATTATGTTCCTGATAAGCTCCTAGCTAGGGAATTTCCTACCAAATTATAGTAACAAGCATTTCCAAGAAACTCAAAGATGCTAAGAAGGCCATTTGGCCTACTTTTCCTTTGCAGTGCGGCATTTTTGCACTTTTTGATATTGGTCATGCATTCAAGGAAAATTCAAATGTTACGTCATTAAATTTGGATGTAATTCTAAAGAGGCCATTCGACCTAATGATGTGATTAAGAATTTCACCAGTGAGCTTAAAATGAAACCTCTCTTGAATGATAAAGATATGTTTGACAATTTCTTTCAAGACATGACTTTGAGGCTTTCCAATCATATATAAATAAAAGGCTGGAGAAAACCCCTTTGGATTTATTATTTATTGAAGATGTCAATAGACCAAATCTAAGAATTAGTCTGGATAATTAAGCCAAGCACATGTCTGAAGATGAATCCCAAGAGATATCTAATCACGAGTCAGGGAAATCACAACATAATTCTTCGAATTCGGATCACTCTAATAATGAATCCGAGAGCAGGAATGAGATTCCAGAGAAAATAATTGATAAAGTGATTAAAGTGATTGAAATGAAAACGAGAGGAGAACTTAATGGAGTTGGATCATCCTCTCAAGGAGTTTAGCATATCCATAATACATTCGACTAGACAGAGAAGTCTCAGCCAAAATATTTGAAGAATGAATGGGAAATTTTTTCCAAGGCACTACAAACACCACAGCTAAAGCCTAATATTGATGAATCCATAAGTTTCCAAATGCCAGAGAATTCTAAGAATTTAATGGAAACTACAATTCCACTACAGTAGGTACCTGAAGTTCATGATCAAGAGATCATTCCGGCATACCCTACAGAGAAGATTGTTTTATAGATTGAAGAGATACCCTCATTTTATGTCTTCTACAGTCCCAGTCATAAGGTTGTAGTTAAGAGAAGAAATAGAATAAGAATGGATGAAACAATTTCAAATATTATGAATGAATCTGTAGTCGTTCTATGGAAAGACCCTTTGGCTGATTCTATAGAACATTAACTAAGTTATTACAATACGCAGGAGAAAATTCTACTGCCACCATTGACAAAGCCACCGTGTTACAAATTCTACTAAAGAAAAAATATGACAAAGTACAAGAATTCGAGAGACTGTTAGAATGGGAAAATTTTAACTCCAGCAAGAAGATGAAATGAAGATGTCTCAATTTCAAAAGGATTTTGAAAGAATGAATTTGCAACACCAGGTGCAGATTACAGAGAAATAAACACATCTTGAAGCAACAATGGAAAAATTGAAAAGCCAACCTCAAGTAGAGTTTTCCATAAAATAAGCATTGGAAATGAATGCAAAGCTAAAGCAACATCAAGAAACCTTTTGTCAACAAGCTTCAATCACCAACTCTTATTGTGATACAAGAAAAATCACAATCCAACAAGTGGCTAACATGAGACTTGAATGTGAGAAAGTTGAAAATAAAATTAATGAGTTCATTTAGTGGCAAGGATCTAACTCAGGAAAGAAAGATGACTTACCTTAGATAGATAAATTTCACAAAGAGATTTTATTTAAGGATTGGGAAGTACAATTGAGACAAGCAAAAAGGCAATGGAAAAGGAATCAAGGTTAAAAAATGAAATTATTGAATCTGTTAATGAACATCTTTTGAAAGATGAAATTATTAAAGAATCCACAACTGAACTTCTCTCAGAGCTCAAACCATTAGAATCACAGTGGAAGAAAAGTACAAAGATGCAGGAGGAAATGCTTAAATAAAATAAGTTTGATCAAGAAAATTATTTGAATTTTCTGATCAAACCTTATCATTAGTGCCTAACTCTTCAGTCATTAACTGATTCAACAAATAAATCACAACCAACACTTTCGAATGTAGTGTTCAAAGGCAATATCAGATCAGGAATTACACAACTAGCTCAACTAAAGCCAATGGTGGATATTTGTCAGCTCCAAGATCAAATGCGCAAAGAGGATCAACACACATAATCATGTTGTTATTTTATTTCCTAGATTGTAGTTTAATTTTTCTCCTTACGAGGATGGTTGTTTGAAACCTCCTCTATTTTTATGTAATAATCTATTTTTAAACATATTGTAGTTTAGTATTTAAACCCTTCTCATGCATTTAGATAAGGGTCCATAAATTTGTTAAAAGCATTTGCAAAGAATACACTTATGTAAGTTTGTGAATGCTTTGATGGATTAATGGAACAAAATCTATTATCTTTTGACATTTGAAATTGTTTCACTGAAGTTGCACTATTGTACTCTTTAAATTTCTTGAAAGTGAAGAGAAGCAGAAAACTGTTGTCATTTTAAATGAGTATGACCTCATATATATGGTACTTCTGCACGTTATATTAAGTTTTTCTTTTTAGATTGAAAATTATCTTTTTATCTGCATTATATATTTGAATTTTTTATCATAAATGAATCTTAAATGCACTTCTGTACCGATATTTTTTTATGATCTCTTATCTTATATATAATAAAACATATAAATGTGATATACATTTCATAATTATTTTAATCAAACTACTTTTTTATTAGAATTATCTTTACATAATTTTCATCTCTTTCAAATTTTAAATAATCTTTATTAGTAATAGTTGGAAGATATCTTCTTAGATCACATAAAGGAAGGAACACCCCAGGCATATAATAGAATAGATAGTTTTGATAAATGCATATGAGAGATTAAATCATTTCCCATTTTCATGTTATATAATCAAAATACACCCCAAAATCATCCTTATTGGGAAACTGGTCTCTTTATCCCCAGTCAAAGCCACCACACCAAACAGAAAATGACTTGCTCTGAGGTCTATACTGGGTGGTTTTCCCCCATGTTGTTGCAACAAAATTCTGAGGCCTTAATGCCTCCCAAGTGGCATCCTCATATGGAAGGTTTCCCCATCTGCTCCAATGTGTTATGAATGCCCAACTCCATAACTGCCTCTATAGAATTTTTAGAATGGCCTCCAACTATGTAGTTAGATGCCTCTCGTCATCAATGAATCCCCAAGTGGCAACCATCTGTTGTCTAAGAGTCTCCTCTCTGCATGAGATATATGAAGTGGAGTGGTTTCCTACTCAAGTGAAAAGTCCCAACTCATAAACTATCTCTCCAACCCATGCTACATTGAGTAGATTATGTCTCTCCATGCTCCAATCCTTGGCCCTTTTGGCCTTTCTTGCTCCAAGCATCATCTCAACACTGTGAAAAATAGGAAGTCGAGACATATGGTTTGGCATGTGAAATGTAGAACCATACTCTCTGAAAAGAAACCACCGTAGCAATGCCTTTTGCTGCCATATCACACCATCATCATACCAAGTATGGTAGCCATACTCTCTCAAGAGAAGCCACCGTAGCAATGCCTCTTTCTTCCACAACATCTCATAATTATACCAAGTATGGTGACCATAATCTCCTAACAGAAACCAATGTATCAAGGCCTCTTTTTTCCAACCTACATCATCATCATGCATGATATGGGAGAATGTCAACCCATATTCTCCCAAGAGTAACCAAAGCAACAATTATTCTTGTCGCCACCTCACATCATCATAATGAAAATTATGAAGCAACAATATACTAATTGACATGTAGAATGTCACATTAGACCAACATAACCAAGCTCCCTGCTGCCACATCATCTGAGTGCCATGAAATGTCCCAAACAATAATACAAACATTGACATAGGATATGTCATGTGATGGCCAAACTCTCTTAATAGTAACCAGTGCAACAATGTCTCCTACTTTTGCATCACACTAATGCTATGCAAGGCATGGATCATACAAATGTGAAATGTCAGGTGGTAACCATACTCACCCAAGAGCAACTAGCACAACCATGCTTCCTGCTGCCCCGTGTCATATATTTGTAAGTAGATTTTCAACAACTTTCTCATCAACCTCACCCATCCATCCAACTATAGGTGATGATTCATATCATGCTCCATCTCAGTATCCACCCAAGGGATAATACCATCCTCCAAAATTTGATGACAATCTTTGCACTCCATGATATGTCAGAGTGCATCCTCCTTGAGGTCTCTCCATGAGAACCTCTCACCAATGGCTTGATAGAACCTATGAGGTTCTGAACATGCTATATACAAAAGCTTCTCTTTGAGCTGTGAGATGTTCATCAAGAAGGCTCCATACTAATAATGGAAGATGTTATCCATCAAAAGATGTCTATCATATACCATATGCCCATCCATTGCTTCATAAGTGAAGCGGTCATCGGAATGCTCAAAGAATAGTTGGTCCCCCAGCTCATCACTGCTCCTCCGTGACAACGCTATTGATCTCCATGATGGTGCATCTACTGTCTCATGGCCCTCTCCATACACAATTCTAAACTCATATTCCTGCATTGTACTGATTAGGACTATGTTGATCTTATCCTTCGAAACTCCACACTCCAACACAAAGTGATTAGGGGAATTTTGAGGTCTAAAATGGGCCTCCTAAGAAAAATGTGCAACCAAAATAAAACTTATAAGAACCAATAGGATTCAAGATGATGATGTCAACCATGGGGGATGATTCACCATTTTTAAGTAAAAGGGTAAAAATATTAAAAAATAATAAAATAATAAAACTACTTTTTTAACTCGTATTTTCAACTTATCTCCCAAAGGTTTTACTCAAATTTTGAGCAGGAGTACTCATTAGATGAAAAATTTAATTCTTCATCCAAGGAGTACCAATGTTGCATACTTTCAATGGACTTTACTACATGAGAAATGAGAAATACATGAAAAAACGTGATTGCAATCACGTTTTTCATGTATTTCTCATTTTTCGTGTAGCAAAGTCCATCAAAAGTATGCAACATGGGTATTCCTTAGATGAAGAATTAAATTTTTCTTCCAATGAATACTCCCACTCGAAATTTGAGTAAAATATTGAGAGATAAGTTGAAAATACGAGTTGAAAAAGTATTTTTTTTCTTTTTTCCCTCTAAAATTTGATGATGTAATCAAATATTATTTTATTATTTCCACTATTATTTTATAATTTCCTTAGGAGGCACATTTTAGACCTCAAA
Source organism: Pinus albicaulis (assembly GCA_034641835.2). Classification (NCBI taxonomy): domain Eukaryota; kingdom Viridiplantae; phylum Streptophyta; class Pinopsida; order Pinales; family Pinaceae; genus Pinus; species Pinus albicaulis. The sequence continues at coordinate 641,129,381 of CM076581.1, read as the reverse complement.
ACTACCCTAATACAATTGTGTGCAGATCAACAATGTAAAACTGAAATGGATATACTTTTCCTTGAATAATTCAAGGGTACTCCACGCTATGATAGTCTGCTGCTCCAAATCAGCAAGGTGCTCTAACCCTTGGTCATGCAATTGCCCTGATGGCATGGCCCCACAAATCTCAAATTGAGGTGCTAAAATAATATGGGATGGAAATGTTTGCAAACCTTGTATCAACTGATACTTGGGAACATCTTGCAAAGCCACAAGATTTCCTCCAACCAGTGCAATGGATTCTCCAAATGTTGGTGATGGTGATGGTTGCTCCTCTATTACTGCACCAGCGCTGGTATCGACTTCCTCCTCCTCACGCATCTCCTGAATCAGGCATGGGACTCTCAATGAAATTTCAAAGGCTCGGGATCATTTTGCAAATATGTAAATGCTCCTTCTACTGATGCAAGTACTTTTGCCGAAACTGGTGGTGGTGGTAGTTGCTCTTCCTCTGGAGCAATAGTGTTGACAGCTTCCCTTTGCTTCTCATCAATGTTAGAAAATGTCTCTATGGAAAGTGTCTCTGGTTTTCTTCTATCAAACCTCTTTACCAACCTATGAGTGAAGTTTTCATAAGCAGTCACTCTCACATGTTTCATATGGTTGAATCACCAATCCCTTGCTTCACCTTCATAAAATTTATAGGAACCAATAGGATTCAAGATGATGATTTCAACCATGGGGGATGATTCACCATTTTTCAAGTAAAATGGTAAAAATATAAAAAAAATAATAATAATAAAACTACTTTTTCAACTCGTATTTTCAACTTATCTCCCGAAGTTTTTACTCAAATTTCGAGTGGGAGTACTCGTTGGATGAAAAATTTAATTCCTCATCCAAGGTGTACCCATGTTGCATACTTTTAATGGACCTTGCTATGCGAAAAATGAGAAATGCATGAAAAAACGTGATTACAATCATGTTTTTCATGTAGCAGGGTCCATAAAAAATGTGCAACATGGGTACTCCTTGGATGAGGAATCAAATTTTGCATCCAACGATTAATCCCGCTTGAAATTTGAGTAAAAAATTTGGGAGATAAGTTGAAAATACGATTTGAAAAAATAGTTTTTCTTTTTTCCCTCTAAAATTTGATGATTTTATCAAATCTTATTTTATTATTTCCACTATTATTTTATATTTTCCTTAGGAGGCCCATTTTAGACCTCAAAATTCTGCTAATGGGTACAAGCTTGAGATATAGATCCTCCTTCCTCCTCTCAAGTTGCAACTACTAAATGCACAACTTCTGGAATGGACTGCATTGTCAAGAGGGTTGAAGGTGTAGCCTGCTACTGGGCGATGGAATATAGCTCACAACTGATGGAAATAATCTCACCAAAGTGAAGGGATGGTCCCTCACAGGATTCCAAGATGAAATACTTGGAATTTCCTTCCTCCTTTTACCCTACACTACTAGAATGCATAATTCCTGTAGGAACTGCTGCTGCATGGAGGTGTAGAATGATGGCATGATGCCAAATGTCACAATGCTGCTCCTGGAAGAATGAAATGGATGCACAAGGTGAAAGGATGATCCATCCACCAGTTTCCTAGCTGAAATGCTAGAAACTGCCTTCCTCCTCTCAAACCCTAAGGCAGGAATGCGTGATTCCTAAAGATGTATGTGCTGAAGAGGGGGGCTGAATGTGGTACCAATGCCAGATGATGAATGGATGCTCAAAGAAACTTTCCAGAGTAGGCACTTGAAGTCCCCCTAAGATAAGGGTGGGATCTCCACTCGGAGACACCCGTGTGATAAACAACACTACAGACTTAGCTAAACAACTAAAGTGTGCAAAGCAATGTCAAACGACAATACAATATCTAAATCTAGAATGCTTTCTATGGATACCCTCACCTTCCTTTTAATCTTTGTGAGCCTCCCCTAGCCTTAGCCCACCTCATTACTGCATTGCACATGTGGCCACTAGCCTCCATGAAGACTGTGTTGTATCCCCATGATCTCCATCATCTCTACATTTACTCTCCACTTTCTCCATCATGTGAGCATTTAATGCACCACTTCCTCCATCACTGCATCATTATTTCTTTATGATCTTACTTTTATTCCTGCACTATATCCATCATCTTCCTCATTATTACTTTATTATCTCCACTCTTCATTAATAATCTGCCCCACTACTCCATAATGTTGATCTACTATCTAACTAACCCACATTCACACAACAAAAGTGGATTTTATTCATCTATGGGGTTTATGGGTCCCTCCACCCTTTTATTTACTTAACTAATTAAGAAAAGCAAGAACTCTAATATTCCAATTAACTGATGGAAATTTTGGAATATTACATCAAGCATGTCTGTCCTAAGGACAATTATCCTACCCTGTATATCGACCATATTATTGACGATTATGCTGGAAGTGAAGTATTTTCGTTTATGGATGGATTTTTCGACAACAATTAGATCAAAATTCTCCCATCAGACTAACATAAAACCACAATTATTTGTCTATGGGGCACATGTTCATATCAAAAGCTCCCTTTAAGATTGGAAAATGTCAGGGAAACTTATAGAAGGAAATGAATTATTCCTTCCATGACATTAAACACAATGTACAACCGTATTTGGATGACATTCCCCCCCACTCGAAACATTGTGCAGATCATCTTATGCATCTCAGGGCTATATTTCTTTGTTGTCTACATTTTAAAACCAGGATGAATCCACAAAAGTGCATTTTTTATGTGAAATATGGTCGACTTCTTGGCTTCATTGTGTCAAAACAAGGAATTTGTATTAATCCACTTAAAGTCCAAGTGATCCTAGATCTTCCTGCTCCTTCTTCGATTGTTCAGATACAATGGCTCCAAGGAAAGGCTACATTTCTACAAATATTTTGTTCCCAATTATGATGAATTGAAAAAAGGATTTAATTTATTGTTGAAGAAAGGGATTCTCTTTCATTGGGACAACACTGCCGAAAAGTCGCATTAGGGGATTTTTGAGGTCTAAAATGGGCCTCCTATGGAAATTATAAAAGAATAGTGGAAATAATAAGATAATATTAGATTACATCATCAAATTTTAGAGGGAAAAAATAAAAATAAAAAAAATATATTTTTTCAACTCGTATTTTCAACTTATCTCCCTATGTGTTTACTCAAATTTCTAGCAGAAACTCTTGTTGGATGAAACTTTTGATTCATCATATAAGGAGTATCCATGTTGCATACTTTTTATGGACCTAGATACATGAAAAATGAGAAATGCATGAAAAACATGAATGCAATCATATTTTTCAAGTAATTCTCATTTTTCGTGTAGCAGGGTCCATTAAAGTATGCAACATGGTACTCCTTGGATGAGGAACTGAATTTTGCATCCGATGAGTACTCCACTAAAAATTTGAGTAAAACCTTAGGGACATAAGTTGAAAATTTAGTTTTATTATTTTATTATTTTTTAATCTTTTTACTTTTTTACTTCAAAAACGGTGAATCATCCCCCATGGTTGACATAATCATCTTGAATCCTATTTTCTATTATAAAGTTTATTTTGTTTGTACATTTTTCTTAGGAGGCCCATTTTAGACCTCAAAATTCCCCTAATGTTTGATGATTTGAAAGATGTTACGGTTCGGACATCATTGTTGTATCCCCTCGATTATCAACATGATTACTTAATGTACCTCATTGCTACAGTTACTACCATCGCTATGGTATTGGTCCAAGAGGATGATGTAGGTGATGAATATCCCATTTATTATTTTAGACAAAACTTAAATGATACAAAGATCAAATATACTCATGTTGAAAATTTATCATTGGTGGTTGTCTAAGTTGTCCAAAGGTTTCAACACTATATATTTCTTCGCAAGACTATGGTTGTTTCTGGTTGCAACCCCATGATGTACATATTGTCTCAAAAATTTCTAGGGGAAAATTATTCCAAATGGATTTTCATCCTCCAGGAGTTCTATATGGAGTTCATCAATTCCAAATCCAAGAATTCCTTAGTCTTTATTATACTAATTTGCGACCTTCCTACTTCCGAAATTGAAATGGCATCTGACGATTCTATTCTAGATGAGTCATTGTTCTTGATAGATTCATATAACCCACAGTATGGATACATAATCATATATCCCCAGACCCATAATTTTAGGCCTAATACCTGTCACTCTGGCCAATGACATATTCGATATCAGGCTTAAAACTATAATATAAGTGGTGACACCCTTTATTTTCATGGTATCGATATTATTTTTCATCGATGTCTAACTCATGAGGAGGCTGAGAAAAATATAAATGAATTCCATTCTAGGGCATGTGGTGGAAATATTTCTAGTTTTACCACGACACAAAATATTTTATGTGTTAGCTACTTTAGGCCTACTATGTTTCGTGATTGTATCCTCGTGATCCAATTTTTTTTTTTTTCAAGATATATGATCATAAAATTTGTGCTCCACCAACTCCTTTACACCCTGTTATCACTGTTGGATCTTTAGCGAAATGGGGTGTTGACTTTATGATATGTAACCCTCACTCGGCCAGGGGGCATGGCTACATCATTGTGGTGGTAGACTATTTTACCTAGTGGGCCGAGGCGATTCCTACATATAATGACACCGAAAAAATAAATGATATACTTCTCTTTGATCACATCATTGCAAGGTTTGGTGTACCAGAGGCTATAGTTATATAACATGAGAAGCATTTCTGTAATCACATGATGTCTGAGCTCACTACAAAGTTGGGCCTTCACCTTCAAATCTAAACTCCCTACTACGCATAGGCGAATGGGAAAGTCAAAGAAATGAACAAAGTCTTCGTAACGATGCTTCAACTCATGATAGGGGTCCACAAATCGGATTGGAATCTTATCATTTATGCAACCTTGTGGGAATATTGAACATTTGTTCAGAATTCTATAGGATTCACGTTGTTTAAATTGTTATATGGCTTGGAAACAATCTTTTATATCGAGTACAAAATTCCATCTCTGAAAATTGTTATCAAACTCATCCCTCCCACTTCCACAGAAGAAGAGCATCTCTTGCATCTGACTCACTTAGATGAAACCCGGTGAGATGTTCTGATGGCCAATGTGGGCCACAAGAAACACATTAAGGCACAATATGATAAGAATTTTAAGCCTCATGCATTCTCAGAAGGTGACATTTTCCTATTGTATGATGAAGAGTCTGATAAGTTAGGGTCTGAGAAGTTCAAGCCAATGTGGCTAGGCATGTACATTGTTAAATGTGTTCTTTCTAAAGGGGTCTATGACCTTATTGATTTCGATGGAGTTACATTGGCGCAACCAATAAATGGGTTGTACCTTAAAAAATATATGATGCTTAAGTCATTTTTGAATAGTTAACTATGTACACACCATAGTATAGGTGTGTTTACTGTGTTTGCAGTGTGTTCCCTTAGGAGTTTCCTACCGTCTATGTTAATATTACTTTACATTTAGTTTGTAAATGTCGACATCCATTCAACCATATATTGGTTATGTTGATGGCGCTAGTCTTAGTACTCAAAACCTTTCCTCTGCAACATGGGCTATATATTCTCCAAGTGGTGAGTTAGTGGGTTTAGAAAGGACTTGTATTGGTCTCTCTACCGATAACATCGTTGAGTATAACACAATGATTGATCTATTGTATGACGTTATTTCTCATGGTATCCTCCATATAGTTTTCAAACTTGAACCAAAACTTGTAGTACTACACTTGATTAATGTCTATTTAGTTAGAATTCCAACTATGCTTCATATGTTTTTAGCGGTTCGCCTTTTGGAAACACATTTTGATTTTATCCAATATCAATATATTACTAGAAATCTAAACACATTGACAGATGCATTGGGAAATCATGCTTTAAACATAAATTTGTGACATATGTAAATTAAATTAAATTCACCTCACATGCATTGAACAAGATAATAGAACATATGAGAAAAACCAATAGGTAGATAGTTGTATATTTATAAAATTTTGGTTTTACAAACGATGTGCTTGAGACACATATGGCCACATCCTATCATATTAGAAATACATGTAGTCAAAAAATGGCTCTATAGCCTCCTCGTAGACTAATCCTAATGGTGCTCATGGTAAAAAACAACTACACGAAAAACTTTACGCAACAGATGGCTAATACGGTCAAGAACTCCAATAGTATAACATTGCAGTCTCATAGGAATCCAATTGACCCTAGTATATGGTATGCATTGGTTCAATCCCTCAGCATTTCACTCAAAATATGCAAGGGTCTCAGCCAAATTGAGATCCTATAAGACCTCTCATTCATCTACAACAACCTATGATCAATCGTGTGCCTGTTGTGGGTCTCTAACACGTTGAATATATGATAAACCCAATGGTATAACAGGTCCAGTGTATGCAAGTAAAATTTGATAGTTAGTCTCGGATACATGAAAAATACAAAAAAAAAAAAACAAACTTAAAAAAAAAACAATCAAAATGATTTTGTTTTACCTATTCCACTCCATTCCTTGTCTTCAGGTAGCATGAGCTTTGGATATCTGTGGTATTCCATCTCGACATATGGATATTATTCAACCATAATGAGCTGCATACACTACCATTTAAAGAATAATATAGTTGTGAAACCCATGGAAGATGGACCTACATGTCTAGACTTGAGGTCTACACATCAACTCATCCATGGATCTTTGGGATCTGGAAGCTCGAGTGAGTTATGTTGTGGATGAAGTAATGGAATCTTCTCCAAGGTGAATAAGATCAAATGGAACCATACACAAATTTTTCCAATCACCAATTTTTTCCTTGGTGAGTTGTTCCTTCATGTTTTCTAACACCCCCTCACTCTAGTTGAACATTGTCGTCTCTTTACACTAATGCATTTTGCATTTGGGACCTATTATCCAAATTTAAGGTAGCACCACCAGAAAATATAGCAATGATGAAAAGGATTGTCTTGAGAGGAAAACAAACATCCTTAATATCAATTTTCCCATATTTTGTTTGTTGGGATCGAGGTCTGAAGTGTGAAACAATATAGTCATTGACAATCTCTTAACCCCTTCTCAAACTAGATAGAGAGATAGGAGAACCTCTCCTCACTAAACCTATCAAGAAATAAATTTATTCCACTTTTACGCTGAGCATATGTGCTCCAATCTTGAAGGATTGTTCCTGCACATCCCATGCCCTGAGAAGATACTCCAATTATTCCATTTGTTCTCTCATCCCAGGAAGCCAAAATAACTTGAGAATCCCACAATTTCTTAATGCCTATATGGTTGATGGATCATTGGAAACATCCATGTCTTAGTATTCATGTTCTATTTATCTCCAAATCAAAGCCATTCCATTCTAATGGATACCTGAAACATGACAAGAAAATCATTAGAATAAATCCCATGCAAAAATATGAGAGAAATTTGAGTGAAAAGAGCGAATTATTTGTTTTTCAAATGTTCCCAATGCACCATACTATGCACTACAATGCTCACCACAATTGTATTTTTACTATCCCAACACACTTTTTGAGATTGTTGGGGTGCGCTAGAGCTAGGGCACAAAATTTAAGCCCTAAATCACTCAAAACTTGGAAAAAATTGCATTACTGAAAAACCGAAACTGTGAAAACAAAGAGGAAGGTAAGATCTACTATTTGGAAGTGAAAACACCAAAAATGATCCATCTGATTGGTCGCAATCATCTGCTAAAGATCAAGGGGAAAATTCACTCAGAGCTCACCCACCAAGAGGTAATATGTAAAATGGTAAAAATAAAATTACTTTTTTCCTATTTATGGTCAATTTTTATGATTATTTAATTATATTTTATTATTTTGATCTAAAATTTACCTAATTTTACCATGTATCAGATATTTTTAATCTTTTGGTGATGTTTTGAGCAGGTTAACAACTGTTTGAAGAAACTTATGACATTTTTGAGTTGAAACAGATCATTTTGACTATGGATCATACTTTTATCGTGACATTTTTGGGCTCTTTAAAATCACGAAAAAGGAACCCCCTGGATTCCTCTTTAAAATCTATTTAGACTCCCTAAACATGAAAATATTGTTGAGAAATTATCTTTTCAAACTTGTTAAAGAAAATGAAAATACATCTACTTAGTATAAGTTTAGCCCTTTTCTGGAATGAGAGACTATTTGCGAAAAAGGAATACATTAGTTGAACATGGATAAGAGGTTCTCCAGAGTATCATTTTCTTCCTTTTCAAACTCAAGAGAATATTTACGAAAAGGAACCTTTGGATTTTTCTTTTTCACCTATTTTTAAAACTCTCTAAACATGAGAAAGGAGCGAATGTAAACCTCCCATGGACTTGTAAAAGCATCAAACATCGATGGACTCATCAAACATGATGAGAATGAACCACTCCTTCTCAGGGTTTGTTAAAATTATGATTCATTCGAAGGATGAAATTATAGATCAAGCATATGTTATCCTCCTAAAGCTTGTAAGATATAAAGAGGCACTAACCAGAAATGGTTGGGAAAATTGGGATAATTGGATACTCCACCTATTATTGGAAGTGATTTTCTCTTGAACATGGCACTCTTTCACTTCATCTCTGTGATTTTTGGGTTGGGAAATCTTCTTGTCTTTTTGGTTCATCACACGATATTAAAGCCTCCGACTCCATAAAGTTTTTCCAACATGTTCAAGAGGATTCCTTCAGTTGATATCTTCTACAATACTCCTAAGCCTTCATTCATGTCTGTTGTTCCTAAACTAGTTCCACATATGCATCATTCTGTCTCAATTATGGATACCCATTTCATGTCGGTTATGGGGGATACATAAAGGCCCTCCGGTGATGGGTCTCTTCCTGTCAACATCAACTAATTATCCAGGAAGTTCATTTAGAAACTATCTTCGATACATTGGGGCTTGCATACACTAATGGTAAGTTTCCTCACTATCGGATACACATTTTCATCATTGGCCTTCCATCGAAATATTTTGTGTGGTGTTCGACTTCAACTCATTTATTCACATTATGGATTTCAATATGGTACCTTGAGAACCATTAACATCATTGGTGGTTTCCCTTGCATCTGTTAACGTCTTACATCATTGGCTAGTAATAAGGTGGTGTTTACCATGTTCGACTTCAACTCATTTATTCGCATGGTTAGACCTATACGTTGGATGGTCGAGTGAATGAGATAGAATACCTTGGATCTAGTTTAATCCATCTAGGCTATTATTTTAGGATTAATATAAGATTACAAAGTATGATGGCTATGATCATATAAAGAGTCATCCAAGAATTGGTCCACACTTTGTCATCAGTGGATGAGACTTCTTGATCATTGTACATGTAATGTTAGGTTACGCGTCGAGCATGGGTATGCCTCCCTCAAAAAAGATATAATGATGAAAATTAATTGTAACATATGATGATCTCGACCAGCTAATCTTGATCCAGACTTATCAGAAGGTAAATCACTTCAGTCATTAGTTGTCATTTCAGACTTTGTACTTTAAGGGGAAATATGTTATAACTCATTTTTTCACATCTAGTCAATATACCTACAAACTAAATCAATCAAAACCCGTGAACATGTTTTATTCATCTCTTCACAAATCCCTAAGCATGAAATTCCCAAAAGTTTTGAGTTTCCGGGATTAATTTCTCAAAATATTTTTTTTAGCCCTTGCGCACCCTGCATATTTAGCCACCTATGTTCAACACTTGTTTCTCCCTTCTACACAAGCATTGGCCAACAATTTTTCCTCCCTTCTACAAATGCATTGATTCTATAAATTTGGGAAAATTAAAAAGAATTCTGAAGCTCCCTCTTCTAGAAGCTTCCAAGGGTTTTTTTAACTATTTACCATGGATAAGAAGCTCGAATGCTATTTGATACTATCTTGGAGACTTCACCTTTTATCCCTTAACCTCACCCTCCCATCATATATGGATCTCAAGCCCATAATGGTAAATCCTAAACTACGATCCTTCTCCGAGAAATTTACTGCCATCTGTAACATCAGGGTTAGCTTTTGGAGATTGATAGTACCCTAATGTTGCCTCCTTGAACCTAAAGGAGTCATCATCTTCATGCATTAGTGTTATAGGTCGACTTGGGAATCATCCAAAAACATAGATCAATATTTTTTAGGGTATATCATACTCTAAATTGGTTGTTACATGCCCTAAACAAGTCATCACATTGATGGCATTCCTTCATGAAATTTTCACTGCTTAGATGCTAGTTGAAGTGCCCTATCAAGCCATCAATGCACCCCTAGATAGTTGTAACTACTTTACAGAGCATATAATCCCATGCAAGGCTACATTGCAGAGGATATAGGCTCACTTTGGAGTGCGTTGGTTGACTGAGAGCGAATTTTTCATTGGATTACGAGAATCTCCCCAACTTCTAGTGACTTCTAGAAGTTTTTCCAGCTCTCACCTCATCTGAGAGCCTCAAATTTGGAACCCATGAAGTCATTAAACCTCTTATACTCCTATTCCCATGAACAAGGAAACCTCTTCATCCATTTTTAGGAAATCCATTCAATGCTTCATTTATTTCAAACTACCTTCATCTACTTATAAATAGAGTACTGAACATAGTGCACAAGGGAGAAAAAATTTGTGTTAAGTAGAATTATGATAGTTTGATATCAACTCTTGAAGGTGTGTGCATGTACTATGATTCTGTTAGATTGTTGATGTTGGATGAGTGACGATGGATCGATCAACTGGTTGTAATCTTAATTCTACTTCATAATAAAGACATTTATTCCTTTCCTAATACATGTGTCAATGATGTTATATGTGTATTAATGAGTTTAATTGATTCAATTTGTTTAATTTGAATAGATCGTATTGCCTTTATGTTGTTTTCGGTATTCTTTTTTCCATGGCATGTATCCATAAAGCGAGTTAAGTTGGATTGAGAGCGACGAAAGCGACGAAGGGAGGTGAGGGAAAGTGAACATATTACAATTAGGTTTCTTCCTTTATCTATCCACGTTAAGGAAAATATCAGATATATTTCTTTCTGTTGTTCTAGGTGAACCGCCCACTTAGGGAAAGCATACTTATCCATAGGTTTGTATTTCTGTAAAACAAATTGGTGACTCTACTGGGGATCGACGGATTGTCGCTAGTGATTTTTCCTTGTCCATCAACATCTAGTAGAAATCACCTGATTATTTTCAGTCATTTGAATGTGTCTTAGAAAAATTAGTGTGATTACTTGATTTTTTAGAGAGTCCTCTGGAAACAACGTATGGTTGGTATTGACACAATGCTCTGCATAACACTTTTGGCTTAGGGAAAGTTCTCTGCAACACACTATTTCCCACTCAGGGGTGCGTTGCCCCTGTGACCAACCAAAATCTATCTGTTTTGTCTTTTTCCAATGCAGGCTAGTGTTTTCTTACTAAAGTTTTGAGTGATTGAATTCCTCGAGAGACCAATTCTCCTTTACTCTTCTTGCCTCACTTTGGATTTGTTTGATCAATGTTTCTTTGTGTTTTCTTTATCATTGTGAATATTTCCAAAGTTAAATTTTACATCTAATCAATTCATTATTTTCAAAAAGAAGAATTGTCATTTCTCTTGAAAGTTTTGAGTGATTTTTTTTGCATTAGTTTATTTTTCATTCATCTAAAATTAAAGGAAAATAAAAAGAAAAACATGCATTTGCATTTAGGGATTGTGGTTTCTATTTGAGGGATAGTTTAGGGAAAAATTTCATTTATATGTGCTCATTGATTATTGCAAATTATCTGATTGCTCTATCCCTACTAGCTAATTTTTCATTGTCGAAAATAAATTTGAAATGAATGCTTATCATTCTAATTGCATTCTAGGAATGTTCAATACATCTCACGGTGAACCTAAAAGACTAATTGATAATCAAGATCAACATAAAATTTATCTGAATTTACCTAAGGAAGCATTGTAACATTAACGATAACATTTATAGGTCTAGGCTAGAGACGTGTTTCGAAATCATTAAACATAGTAGTTGTCGTTAATTGTCTATGATACACTCCGAGTGTGATACCTCATTCCACATACGTAAGTATATAGGAGCTCTTCCATGTACTTTCGAGTATATCGGGTAGTGTTCTACGATGGAAATTATAAGGGGATGATATCACTGTGCGGTTTCACATTAGACAACGCTAACACGAATTGGGTCTCCACGACCTTCACATATATTTGGGAGGAAAGCTATAGGTTGCTTACCATCCATAGGTAACCAAGTCGGCCACCTTTCACCTGTGATACACCAAACACAACATTCAGGGAGTTTTCCTGCACGTATAATAAGTCCTTGGTTTACTGAAGCAATATATTGCAGTTCATAGTTTCTTGGTAAACCTTTTGCCTAGTATCACCCTATTTTTGTTTTTTTTTAATTTTTTAAATCAATCAGCAATCGTGGAAGAAGATCAACCCCTTCCCCATCATTCGTGTAGGATAGGGAATCAACCTCTGTTACCGCCAGAAGCTACTCCTAGTAGACGAAAGCGCACTCACCCTAGCGAGTCTGGTACCTTTGGAACTCTTGGTACTACATCATCTGATATACTAGAGAGACTTGATCCTTTGAGTACCAAGTCTCAAGTTGTTTCACCTAATCCCAGTTTATTTGCAACTATCGAGACTGAAATCTCAGAGTTACCTGAGGACGCTAAAATTAAATTTAATGAAACGATGAATCCTGAACCGAAGCTTGTTCAACTGGAAGTCGATCCAGTAGTTGATCCCAAAGTCGAACAACAAGAAGTTGTTCTAGTGCAACTATCTTATCCTTAGCCATCCATAATTTTTGAGTCTTCCCCTTCACTACAGAGTTTACCTCCTAAAATTTATCTCGGGCCTGACGATGAAGTGCTTCCACCTAGTTTTATTTAGATAGAGGAATAACTAAAGGAAGATACAACCTCTTCAACCCCCACTCATTTTGGGTCGGAGCGTCATTTATATTAGTCTTTTCCTCGTTTGACCGACTCTGCTTCCGTTGATCCTTTTGGCTCTCAAGTTCCCATAGATTCATTAGAGTATTTGCTCAGTTATTTAACCATGACATAGAAAACATCTCAGACTATACCTTCTATTACGGCTGCAACATCATCTACTTCGCTTCATCTTCGATGTTTTCAATGACACCCGAGGAAAATCTGTATGGTGGTCTGTTCATCCCACAGGGTTACCGAGCTTTAAATGGAACCTACTCTAGTGTCTCCTCTAGTTCATGGAATTCACCCATGTCATCATCTGGAATTATATCTGGTTCATCTATCACAAGTACTGAATGGCCTGACCCTCAATATTAGGCTGGTCCATCTAATTACTGTCGATCTTATCCAGTATCTGCTAGATACCCTTCATATGAAAGTGACTATGTGCAATATCCCTATACTCCATATGTTGGGGGGCATATATGTTTGGCCCATATGGCAGTACTCCATCGTATTTAGGTCCATCATGTGATGGAATGCCTATTTTCCAATGGCAACCTACTTTTCCTGTTCAACCACAAGCAATTGTGTATCAATATCAACCAGTTCAACCTGTCGTAACTACGCCTACTACACTTGTCATTTCTTCTATGGTTGTTGCTTAGTTTGCACAAGCGGGTCCTTCCACCCCTAACCCTAAATTTCTAGGTATATCGACTTAGTCTTCCCAGGGTGCTATTCAACAACCATCTGTATCAGGAATTTCACAACCACGGGCTAGTTTACCTTTTTCACAGGTTTCTGTTGGCCCTGTATATTCACAACTGGGTCCGAATTATCCTGGTGGGTAACCATTTTATCAGATACCATGGTAGATGCAACAACCATTCCCATAGTATCAGGCTTATCCAGGACCTCGTCAGCAAGCCTACCCCATCTGGGTTACCAACAACAGAATCAATTTGTTGGTATGCAAAGGCCTACTGCTCAGGCGATTCCATCTTATCCTGGTTACGCTCAACCTGACCTATATCGATAGGTGCCATTTTTTTCAACCTTATAATTACCGGACTTAAATAGGCTCACCAATGATCCAATTAATTATTTACCTTGATGGCTAGTGATTCCACATAAATTACCCTCAGACATTCCAAAATTCAATGGAAATTATGGAGAAGACCCGTCTATGCATGTCATGACTTATCATTTATGGCGTTCATCAAACTCCTTAAATGATGATTATGTTAGATTGTGTCTTTTCCAACGAATAGTTACTGGTCCAACTACAAAGTGGTACATTGAATTACCATGAGATTTGTTTGATAGCTTTACAACTTTAGCCACTACCTTTTTAACCCACTTCCAGTTACCCATTAGATATGAAAATGGAACGAAACTTTTGACCAGCTTTAAACAAACCAGTACTACTCATATATCCGATCATATGCATGATTGGTGTCATCGTCGTGGAATGGTTAAAACACTTGTTCCTGATCAACTTTAGCTGAGTGGTATATTAAGTCCTTGTTTGTAGGTTTTAACCCTGTATAGAAATCATCTACAAAAGAATCTTACAAATAGACAATAAACAATAGCGAGACAATAAAACATAAAATAGATATACATAGATATTTTCCCCTTGATCCAAAATTGGGACTACCAGCTTTATTTTTTATTATATTCCTTTTAGTGTTATAAAAAATATATATACATGTCGAATAATTCATAAACCCCAATCCATTAACCCTGGATTAGAAAATAACTGTAGTTCCCTTGACCGGATATACAAAATACCAAGGGCCAAAAACTAGCATGCCCTAAAACCATGTGTAAACCCATGCACAAAACCATGGGTGGGTCCGCCCATTGAAAAATAGGGTCCAATTTTTTTTTTCCAGGGGCGCTGCCCCAAACCCTGCATAGGGGGTTACTTGCCCCCTGTGACCCCCGTGCTGCACCTGGAGCAACGTACAGAGGGGGCTGTCGCCCACCCTGTGAGTGTGACTAATCGTGGAAAGAATATAGCACATACCCAACATTGTTTCCATCTACACCGAGGATGTGGCCAAAGGTGGTGTTGTCACTTAAGAGCAAGTCATTAGTGATGCCCAATATCTAGATCTGATTTACACTCAATCTGGCACACTCTACGAAAATATTCCAAATGTACAGCGGCCAAATTTTACTGTACCTCCTACTCCATTTGGTCAGGACATTCATGCCGGTGATGGTGTGATTGGTTCTGCTAGCACTCTCGTAGCAAGTCGATTATCTGGTTCTACACTTGTTGTTTTAAATCAAAACCCTACTACATCTGACCTCGCGTATTCTTCTGAAATCCATGCCATGTCATATGATAAAGGAAAAAGTGATAAGAAACCAGGAAATAGGAAGAAGGGGAAAGACAAGAAGAAATCAAATTCACCCCCGCAAGAAAAATTATTTGATTCATTGGGTTCTTTTCAAAAACCTCATTACCCTTGCTTGATATGTATTGAGGGGAATTTTACGTGAGATTTTCCTCACCATTCGAAAGTCCCAAAGCTTCTTAAGACTTCTACCGCATTTGCAGTGTTGAAAAATCCTTTTCCGAACTCGAAAACACATTTGGTTGCAACAGATCCTGCTTCTAGTTCGCAAGTGTTTATGCTATTTGTTACAAAGCCCAAAACTGATGTTTTGGTATCTAAATGAAGTAAATATTATAGAAATCCATTATCTTCATCCAATGGTTAGGCTACAGATCAACCTAGTAGTTTGAATTCGACGTCTTCTGACTCGACTCTACTACCTATCCTTCTAGAGTTAACAATAAAACCGCCAGAGTAGTTCAAAAATTGACATTCAACCCTCTAGCTCGTGCAAATCAAAATTATAATGTAGTACAATATTTTTCACAATCACCTTATGCTATGTTGACACTTGAGGTACTTCAGAATTTTCTCTCCCAGAAGCAGGCTTTGTTGTCCGCAATAGGTGCAATAGATCCGACAGATTTAAAATCTCATAGTTTTTAGTCACGCAGACTATGTGCTAAAATTACTAGAAGAGTTAGTATTATTGATTCAATTACATGTCTCGAATTTCCTCATTCATTGCACTATCATTGATGAAAGTGTGTCTACTTGTATCATGTCAATGAGTTACTGTATGTCACTTGGTTCGCCAACTTTGTCACAATAACCTACGACGTTGAAAGATTTTTCTGGTCGTACATATAAGGCTTGTGGAATTCTTAATAACCTGCCAGTAGAAATACGAGGGAAATCAGTTACTATTGAAGCTGAGGTTGTTGAAGGACCCCTTGACTAAAGCATATTACTTCGAAGACCATGGGTTTACGTTATGGCTGCGGCAGTATCTACTTATTTTCATATCATCATATTCCCCCATAAAGGAAGTATCACAACCATTAATCAACTCTCATTCTTCGCCTCTGGTTTCCAGGCAATTGGAAGCGTTTTGTTAGTTCACGGACCCCCACCTTCTCTTCAGAAAAATTGTGTAGGACTCTTTAAGGATCCTTCTCTAATGGGCACCTTTTCGTTACTGTCACCTGCGAGATCAGAATAAATAGCACATATAGAGACCTAAAACATGATATATTCCAATTCATCTAACTTAAGGAAGATACCCAATGATTTTGAAGTATTTATGTTTGGCAACATCATGTCGCTAAGTCCAATTGAGCTAGCATAGCAACAATTTTCTTGGCTTATGCGGAAAATCCAAATCCATTTCCGCTAACTGTTTGGGTTGATCGCTCCTCAGATTTTGGTACTTATTCTAATCCATTTTCACGTGTGTTCTCGATTGATGAGAGAATTATGGAAACCATGATGCCATAAGAAGAACCATGGGAATCATCAAATCAACGATCTAATATTCCAGATTACAGTGAAGATAATCCATTTGAACTATATCACCCTACTTTCGTTGAGTTCTTGATGAATTATATTTCTATCCATGTCGTCGATTCCAAGCGAAACCCATCAAAAATAAAAGAAATAATTTTTATTGATATTTTGACCAAACTTGGTATTGTAGAAAACATTCATGTCGGTGCATCCTCTTCTCCATCTAAACTTGATACTTGCCGCACTCTTTTTCGTGAATTCCGAGATGTATTTTCTTGGTCATATAAGTATATTCCAGGTATCGACTCCATAATTTTTGAACATGAGATTAAAATGTATCCTGATAATAAGCTAGTGCGACAGTTCCTTCATCTTATTCACCCAAATAAATTCGTTGCCATTAAAGTAGAGGTTGAAATTTTTTTACGTGTTGGATTTATTTACCCTGTTCTGCTTAGCGATTGGGTATCTAACATTTTTCCTGTCATGAATAAATAGGGGACAATTACAGTTTGTGTCGACTATCAGGATGTTAATTATGCTTTTCTAGAAGAAAACTATCCAACTCCCTTTATCGACCAAGTTATTGATGAATGTGCCAGATGTGAAATATTTTTTTTTCATGGATGGATTCTCCGGTTACAATCAGATTAATATTCACCCAGAGGACCAAATAAAACGACTTTTATCTGTCCCTGGGGCACATTCACCTATCATAAACTCCATTTTGGTTTAAATAATGATGGGGCCACATTCCAGTTTGCAATGAATTATGCTTTTCATGGCATCAAGCACATAGTCCAACTGTATCTGGATGAATTTCTTGCACATTCACGGAAATGGGTTGACCACCCATTACATCTAAGAGCAATATTTTTATGCTATAGTCACTATAAAATATGCCTCAATTTGCAAAAATGTGCATTTGGTGTTGGTTCTGGTCGTTTTCTTTGATTCGCCGGGTCAAAAGACGAAATTCAGCTAGACCTATTGAAGGTCCAGGCTATTTGATTTTCCCACTCCTTCCAATCTGCTTTAGTTACAGAGACTCCAAGAGAAGGCTAAATTTCTAAGGAGTTTCATTCCTAACTACTCCAAAATGGATAAAGGATTTACTCAACTATTGAAAAAATGGGTACCCTTACATTGGGATGAGGTTGTGCAAGATTCCTTTGGTGTTCTTAGAGATTCCCTGATCTGAGCATCATTAATCTATCCCCCAAATTATCAGTGACTATTCCCTGTATCTTGTCACTGCAGATACAACCATCACTATGGTTTTAGTCCAAGAAGAAGATGGGATTGAACATCTGATATATTATTTGAGTCATAATCTCAACGATATGGAAGTTAAGTACACATACATTGAGAAGCTCACTTTGGCAGCCGTTCAAGCTGTAAAAATATTTCACCATTATATCCTATTCCAAAAGACCATTGTCATTTTAAATTGAAACCCTATGACATACATTCTGTCACGTCAATTTTTCGGGGGAATATTCAAAATGGATCATCATTTTGTAGGAGTTTGATTTGGAATTCATCAAATCCAAGTCAAGGAATTCTTTCATGTTTTTGGAACTTATTTGTGACCTTCCTTCGAGTCGTACAAATCCTACTACATAACCATCAATTCCAAATGAGTCTTTGTTTCTGATCAAGTCATCTAACCTGTGGTATGGATATTTCATCATCTATCTCCAGACCTAAAATTTTCGGCCTAATACCTTTCACTCGCAACAACAATGTATTTGATACCAAGCAAAAGATTATCTAATCGTCGGAAATAACACTTTATCATTGTGGTGTCGATACAATTTTATGTAGGTGCCTCACATATGAGGAAGCCGAAAAAGTTCTAAACATTGCCATTCTGGCGCATGCAGTGGACATTTGTCTAGCTATGGTACTGTGTAGAAGATTCTCTGTGCTAGTTACTTCTGGCTTACCATTCACGACTGCATTATCGCGGTTAGAAGTTATCATGCTTGCCAAATATTTGATAATAAAACCAACCTGCCACCAGCAAAATTGCATCCTATCATCGATGTTGGACCATTTGCAAAATGGGGCATTGACTTCATGACATGTAACCCCCACTCGGTCGGGAGGCATGGTTATATTATTATCGTCGTTGAATATTTTACCAAGTGGGCCGAGGCGATGCCTACATTCAATAACACGGGACAAAGAGTTGCATTGTTCTTTTTTAACCATGTGGTTTCACGATTTGGTGTACCAAAAGCTATAGTCATAGATCATGGAATTTTTTTTTTCAATCACATGATGGATGAGTTGACTACCATGTTAGGACTGTCAAATGATAGTTCTACCCCCTATTATCCGCAAGCTAATGGAAAATTTGAAGCTATCAACAAGAATACTAAGTGTATGCTTCAACACATTATTGGGGTTCATAACGAAACTGGAATTTGATCCTGTACTCAGCTTTGTGGGCATATCGAACCTCGGTGAGAAATGTGACTGGATTTACTCCCTTTCAACTGGTTTATGGTCTGAAAGCTATCTTATCGTGATTGACCTGCTACCTAACACTTCTATAGAAGAGGCATGTCTTTTAGATCTCATCCATCTAGATGAAACGTGTCGTGAAGCCGCATTGGCCAACGAAGCACATAAGAGACAAATTAAGGCACAATATGACCACAATGTCAAGCTCTACACCTTCTGGGAAGGAGACTTGGTCTTTCTTTATGATCAGGAAGTTGAAAAGATAGGAACTAGGAAATTTGAACCATTATGGCATGACCCCTACATTTTCAAGTGCATTCTAGCTAAGGGTGCCTACGAGTTGGTAGATTATGATGGGATTCCATTGTCGCAGCTACTAAATGGGATGTATCTATTAGAAAATCATATATTACAGAGCAATGCAACACATAAAATATGCGGAAAACACAAGCACACAAAACACATCAAACAAAAGAGACACAAATATATGTGGTTCACCCAGTTTGGGCTACGTCCACCCTTAACAGCCAGTCCTTCCTTTATATTATCCATCAAAATGAAGAGATACAATATACAAAAGATCCATTGTAATATCCTCTATTCTCTCTCACAGTCTCCCTATTTGTTTCTTGCTCTGAGAATACACATACAATACTTAGCCACAATAGAATTCCCTCATACAAAGCGAGGGTTGCCTTCTAGGGAAAAAAACCCTAAACTAAAAATAACTTCTACCATCAGATCATCCACCTAATGAACGACCTAGATTGACTAGAAATTACTATACTTCTACTGTCAGATCATCCGCCTAATGAACGACCCAAATTGAATAGAAATTACTATACTTTTTACAAGGCATCCACCCCCCCTTGGACCCCCCAGGTAGCATTTAATTACGAGTAGCATTGCTGCCCCATTAAGGTGCATGGGTCCAATGCTATGATACAAAATAAACAAGATAATCAAGCTCCACACCCAACAATCTCCCATGTGGAGACTGATTGTAGCAACTCCACCGTCGCTTCATTTGCTGGACAATGACTCCTCTTTGGACCTGGTTGTTTCTCATATTCATCGTCATTCTTGAAGACCAATTGAAACTGAGCATAATCTCAGTTTCTCCCTGGTTACAACTTTTGTTAGCATATCTGCAGGATTCTGGCTAGTGTGTATCTTTTGTAGCTTCAACTATCCATCTTCCAATACTGAACGTATGAAATGGTACTTGAGCTGTATTTGTTTGGTCCTGGAATGAAATTCTCAGTTATTTTCAAGATTAATGGAACTTTGGCTATCACTGTATAACGTTCCCATATGATTCTTCTTACCCAATTCATTAATAAAACTTTGTAACAAAATAACTTCTTTACTAGCCTCAAGCAACTTTTAATTACAAGCAGTGTTGCCTCCTCATTAAGGTACAGGGATCCAATGCTGTGATACAAAATAAACAAGATAATCAGGCTCCACACCCAATAGTATCTTAAATGTTACTATGCCTAATTTTGCGTAGTAAACACTATATTATATGCTTTGATTATGTGTGTAGTAGTGTTCCTTTTAAATTTTTCCATGTGGTTAATAATCCAATTTGCATTTTTTGCAGATGTCAAAATCTTCGGAACTATTTGTTGGATATGACGATGGTGCTAGTCATGGTACTTAGAATTTATCCTCTACAACATGGTCCATATTTGCTCCAAGTGGCGAGTTAGTGAGTTTCCAAGGGATTTTTGTCGGTCGATCAACCACAAATATCACTGAGTATAGTGGATTGATTAAAATACTCTCTGATATCATTTCACTTGGAATTCATCCCATCATCATCAGGATGGACTCATAACTTATCGTACTACATCTTACTGGCATCTATACTGTCTGAAATCCAGCAATTCATCTCATGTTCCTTAGATTTCTTATTTTGGAAAGACATTTTGTGTAATATTCCCAAATGGGAAAACCAGTAATATAAGACATAGCAATGGAAAGTAGCGGTGTAAATCAATGTAAAAATATATGAGACTTATATCGCTCCATTATATTATGAATATTAGCAGCAAATCCATACAAAATAGTGAGGCATATCTCATATTATAAGAGCGAACAAGCCTCCCATAAACAATCACTCCCAAAAATGAGATGCTGGTACAATAAAAAATGTCGAAGAGCTGCTATAGCGCAGTCATAATGTGCATAACTACAGTTGGAGATCATACAGTTATGTAAAAATACTAATATATGCCTCAAGGGACACTATACATAAAGATATAGGCACTATATCACCTTTCCAAGACAACCCAACATGGTTTTCGGAAAACACACAAAATATACAATGTGAGATGTAGCCCCAGGGCAGAAGGTTTGATGCAACAAAGGAAATGAGAATATATGGCTGAAGCTGAAGTAGAATTATGTAGCTCTTCTCCAATGGATCCTCTCTATGAAAGGTTGTCCCCTTCACTGAAGAAATCCCCTCTTAAAACATACACTGCAACTACCCCTGTAACTCCTCCCTAAAATAATGCAGATCCAGACTAAAAATGCACTGTAGGGGATAATATCACCTTGGCCTAGTGCCAAATGTAGCAGTAAAGCTCAATGGGCTTCCTTGTTGGCCTCCCAATGGAAGGAAACCTTCCTCCACTAAAAACAAGCTTAGAAATAGCCCAATACAATCCTCCACTGTTGCACACTGCAACACGGCACAACTCTAAGCAAAATATGCATTGTAGAAGTAAGCTGTAGCTTGGCTAGATGCTAGAATTTGGAAATAATGCTCTATTACTTCTCCTTAGTGGGCACTCAAAGTCCCCCGAGGATGAAGGTGGGATTCCCACTTGGGAACACCCTCATGCTAAATAGCACTACAATCTTAGCTAAACAGCTGAAGAGAGCCACAAGTATTAATAGAACATAAACAAAATAATAATCCAATCATGCCTTATATGGCTGCCATTCCCTTCCTTATATGCTTGGTGAGCTTCCTCACCCTTGGCCCCACTCACTAAAGCCACTACTTCCATGCATAGAGTCTCCTTCCAAAACTGCTTTTCCCCTCAATGAATGCCACTTCTTCCATACTAGCGCTGTTTGATTTGGTCAAAGTTGACCCATTCTACATGCCCCATCCACTTTTCACACATAAGGGTCTTCAATACAACTATTTAGATGACCTCCATTCACATTAGGAGTGTTTTTATTCCTACAAAGGATATTTATGGGTCTCCATACCCTCTTATTATTCTAACTAAGAAGCAAAATGAAAATTTAATATTCCAATTAGTTTAATGCTAACTTAGGAATATCACAATCCTCCCCTATGAAATGTTGCTTGTCCCCGAGCAACTAAAAGGAAAAAATTGAAAAAGGTAGGGAAACTTCATTCCCATGTGGAGCTCCAAGCTCCAACCTATCATCCATACAAAATGAATCACCCTCCAGAGTGGCAGTTCATAGAAAAACTCCTCCCAAATGCTCATGAGAGGCACCTCCCGAGTGCTCAAGTTACCCAAATGGCTCACCCCATAAGGAAACAAGAGGTTCAATGTAGCAATCATGGATGGTCATATGTTCTCCCTGAAGTATAAAACATATATAATGTGGAGAATCTCATCTCTAGTATGAATAACCAATCCATGTGTCATCTCTCCAATCATGCCTACAATAATGATAAGGACATCATAAACATATGGGCTTATAATTAGAGTCATATTGGCTGCCATATATAATACTGGAGAAGGATAATGGTCCCTCAAGTGCAACCAACGCATTTTTATTCCTAACTACCTCATAATAGGATATGATGAGTGGTTCCCCAACCACTTGCTTGCTGCCCCAATTCTCTCGCATGCCTGGAGAAGGTGTATGATGTGAGGTGCCTATTGAGCACACTCTAAAAAATATATCATCTCTCTAGCATCTTCTAGGGAGTGGCCATCACCATCACTACTCATGTCCCCAAATGGATTATGAGGTCTATAAGGAATAATGCCCCATCTTGTAGCAATGACCTGTGCATGGATGGAAAAGAAATACAAGCACATAGTAAGTGAATCATGATGCACATAAACACAATTCTTACCATGCACCTTGACCAAGTTGGTGAAGTGGCTCATAGATGAACCTCTCCTCATCCCCAATGAGGAAAGGAGTGGTTGTGTTAACTCTATCGAGGAATTATGTCCCTCCTCCCAACAATCCATGCTTCTCCTCATGTGATGGTGCATCTCCTCTTTGATTCCTTCCCAAGTGGATCCCTCCATGACAATACATTATGTCCTCATGAAATCAGTGTGACTAGAGAGAAGATCCTCATGTGTTGCATGCCAATCCTTCTTCTTGTGCTTAGAGGTCCAAGTTAAGAAGATCATATTCTGGTAGTAGATGTCTCCATCCACCACTTTTGAATCATAGTGTAATATATGGGAGAAAATCAGCCCATACTCTCCCAAGAGTAACCAGAGTAGCAATAGCTCTTGTTTCCTCCTCACATCTCCATCACATTGGCCATAGAGTGAAAACATGATGATTGACATGAAAAATGTCACATCACCCCATTGCAACCAAATTCCTTGCTGCCACATGATGCAAGTGTCATGCCAAGTCCTAACCAACCACATACCCTTTGAAGTAGGATATGTCAAATGCTGACCAAACTCTTTCAAGAGTAGCCAGCGCAGCCTTGCCTCCTGCTGCCCTGTGTCATATATCTGAAAGTGGCTCACCAGCCTCTTGCTTATCAACATCACCCATCCAACCAATGGTGAGTGTCTACTGTCATGCTCCAAATGGGTATTCCTCCAATGGAGAATATCATCCTCCCAAATCAGATTTCTATCTCTACACTTCATGGGATGTTGAAGTGCAACCTCCTAAATATCTCCATATGAATACCACTTAGCAATGACCATGTTGAATCCATCAGGATCCAAGTATGTTGAAAGAAAATTCTTCTCATTGAGCTATAAAGAGCTCATCAAGAAGGATCCATCATAGTAATGGGAGATTAGATGTATATCATCAACCATCTACATATCCCCTGCTACACATGTAGAATGGTCATTGGAATGCTCCAATAATGGTTGGGCCCCAAACTCACCGCTGTTGCTCAATGGCAGTGCTGCTGATCTCCATGATGGTGCATTTGCTATCTCATGATCATGCTCAATGTTGAACATATAGTTCTGCATTGGATTATTTAGGACAATAATCATCCTATCCTCCAAAAATATGCACTCCAACCCTAAGAGTTTTGTGCAACTCAACAATTACATAATAGGATGAATGTATATCTCCTCCTTGATCCTATCAAGGGTCCTCTATGCAGTGATAGTATGCTGCTCCAAATCAATAGTGTATCTTAAGCCTAGGTCATGTAATGGCATGTCCCCACATCCTTCCATATGATGTGCTGAAATAATAGAAAATGGAAACATTTGCATACCTTGGTTTATCTTGGGAACATCTTGTACAACTACAAGGGTTCCTCTTACTGGCGTGATGAATTCTCCAACTACTGGTGATGATGGCTTCTCTTTTATTGCTGCACTAGCACTAGTATAAGTCTCCTCCCCCTCATGCATCTACTAAATAATGCATGGGACTCTAAATGTCAAGAGATCAAGACCACTTTGCAAAGGTGCAAGTGTTCCTTCTCCTGATACAAGTGTTCCTGTAGAAAATGGTGGTGGAAGTTTATTTTCTTCTGATTTATTCTTGTCAAACTTCTTGATCAACCTTTGAGTAAAATCTGCATAAGTGGTCACTCTGGCATGACTCAAATGGCTCAACAACCAGATGTTTGTTTCACCCTCAAGGTGCGGCGCTGAAATTTCAACAACTTCTCTTTCTACTACAGGATGTAGCAGGAATAATGAATCTAAATTTCTCCTCCAAGCCCTTGTTTTGCATGTAGATGACCCATCAAAAGTACACAATAGGAATCTATTGTGTTTCCTTCTCCCATAGCTACAAGGTCTCCTCTCTTCTTTAATTTGGATAAACTATTGGAGAGTTAGATTCTCCTTGAAAGCTCTTGATTGAGATTTGTATTCTGCAAGACACTCACTTAGAATCTCATGATCTAAGTTTCCTCCATATCCATGCCCTTTATATTCTTCTTCAAAAGAAAAGGGAATAGTATATTTCTTTGGAGCTCTATGCAATACCAGTTCTTTCTTCTGCTGATAGGAAGTGCTTGGACCTTCCTCATCTTGAAACCCTAATGAGGTCTCATTTATTTTCTCCATTCTCCTTTGGTTGACCTCCTTGGTGAGGTCCCTCATAGATCTGAAAAGAGATGAGACAAATCTCATTCCTTACATTATTTCTGATCTCTTTCTCCATCTTCTTACTCTACTAATAGCATAATCGCTGAGATCCACAGGCTGAGCCAAGATTATGCTCTGATACCACTGTAATATTCCAAAATGGGGAAAGCAGTAATATAAGACATAAAAATGGAAAGTAGCATTGTAAAACAATGTACAAATACATGAGACAAATATGGATCCATTATATTATGAATATCAGTAGTAAATCCATACAAAATAGTTAGGCATCAATCATATGATGAGAGAAAACAAGCCTCCCATAAACAATCACTCCCAAAAATGAGAAGATGCTACAATACAAAATGTCAGAGAGCCACTACAACGCAGTCATAATTTGCATAACTACATATAGAGATCATAAAATTATGTAAAAATACTGATATATGCCTCAAGAGATACTATACATGAAGATATAGGCACTGTATCACCTTTCCAAGACAACCAAAGAGGGTTTCCAGAAAACACACAAAATATACGATGTGAGCTACAACCCTAGGGCTGAAGGTTTGCTACAAAAAAGGAAATGAGAATATATGGCTGAAGCTGATGTAGAATTATGTAGCTATTCTCCAATGGATCCTCCTGATGAAATGTTGTCCCCTTAACTAAATAAATCCCCTCCCAAAACATACATTGCAACTACCCCTGCAACTCCTCCTTAAAATAACACATATCCACACTGAAACTGCACTTTAGGGGATAATATCACCTTGGCCTAGTGCCAAATGTAGCAATAAAGCTTAAGGGGCTTCCTTGTTGGCCTCCCAATGGAAGGAAACCTTCCTCCACTAAAAACAAGATCAGAAATAGCCCAATACAATTCTCCACTACTGTACCCTGCAAAAAAACACAACTCTAAACAAAATATATGTTGTAGAAGTAAGTTGTAGATTGGCCTGATGCCGAAATGTGGAAATAATGCTCTGGTAATTCTCCTTAGTAGGCACTCAAAGTCCCCTGAGGATGAAGGTGGGATTTCCACTCGAGAACACCCTTTTGATAAACAACACTGCAATCTTAGCTAAACAGCTGAAGAGAGCCACAAGTCTTAACAAACCATAAACAAAATAATAATCCAATCATGCCTTCTATGGCTACCATCCCCTTCCTTATATGCTCGATGAGCTTCCTCATCCTTGGCTGCACTCATTAAAGCCGCTACTTCCATGCATGGAGTCTCCTTCCAAAAGTGCGTTATCCCTCAATGAATGCCACTCCTTCCATACCAATGCTCTTTGATTTGGTCAAAGTTGACCCAGTCTACAAGCTCCGTACCCTTTCCACACATAAGGGTCGTCAATCCAGCTATTTCGATGACCTCCATTCACATTAGGAGTGTTTTTATTTATACTAAGGAGACTTACGAGTTTCCATACCCTCTTATTCTTCTAACTAAGAAGAAAAATCCAATTTTAATATTCCAATTAGTTGTATGCTAATTTAGGAATATATATTTTGATTATGTTATCACTCAAATTGAGCCTCAGGCTGAGAGAGGAAATTCTGAGGTAACCTCAAACCACTCTTAGCCAAGTAGCTAGCCCTACTAGGCCAGGAGATGGGTCTCTCCATATAGATCACAACCAAAATGACCAAGGAAAGAAGATATTAGCTAGGTATAGTTGCTCATGCTTTTTATTTTGATTTGTATAGGGTTTTGCTGGATCAGGAGGAGTCAAGCAGCTAGGCTAAGGAAATTAGGTCAAAATTTGCAGTGTGTTCAAAGGGGAAAGGTAGGTAAAAGTTTTGACATTCAAAGGATGATTATTGGTGAGGTGAATACACTCGTGAGGAGTTAGGAAGAGCATCTAAGATGAATTCTCCCTAAACTGAAGAAAATAAACAAATTATGAAAAATTCCACAAAACAGAGCATGAAACATGAATTCTACCTTTCAACTTGAAATTAAGTATATCATAGACATGAAATGGTTTACGAGCTTACAATACATTCATACAAATGATCATTGTTGGGTGAAGGAATTACACTTAAGTAAACTCCTCAACACTTAATTTTTCAACCCAGGGGACTCGTAAAATTAGAGATGAAGCACAGGCAATGCCAGAGATGGTATGAATCTCCTAATTTAGATCCCTACTTTCTTTAAAGGAAAGATTGCAGAATCAAATTAAAAAGAGAAAAGAAGGCAACTTGAATCATCAAAAATAATCTAAGACTAGAACAAAAATGATGCATTTGCAAGAGGGAATTAAAGATAAAAGGCAATCACTCTAGTTGCTTATAATTTAATTACTGAGTGTATGTTTTTCTTTAGCAGAGACACTTAACAGTCTCATTAGATGGGACCTTAAACCTGCTCCTTTAGATATTTCCTTCTTGCACTAATCTGTCCTGCACTTTTGCACTCTGCTTGCACTAATGTAGGAACAGAGATTTATGCAGAAGGTATAGATAGTGTCTTCACTAAAGGATTTTTCGCTTCATGCAAGGGCTTGAAATTTTCCAGGTTCGAAGCACTTAGATCTCGTGGAAAGAAAATAGTTCTTTCACCAAATCAAAGCTTCCTGCACTTAGCATTTAATTCTTAAAATGAATGTTTAATTATTGCAAGTGCTATTATACTGTTAAATCAAATTGCACACATAAAAATGAATGTTTCCGGTTTTAACAGAATGCATAAATAAAGAAACAATAAATATATATATATTTACCCTGTCATAAGAATTTAATGAAAGAAAGAGGGTTGCGGGAAGTTAAACTAAGGAAGTTTGCTGCATCACACCAACGTGCACTGGTGCAGGTTCATTTCTCCTGCTTGGACCAAGCGGGGAAAAACAATCAAATAGAATTATATAAAAATAGATATCACACCAACGTGCACTAGTGCAGGTTTATTTCTCCTACTTGGACCAAGTGGGAAAAACAAGTCTGAAATTAAGTGCAGTAAAAGAAATTGCAGGGAAAGGAAAGTTATCTACTTCACACAACGGATCCGCTTACACTCAGACAGGAATACATGTGCTAATATTAGATCACACTTGACAATATAAACACAAACTACAAGAAAACAAGAAATGGGGTAAACATGCTGAGTTGGCTGGGCCCTGGCCAACCAACACATTTCCCTTCTAAATGGAAATGCTACTCAGTACTTCAATCAATTCATCAACTCAACAAAGAAACATAATTTTCGAAACATGAGGTGGAGCTCATTTTATTTACTCACTAAGGCAAGTACATACATTAATGCATCATCCAGCCTAGATTTGGGCGATAACAAAATACAATGACCTACTACCGCCTCTCAGCTATGTTTCTGTTCTCTTCTATATCAAAAAATCTCCCTTTTTTAATATTATTTACATTATACATTATATAGACCTTTGGCCAAAGGCCAAAATAGATCTTTTAACTGATTACATAACTAAACGCATAATTTAGCTTTTACGGTCTTCGAAATTAGACAGTTAACAGAACTGGCCGTGGCTAATCTCCAGCTTTTTCCCTTCATGTATTTGGTCTCGGCCGCCTTTGTATTACTCTGATGTCATGGCTGAAGCGGTTCGGCTAAAGCGGCTCAAGACAAGGCGGTGATCAAGGAGGTTCGAATCTGCTACAAGGATTTGTTGTGCTGGCAACGGTGCAAGATCCAATCTTGCACTAGGATCAACAGTCACGGTAAGTGCTCTAACTACCAAATTAACATAGGAGATATCAATAAGTTACAAAGAATGATTAAAATTAAGAAATCATATAATAAATAATTAATAAATGCTAAGTTAAATTAAAAATATGAAAAATAAAGTTTATACGAAATATGTCACCGTGCTTGGACTGGTGCAGGATGAGGGTGCATAAAAGAGGTAAAACAGAGGTAAATGGTTATGATTTGGGAAGGGGAAAATGGTAAAAAGAGAGAAAATTATGGGGCTAACATCCTCCCATCCCTAAGCTTTTGTGTGTCCTCCCACAACTCTTTACCTTTGCAAAAGACCCTCAAAACTTTGAGCATTCCAACTCAATCATGTTCTGTCATACTGACATCAGCTTGCAATGTTTCAAACTTCTTCTTCCTAATGTTCTTTAACTTCTTTGTCGCCTTTTTAAGTCGCCTGAAACATTGCACAACACGGTACTTCCAACCTCTAACTTCTCCTTTCTTTTTCTAGATCTCCGTAGTTAATTCTTCTCTACTATATTCTTTATCCTCCTGTGCTTTAGTTATGAGTTGCTCTTAAGTTTTGCACTTGATGCTCCAGTTCAACTATCCAAGCAACAGGAGTTACCAAATATTCTATTTCGACAAGAGTTGTTTCTTCTCCAGGAACCTCAGTATCCCTCATGGTTTCAACAAACTCTTCTTCCTTTTCTTCTTCTTCTTCTTCTTCTTCCGGTTCTTCTTCTTCTTCTTCTTCTTCCTCTTCTTGATCTTCTTACACTGGTGCAAGAGGGGATTCGACGCCCTGTGGTTCTTCACCTGCACTAGATTCCTCATTCTTTTTCCGGGCCTTTTTAATAAAATCAGCCAACAGAGTTTCATCTTCTACCTATACAGATTTGCCCGCGTCTGTAAGGACTGACAAGTTGTCTTCCTCGAGTGTCTGTGCGTGCACTGGTGGCATAGAAGGAGTCTCTTCTATTGATTTTCCAGATCATTTCCTTTTTGCACTAGTGCAAGGAATCCCCTGTTCATTCTTACCTGGACCCTTGCTTGTGCTGGCAGGGTCCTCTGTCTCCTTTCCAACAACTTTCTTTTTATGCAGTTGTTTTAACAATGCCTCCTGTCGACGACAAAACGCTACCATCCATTCCTCTCTAATTTATTATTTTTAAACCATTGCTCACCAGTGTTTTCCAAACCTGTTGCTGCCGATATGAACTCTTCCGTAATCTTAAATTTTAGGGGCTCAATTTATACTCGGCCATTTTTAAAAAATTTGGCAAACTGTAGGGCCACTTCATGGTCATGTCCATCAAAATTTTGCAAGAACTGAAGAAAGCCCGAGTCTCGTAATAGTGCAAGAATATTGTGAATCTCAGCGGTTTGTTATACCATACTAAGGGATAAAGGTTTGCTTCGAACATGTGACATTGCTGCTTAATGGTTATGAACAGTCAAGATTTTACATGCAATCACCGGAAAAAATTGGTTCTTATAGATTGGGATCCAACGGTCCACCATCTCTTCCATCTTATCACCCATTCATTCCGCTGAAATAGTCGTGAATACGCGGCATCTTTGAGGTCATACCAGATTGGTACTTGCAGCGGCTTTTTTAATGGCTAGGTGAGGTAATCATTGCGAGTGAAGGAAATCTAAGATTATGGAGGAAAGGGTAATTATATCCAAGCAATAGTTAAACATTCCTGCACTCCTTCATAATTCAAAAAAAACTTTAGCATTCATTAAAAAATGATCATGATTCTTAACTTAAAAACATCTTGTACTTTAAATAATTTTCTCCTAGTTAATATGATAGCACAAGTACTTCTTGACTATGTGAAAGCATTTCTCATAAACCTTCATGATGACCACTTTCCTATGACATATTCTTATGAAAAAAACAAATTATATTCTATTTTTTTGGCAGGGTGCATGCTTGCACTGGTCTGCTTGCACTGCTTTAAAATTTTCTACTCTGCTGGTACTATTCTGCTTACACCTAATATATAGGACAAACATGTTTGCACTAGTGCAAGAAAAATATATGGAAAAAAAATAGGAAACTTTAAATGAAATATAGGTTGGACTTCCAACATGACTTCCTCAACTTATACTGGAAATTTTCTTAACCCTTCCTTGATGTTTCAGAGCATATCCTTTTTTCTCTTTGTATGCGAGATCCTGCAATTCATGAGGGAATAAAGAAGTGGGAAAAAGGGAATTTCAGAATGGGAAGGAATTCTGTTATAGGGATTCCAAGAATAGTACCATAATAGGGGATAAACATAAGTGGGATAGGAAAAAAAATTCAAGGGTAAAGTGGGGTTTTACGAAACAGATAGGGTAAATTCGGAAGAATATGGGAAGGTAAATCATTTGGGATTGAAGAAGAAAACTAAGGGAATATTACGAAATGGGGTATGAAGAAAGGAATAAAATTTTCTAGAAGGTCTGCCTGCACTGGAGCAAGAAAAATAAATGTAGTGAGAATTAAGCGTTACTTGAATAAAAAATGTCCATGCTAATTACCCCAATTGTATAAGGGTTGCTTTTACTTGGTGGTCGCTAGCATATCTAAAGATCAAGAAACATTCTCTTTTTATTAGAAATTTTTGATCTTCCTGCCAGCAATTTGGTTTTCAGGTTGATCCTTCTACAACCATGTCAGCGAACTGATTTTCACAATTACAGGAAAATATTTTTTCTTTACTTTTTATTTAGGATTTTTTTTTTTTTTTTTTAAGAAGAAGAAGAACTCATATTTTCAACAAGTTGTTATTACCATTCACCACTACCATCTCGAACTATTGTTGGACTTGCTGTGTAAAATCTTTCCTGGAAAGTGGTTGAAAATACTTCTTTAATCTGTGTCCATTTACCAGGAATACTAAATTTTGCCCATCAATAGTTTTAACTTCTGCTGCTCCATTCTTGAATACTCGGATCACTTCATAAGGTCCCATCCAACGTGTATGGAATTTTCCTTTAAAATTTTTAAATCTAGAATTATAAAGGATCACCCAATCACCTGGTTGGAATTGTTTTTTTCTGAATAGACTTGTCATGCCACCTTTTGCATTGCTACTGAATGAGTATGTTCTGTTGAACAACATCCCTACGAAATTCATCTAACTCATTTAGTTGGAGACGACGTTGTTGTTGTGCCTCAGAGAGATCTAGTCCTAACTGTACTGCAGTTCTGAAAGTTTTGATCTAGAATTCAATTGGTATCATAACCTGTTTTCCATATACCATCTCATATGGTGTATGTCCCGTGCTATTTCTCCAAGTGGTTCTATATTCCCATAAAGATTTTGGTAATATTTTAGCCCAGTTTTTCCTATGCATGTTTACTACCTTTTTAAGAATGGACTCGATCACTTTGTTTGTGGATTCCACTTGGCCATTTGCTTGCGGGTGATATGGCATGGATTTCCTGTGCCAGATATTGTATTGTTCCATTACACCTTGTACCAGATTAGAAATAAACTGCGGACCATTGTCAGAAACAATTTCTCTAGGCACGCCAAATCTAGTAAAGATTTCAATAAAATAAAATCAACAAAAAAAATTTCTGTAGCAAAGGAAACAGCTTTAGCTTCTACCCATTTTGTAACAAAATCTGTACAACTAAAATATGCTTTTTACTTAATGACATTGGATTTATTGGCCCTATAAAATCAATAGCCCATTTTTCAAATGGCTCAATCATAACTTGGGGGCATAAAGGCATTTCATTGGTTTTATTAGGTTGGCCCATTCATTGACATCTATCACATCACCTAACATACTGTTTGGCATCCTTAAGCAAGGAAGGCCAAAAGTAACCAGCACACAATACTTTATATGCAGTCCGCTTATCAGCGAAGTGGCCTCCACAAGGTTCATCATGAGAAGATTTCAATATGTCAAACACTTCCTCCTCTCTTACACATCTAAAGATAATCAAATTTGGACCAGTGTAAAAGAGATATCCTCGAATCCAGGAATATGCAACACTTTTCTAAATAGTATTCCGCTTTTCATGAGCAGACAAGTGAGGTGGTGTTTTCCTAGTAACAAACTAATTAGAAATGTCAGCAAACCATGGAGAATCTGTTTACATAGAAAAAATATGTTCATCTAGAAAATCATTATTAACAGGAGTTGCTTCACCAGGATTATCTAATCTAGAAAGAAAATCTACTACAACATTAGATTTCCCTGGTCTATCAACAATAGTAACATTAAATTCCTGCAACAATAGCAACCACCTAGTCACTCTACCACTAGTCAATGGTTTGTTCATCAAATATTTAATCACGGAATGATTAGTATGTACAAATACTTCATATCCTATAATATAGTGCTTGAACTTATTAATTGCAAAAATTACAGCTAAAAACTCTTTCTCTGTAACTGTATAATTCAATTCAGCGGAAGACAAATTCTTACTAATATAATAAATAGCATAGGATTTCTTATTGTCCTCTTGTCCTAAAGCTGCGCCAATAGCCAAATCTGAAGCATCAGAGGAAATGTGAAAAGGCAGGGACCAGTTAGGACCTCTCAAAACTGGTGCCTGTACCAACTTTTCCTTCAACATTTCAAAATAATGTTGGCAAGTTGTGGACCAAGAAAATTCACTATCCTTAGCTAGAAGTTGAAAAAGAGGGGTAGCTATCTTAGAAAAATTTTCAATGAATATTCTATAGTAACCATCATGTCCTAAAAAAACTCTTACTTCCCTTTGAGTTTTGGGTGCAGGAAGATGTAGAATGATTTCAATCTTTGCTGCATCAACCTGGATACGTTTATGAGAAATCAAATGGCCA
Source organism: Pinus albicaulis (assembly GCA_034641835.2). Classification (NCBI taxonomy): domain Eukaryota; kingdom Viridiplantae; phylum Streptophyta; class Pinopsida; order Pinales; family Pinaceae; genus Pinus; species Pinus albicaulis. The sequence continues at coordinate 641,095,302 of CM076581.1, read as the reverse complement.
ATTACCACTCCTGCTTTGCACATTAATCTACATTTCTTGTCACTCAAAGTGAGATGGTCTTCCTAACAAAGAAGAAGTACTTTTTCCAGATTTTTGAGTGCTTCCTGAAAAGAATCACCAAACACAGAAAATTCATCCATATAAATTTCTACAAATTCTAGATCAGTAAAAATAGCCAGGACTGCCCTTTGAAAGGTAGCCAGAGCATTACATAACCCAAAGGGAAGTACTTTATAAGCAAAGGTACCCCATGGACATGTAAAAGTAGTTTTATCTTGATCTTCGGGTGCAATCTGTATCTGGTTATAACCACTGAAGCCATCCAAAAAGGAAAAATATTTCTTTCCTGCAAGGGTATCGTAGTTTTTGAGAGTGGCTTTATTTAATTCTCGATAATCAATACAAATACGCCACCTTCCATATTTCTTAGGGACTAGCACTAATGGAGATACCCACTGACTATCGGAAATAGGATAGATAAAACCGACATCCAAGAGTTTCTGTACTTCTTCCTTCAAAATATCTCTTAGAGCTGGATTTATTTGCCTTTGGGGTTGTCAGACAGGTCGGGTTCCTTCCTGAATATAGATATGATGTGTACAAGTTTTAGGAGGGATACCCTTCATATCTTCATAGCCCCAAGCAAAGGCACTAAGATGGTTTTGCAACGAATTCACAAGCTGCTCCTGCTGAGATGAGTCCAAATATGAACTAATATGCAAGGATTTACCAGGGCTAATCTCAACAAGAGTGGTATCAGGCTCAGGAGTACTTAAGGGAGTGGTCAAATGCAGTGGTACAGAAGAATGAGAATCATGATTATCTTGAAAATCTAGGCTGAAAATCTAGCTCAATGGCTCAAAATTAGGCATAGTGTCTAGATTATTCAGGAAATCTTGAATCTCATCTTCTTGTGAAGACCCAGTATAATGATGGATAAGGGAAATGGATTGAGTCTCCTCATCACTTCTTTGATCCAACCATAAAGTATCTCGAAGGTCCTGAATGGATCTGGCAGGGGGTATAAGGTAACTTTCTTCCTAGAATATTCATGCGAAATATACATATCACCAGAATGACATCCAATATATGCATCAGTTGTAGCAAGCCATGGTCAACCTAAGATCAAGGGATGTCCTCTTACTGGGTTCTTTGGCTGAAGCATAATGAAATCAGCAGGATATTCCCAAGAATATAATGAGATAATTACATCATCCAATACTCTTTCTGGCTTAATTTTAGATCTATCTGCTAATTCAAGCACAGTGGGAGTACGGCGAAGATGATACAAACGAACTTTATCCATGGTTTGCTTAGTCATGACATTAATGGCTGCCCCTGGGTCTATAATAACATTATAGACAAGGAAATTACCAATCTGAACTGAGACAACATGGTTTCCGGGATTAGTATGTTTTTCCATAGATACACATCCTGTCATCAACTCTGCTATCCAACAAACAAATTGAATGGTTTGGGGTTCCAATATCTTCCTCCCGGGTTTCTTGAGACAGAGTTCCTTAATAATATTAGTACAAATAGGGATATCCTTAATGGCTCGAAGCAAAGGTATCTTAATAAAAATATTTCGAAGCTCAGATGCCAAACTAGTCTCAAAAATAGGCTCACTTCTTTCCATCACTAGCCTCTCTAGGAAGGGAGGCTAGTTGGAAGAAGATGGCAAGGATTCAGAGGGTAAAGGCTACTTAGTGACAGATTTCAGAGAATGGTTAAGATTTTCCTCTTCTCCTTTCTCTTCAACAATCACCATAGGTTGTTTATGATTTTATGATGTTACAGTCTTTCCCAATCTTAATTGAATATCATGAACCCCAACTGGAATATACTGGTATTCGAATAGTAAAGGTGGGTTTGTTACATAGATCATTTTCACTACTTTATTATTGTTAGGATTGGGCATAGATTGAGCAGGCAACTGAGGAGGTCGAAAGGGTGGAGGTAAAGGCAACGGTGGAGTAGACTGACTCGAAAGTTGAGGCATTGAATAAGGTGTATGCGTAGATGGATATGACTGCATATGTGGCTAGTGGGAATATGGAAAATGAGTTGGCCCTTTCCAACCTTGTTTCCATGGTTGAGAAGGTTTCCCATGCTGATATTGATTCTCATACTGCCACTGCTGATTAGTGTTAGGATAAGAATATGCATGTGAACTATAACCAAAATAGTGTGGAGAAAATTCAGGAGCCATACCTACACCTACCTGAGGCCAATTCCTTCTTGCTCCCATAGCATACAAGTATTCATCTTCAAGCTTTCCCCTTGTAAATACAGCTTTGAGTCCTGGTATAGAGGGACATTTTTCTATGACATGGTCCTCTGCACAAATAGCACACTTATTAGTTTCTTTCAAATTAAGAGGACACTCTTTAGGAGGATGCTTGTCTCTACATTTAGGACAGAAAATACATAATGACTCTTGTTCCTTCATGAGTTTTTGCTGGAATTTTAAAGAGTCTAACTGTTTGGTAACAATATTCATTATATCAATTTTCATGTTTTCCATTTTATTTTCTAGTCCAATAATCATAGCATCTATAAATTCAATTTTTCTATTTCTATTCTGAGTTCCTCTACCAGATCTATACTGATTTCTTGAAAATTTCCTGCATAATTCACAAATTTGTTCTAAAGTTTGCTGAGAAATATCACCTTGCCCTAACAGATTTAAATTATTTCTATAATTATTAGTAAGTCCTCTTAAGAACAAGGTTCTAATAGTAATGAGATCAAACTTAAGTTTCGACCTTTGTAAAATATACAGAAATATTTCCAGGTAACCTTCAAGAGTTTCATCATCATCCTATATGATTGTAAAAATCTCATCCTGCATGTCCCAAGTTTTGAAATATTCTTGATATTTAGACAAAAACACTCTCTTCATCTGATCCCAAGGGTTTATAGTGCTTCCTCCTAACCCCATAAACCAGCGTAGAGATGAGTCCTTAAGAGTAATAGGAAATAATCGTGATTTCTGAGCATCAGTTGAATAATCATAACTTCTACAAAGAATATCAAACTCGGATAGAAAAGAGTCAGGATCTTCATGAACTTTACCATGGAAATGAGGGAGAGCTTATGGTGGAATATTCTTCATTTGCGCCACAGTATCAGGATCCACAATTGGAAACACAAAAGTGGATTGTTCTCTACTTACCTGGTTCTCACCAGTCCCTTCCAAATGATCTTCATGGTCCACCATTGTTTCCCTTTTACTTGTACCACTCGCAACAGGTTGATCCACACCTGAGCTGTTGACACCAGAATCCAGGTGGATTTTTCCTACGTGACGGGTTTGAATTGAATTGGGCTTCCTGCTTACATAAGGATACCCAATATGAGAAAAATTATTTTGGCCCTTATTGGGCTTCGAACCCTTACCTTTTCTAGGCATTCATTTCAAAAAAAGAAATAAAAATAACAAATAACCTCTAAAAAATGCTGTCATAATTCAATTAACACCGGTAAAATTCCCTCAAATTTTTTTTTTTCCAAACAATACTGTAGAAATAGAAAAATTTACCTCTATTTTATAATCAGAAAATTCTTACCAAATCAAATTTCCTCCCCGAAAACGGCGCCAAAATGTCGGGTTCAGGAATTACACTTAAGGAAACTCCTCAACACTTAATTTGTCAACCCGAGGGATTCATAAAATTAGAGACGAAGCACAGGAAATGCCAAAGATGGTATGAATCTCCTAATTTAGATCCCTAGTTTCTTTAAAGGAAATATTGCAAAATAAAATTAAAAAGATAAAAGAAGGCAACTTGAATCATAAAAATAATCTAAGACTGGAACAAAAAGGATGCATTTGCAAGAGGGAATTAAAGATAAAAGGAAATCACTCCAGCTGATTATTATTTAATTACTGACTGTATGTTTTTCTTTAGCAGAGACACTTAGTAGTCTCATCAGATGGGCCCTTAAAACTGCTCCTTTAGAGATTTCCTTCTTGCACTAATCTGTCCTGCACTTTCGTAGTCTGCTTGCACTAGTGCAGGAACATAGCTTTATGGAAAAGTTATAGATAGTGTCTTCACTAAAGGTTTTTTCGCTTCATGCAAGGGCTTGAACTTTTCCAGGTTCGAAGCACTCAGATCCTGTGGCAAGAAACTAGTTCTTGCATCAGATCAAAGCTTCCTGCACTTAGCATTTAATTCTTAAAATGAATGTTTAATTATTGCAAGTGCTATTATACTGTTAAATCAAATTGCACACATAAAAATGAATGTTTCTAGTTTTAACAGAGTGCAGAAATAAAGAAACAATCAATACATATATATTTATCCTGTCATAAGCATTTAATGAAAGAAAGAGGGTTGCGGGAAGTTAAACTAAGAAAGTTTGCTGCATCACACCAACGTGTACTCGTGCAGGTTCAATTTTCCTGCTTGGACTAGGCTGGAAAACCAATCAAATAGAATTGAAAAAAAAGAAATATCACACCAACGTGCACTGGTTCAGGTTCATTTCTCTTGCTTGGACCAGGCAGGGAAAACCAATCAAATAGAATTGCAGAAAAAGAGATATCACACCAACGTTCACTAGTGCAGGTTCATTTCACCTGCTTGGAACAAGTGGGAAAGACCAGTCTGAAATTAAGTGCAGGAAAAGAAATTGCAGGGAAAGGAAAGTTATCTAATTCACACAATGGATCTGCTTGTACTCAGATAAGAATACATGTGCTAAGATTAGATCACACTTGAAAATATAAACACAAATTACAAGAAAACAAGAAATGGGGTAAACATGCTGGGTTGGCTGGGCCCTAGCCAACCAACACGTTTCCCTTCTAAATGGAAACACTGCTCAATACTTCAATCAATTCATCAACTCAACACAGAAACATAATTTTCAAAACATGAGGCAGAGCTCCTTTTATTAACTCACTGAGGCAAGTACATACATTAATTCATTGTCCAACCCAGATTTGGGCGATAACAAAATATAATGACCTACTACCGCCTCTCGGTTGTGTTTTTGTTCTCTTCTATATCAAAAAATCTCTCTTTTTTAATCCTATTTACATTATACATTATATAGACCTTTGGCCAAAGGCCAAAATAGATCTTTTAACTGATTACATAACTAAACACAGAATTTAGCTTTTACGATCTTCGAAATTAGACAGTTAACGAAACTGGCCATGGCAAACATCCAGCTTTCGCCCTTCACGCATTTGGTCTTCGCTACCTTTGGATTGCTCTGCTGTCGTGGCTGAAGTGGTTCGGCTAAAGCATCTCAAGACAAGGTGGTGATGAAGGAGGTTTGGATCTACTGCAAGGATTTGCTATGCTTGCAACGGTGCAAGATACGATCCTACACTAGGATCAACAGTCACGGTAAGTTCTCTAACTACCAAATGAACATAGGAGATATAGATAAGTTACAAAGAATGATTAAAAGTAAGAAATAATGTAATAAATAATTAATAAATGCTAAGTTACATTAAAAATATGAAAAATAAAGTTTATATGAAATATGTCACCATGCTTGGACTGGTGCAGGATGAGGGTGCATAAAAGTGGTAAAACAGAGGTAAATGGTTATGATTTGGGAAGGGGAAAATGGTAAAAAGAGAGAAAATTAGGGGGCTAAAAATCACAAATAAGAAACTATGTCAAACAATTCATACCACATGGATCCCAAAGAAATAGCTGCAAATTTATAATTAATTTCCATGCCAAACTGATACAAAAGTGTTTCCTTGAGATGCGAAAGCTCCAAGTGAGTCCAATCCATACTAATGATTGAGAAAATACATGATATAGACAAAAATACCACTCTTGTAGCCTCAATGAGTTGAATCCATGAGATAGGAATCAGTTTCACCTACTCCCAAACAAGAATCTGAAGACTAGGAAGACCCAACAACTTGCCTCTAAAAGAGAGGAAACTGATTCATTTGACCTCTAGAGGACTCAAGCTAATGAATTTACCTATAGTAAACTAATCCTCATCATAATTAAATTCATATTTACCAATTACATCAGTGAAAAACCCAAATACTGAGGTAAAATTAAAAAATTACATGAAAAACAGAGAAGACTTTAGAACATAGAAAATGTGTCCTATGCGCAGTGCCAAGGAGGAAAAAATAGGTCTTTTTGCAGGTCACTTTTAAAGGACTTCTCGATGTCCAAATTGAGCTCATGATAGCTCATTGGAAATCTTGTCTTGTCTATGTTCCATATATTCTGGTGGTTTCTGATTTGGAGCTGATTTGACCCCTCAAAAGTGCAATCTCCCAAGACTGCATCTATGCGCAGCGCCATCCTGAAAAAGAGGTAGAAGCATGTGTTTTTGATCCTTTTTCATGACTAGTTTTGCTCAAAATGCTTAGCAAAACTACAGGGGGCATGTAAACATCATTATGAACACTATTATGCTTTCCTTTTTTCCATTGGATGCTCCAAGAAGAAGCGTAGCACCAAGGCACTGTGCATAGGGAATAATTTACTATGTTCTTTCAAAATTGCCCAAAAAAACTCAAAAATATCCAAAAATTTGCAAAAGTGATCAAAATTTGTGGAATAAGCCGACAATAATATGTCAAGCTGAGCTAAGGAGGCATCAAAAAGCATCTGGAGTTTATCCCCTTCTTTCTTGCCTTTTCAGATCTTCGTCAATTTATCCTTCATCTGTTTGACTTTGATATTGAAAATTTTGTTGCGGGTCTGATAGTGATAGGCCATGTTCCTGAGCATATGATTTTATTTGTTGGATTTCGCTAGGAGCTTATCCAAGTGAATGTTGACTCTCTCAAGCCACACTTCTCTGTTATCCTCAATTTCCTTTGCTGACTGCTGGTCAATAGTCAAATTTTGGGTTTCTTTCTTTTCTTTCTCTAATTCTCTTTTGAGGCGTATTTTTCTTGGCCCTTTCCTGATGTTTTCTGCCCCCTCAGGATCTTCAATATTTTCTCGGTTGATCATGTTTTGCCTCCTCCTGTAGCAACTTCATCTCCAAAATATTTTGTTTGTCTATCAATTGTTTGTTCTCTTGCTCTAGGGAAGAGATGATGAGTTTTTCCCTGTCAATATTGTTTTGAAACTCTCTGATATGTGCCTCCTTTTATTTTATGCCAATGTTTGATGTATTAGTATCATCAAACTCTTCAAGGTCTACTAGCTCAAAATCAGCCTCTTCCTCACTGGAATCTTCATGTTCTTGATCTGTTTCTCCATGGCTGGCCTCTATGACTTTTTCTTTTCCCTTCAATGCCTGGTGTACCTAATTTTTTGATGAAGAAGGCAAAGCCCATTCCACACCATGTGGAGATAAATTTTGCCTCTGTGTTGATGAAGAAGGCAAGGCCCCTTCCACACCATGTGGAGCAAGCATTCGCTTCTCTACTGCATAACCTCATCTTCCTCAAACTCATCATCATTATGCTCCTCCTCCATGTAATATCTGTCCTCTCTGTCCATGCTTATTTCTTTGACATTTTGAAAACCCTAGGGAAAAGGAAAGAAAAGGGAGACTGAGTGAGGGAGTGAAGGGAAAGAGAGCAAGGAAAAGGATGATGAAATGAGGGTTCTAGGAGATAGGGATAGAGCTACAAAAATTAAGGGAGATGGTGAAAAGGGTTAAGAAGATTTGTGAGGTGATGGGAAGTGAAAATATGAAGAGAGATGAAAATAAAAATTTAATTATAGGTCAAGGGTATGGGGAAATCTAGGCATAAAAGTGAAAATTCTAGAAATTTGGGCTTTTAATGAAAAGGGTAAAGGGGCTTTGGGATATGTAGTTCTAGTGTTCTTGGGAGTATGGGATGAAGTATTAGGGTCTAGGGATAGTAATTTTTTGGGTAAAGGGGTTTTTGGGAAATTTTGTAATAATGAAGGGAATTTTAGGAAAACAAGGGTTTTTTTATTTTTGTCAACATATAACTTCATTCATAAGCACAAAAATGTGGAAACAGGGAATTATAAGGATCTACTTATTTGTTTAAGAGACAAAGAGGCAATCTTGAATTGTTTGGAAGAATTTGGAAGGGTTTTGGCTCTATGCGCAGTGCTTCACCCAGGAGCGTAGCGCCCTTAGCATATGCGCAGCGCTGAGAAAAATTACACTGGCTGAAAGATCCTATGCATAGCGCCCTTGGCCTATGCGCAACGCCTAACCCAGGAGTGAAATGCCAGGAAATTTCTTCAAATGTTTCTCCTTGTTCGACCTTCTTGCTCCAAAATCGCATTTCTCTCCTTGGCAAATGAACAAATGAAGTTTTCCTCTTTGAAAAATAGGCCTTTATACTTTGAATGTATTTTAGTGGTTTTGAATTTTCTTTTGAAATACCCACCTTTCTAATGTTTCATTTTTCTCTTTAGACTTTGGCACTAACACTCTTTATCTTTCTAACCTTTTGGCATTGCAGGTTGATCAAGTCATGGATTTTGACTTTATTTTCTCACTTAGGCCAGACATGATTGTAGTTTGAAAGCTCGGGATTGCATTTAATACATATGATAACATAAAATGACATTTGGAAAATAGAAATAAATTACATATTTGACTTTTCTATCAAAATGACATTTTGATATAAAAGTCATTAAACTAAAAAAAAATACAACTTTGATAGTATGATAATTACATCATGATGATATTATTTAATCCCTCTCATATATGTGGTAACCTCACCTAAACGAAGGAATGAATTTGAGAAATGAAAAACCCTAATGACCTAATGGGACTGCTTTTTTGACCTGAGTTTTAAATGAGATTTTGACTTAAAATATTTCCAAGTGAACAGAGCATTTCCATAGGTGTTATTATGCTCAAGGAATCATGAGAATGAGTCAGCCAATATGATCTTCTGAGGGAGAAAGAAGCTTATTTGACAAGGACAACCACCAGTGGAACAATTTTATGTCATGTGTTGAAAATGCAGCAAGATGATGGAGCTTAGTGAAATGAAGTCGCCTTCACTAAGTGAGCCCGCAGGCAAATTCTGGCGCAAAGTTTATTTTTAGACTATGTCTATTTTTAGACATATGGAGCATGGTCCAGGGGTTGCAATATGTTATTCTTGGAGTATTGGTCATGTTGGTAAAAATAGATGGGACTCTATTTTTGTGACCTATAGGTCGATAGGTCGAAGTCTATTTTTAGACTGCCTATCCTAAAAATAGGGAAGTCAAATATTATTTACCCTTAATAATATTTGGACTCTAAACAACAGTTTACTCTCTTGGAGCACTTCAGTTCGAGCCTTGGAAGTGGATCATGTATCTAACAGAGGAATTACGCTATTCCTAAGGGTTTGGTGAGCACATGCATGGTTGACTTCAGTTAGGACTTCAGTGGCAAAAGTTTGGTGGAGTTAATGAGACAGATAGTGGAGTTGTGTTCGGTTTAACTTAGTTGAACTAGTTGAGATTAGTTTAACTAGCTAATCAACTAGTAATGAGTGGAGTAAATTAAATATTATTTAATTCATTAATTAGTAACTCATTATTCAACTCACGAACACATCAGTTCACTACAGTGCATGGACAATTCAGTGGAGACTAGTGAAAGAGGTAGATGAAAGGGTGGAGTTAGCTATCAGTGGTGACATCAGTTGTGCATGAAGTTTGCACCACACTTTGAGGAATTTCCCATGATGATTGCGTTGTCAAGCCAAGGAGATTCGAACCTTGGATCTCTATATAGACAGGCCATGATTGCGCAATAGACGCAAGGAAATTGGTGGTAATTTTTGAACCAGTAACCTGTTCAAAACCAAGCTAGTTTGTGTGTAACTTCATGAGAAAGTACTGAGTACTTGTGAGGAGTATTGTACTAATTTTGTTACATGATTTCTCCATTATAATATACACAATAGCTGCGGGGTTTTCAGCTATAAGCTTTCCCCATACATACTGTGTTAATGTGTATGATGATTTGATGTGTTATCGCTTGATTTTATTTCCGCATGTTTGATGATATGAGTGGAAGAGATTATGTGTTGCATATAAATTCGAATTGTATGTGATCGGGATAGTCTCGGTGGATAATTAATCATTATTCAGCAAATTTCTACATGGTATCGGAGCTATTGAAGCAGAGATTGATCATCACAGTGATTACAAACTTATTTCGGTAGACAGAGTCTGCATGCGGGCCAGGTAGCCTCCGGATTCATCTTTCTTCGGAAAGTGAAAGGTTTGGTAAATGCCCCTTGCAGTCGATCTCTATGCTAGAAATAATTTGTTCTCACAGATCTAGAGTGGTTGAGCTTTGAGGTGGAATTCGAAATTTTGCAGCAGTTTTGTTTTCTTGGTGCCAGTGTTGAAAATGTCTTTCAACGGTTTGCGACTCGAATATGCTCTTGAAGGCAGTTCGAATTATGTTGCATGGAAGGATCGCATGGAGGCGGTATTAGAAGATAATGGTCTGAAGGAGTTCGTAGATACGGATGTCCAAAAGCCCACTGATCCTGCTGAAGTCGAAGTATGGCAAAAGAAGATGGCGAAATGTCGAAGGATCCTATTGGAGGGCGTCAAGGATCATATTGTATCCAGCCTGCATGGAAAGGCTTCTCCATATTTAATGTGGAAAGCTTTGACGGATCTATTCCAGAGTAAGAGCGATCAAAGGAAGCTGGCGCTCAAAGATAAGCTCAGGAACATCAAGATGGAGAAAGGCGACAGTATCGCCAAATACCTCACGAAGTTCACTCAATGCAGAGATGAGCTGGGAAGTGTGGGGGTGACTGTCGAAGATGAGGACATGGTCGACCTGGCTCTCCTTGGTCTTCTGAAGGCTTCGCACTCAAATCAAGATAGTGTCAATGGTCGGGAGAAGTTGCCAGGATGGGAGCGCCTTTGGGAAAATCTCATGCAGGAGGAGATAAGGAGGACTACTCGAGATGGATCTTCATCAAAGGGAGCTGATGAAGAAAATTTCGCTTTGGTTGCCAAATCAAAGAAGGGGAAGGGTAATAAAACTTCTCATTCTGGTGCAAAGGGAAAGAAGTAGGATATGGCGAAAGTGAAGTGTTTTCACTGCCATGATCACGGACATTATGCTACCAATTGTCCAAAGAAGAAGAAAAACAAGCAAGCGGGAAGATCTGCAGATGGAGAGGCTTTGGCTTCATAGTTCGAGCTTGAATTTTCACTGATCGCATGCTTGGTTTCAAGTGTGATGGGATCGGTGTGGTTCTTGGACAGCGGTGCGTCATTTCATATGACGGGAGATCGGGATTTTTTCTCAGATCTGGAGGACAAAGATTTGGGTGTGCACATCGAGATGGGCGATGATGGTAGATACAGTGCGACTGGTATCGGTACCATATCCTTTCAGAGGGAGTCTAGTAAACCCTTTGTATTGAAGGATGTCATGCATGTACCTGGATTGAAGAAGAACCTGATTTCTGTGGCGATGTTGGAGGATAAGGGGTATGATGTGGTCTTCGGCGAAGGAAAAGCCTTCCTGCGCAGTAAGACTACTGGAGAGACCCGGAAGATAGGGGTTCGAACCAAGAACCTTTATCATTTGCAGGTAGATGGTTGCACAGCTATGGCATGCAAGGCGGGAGAAGTGGTGAGCCGGGATGATGAGGGCGAACTGTGGCACAGGAGATTGGGCCACCTTCACCATGGAGCTTTGAAGATCCTGCAGCAGATTTCTACTGGGATTCCTAAGGGCACTCTTGCGCAGTCAGATCAGTGCAAGGGGTGTACTTTAGGGAAGTATGTGAAAGCCACCTTTCACGAGAAGGATAGTCGCGCCATGACGATCCTTGAGAGAGTTCACACAGACGTGTGTGGTCCTTTCTCAGTTGCTTCGACAGCAAAGCACAAGTATTATGTGATCTTTGTTGATGATTTCTCTCGAAAGTGCTGGATCTTCTTCATGCCGAAGAAGAGCGATACATTCGCGAAGTTTTGTGAGTTTAAAGCACTGGTCGAGAAGGAGTCGGGGAAGAAGGTGATTGCTCTAAGGAGTGATAACGGTGGTGAATTCATCTCGGCTGAATTCAAGGAGTTCTGCAGCGCAGAAGGGATTCGGAGGGAGCTCATCGCACCCCATAACCCACAGCAGAACGGGGTGGCTGAGCGGAAGAACAGAACGATCGTGGGTGCTGCACGGGCGATGTTGCATGATCAGGGCCTACCCCTTCACTTGTGGGCTGAGGCATGCAATACAGCAGTGTATGTGCAGAACCGTTGTCCTCACAAGGCTCTTGGCATGAGTACACCGGAGGAGGCTTATTCTGGCAAGAGGCCTGATATTTCCCATTTGCGGATTTTTGGTTCTCCTGTCTACATGCATGTGACGAAGGATGCGAGAAGGAATCTGGATCCAACTGCTGAGGTTGGAATATTTGTGGGGTACACTGATACACCTCACAACTATCGAGTGTATTTGTCAGACAGTCGCAAGACTGTTGTGCGACGGGATATCAAGTTTCAGGAGGAGAAAGCCATGCAGTGTTCGCTTGAGAGGGAGCTACACTTGCATGCGGATGAGGAGCTGTTAGTTCCTAAGGAGGAGCTTCCGGATGTGGATCATTCGGATGTGGATCGGCCACGAGAGGAAGTTCAGAAGTGGAAGAAGCCACCCATGCGGCACCAACCATCGGAGGGCGCATGCGCACTACGGGCGGCGGCGCGCCGAGATGCGAGAGAAGGTTGTAGGACCACCTACGGCACGGCGCAGACAGAGGGAAGTCACCGGATGGATGTGAAGGCCGCGTTCTCAATGGAGTCATTGAGGAGGAGGTGTACATAGAGCAGCTTGAAGGTTTCGAGATCTTCAGCAGTGAGTCGCATGTGTGCCGACTCAAGAGAGCACTGTACGGGCTGAAGCAAGCACCTCGTGCTTGGTACACTCGGATAGACAGCTACTTCACCGGGCTTGGATTCTCCTAGAGTGAGGCAGATCCAAACCTGTACCAGATTGTGGTGGAGGGGAAGCTGTTGATCATCGTACTGTATGTAGATGATCTGATTTTGACTGGCGATGAGAAGTTGATACTTTCATGCAAGGAGGATCTTGCACGAGAGTTTGAGATGAAGAACTTGGGCATCCTTCATTATTTCTTGGGATTGGAGATTTGGCAGCGCAGCGGAGGACTGTTTATTTCTCAGGGCAAGTATGCCCGGGAGATTCTGGAGAGGTTCAACATGCAAGGCTGCAAGCCTGTTGACACTCCTCTTCCCGGTGGTTGGAGGAAGGAGGATGCTACTTCAGCGGAGGTAGTGGATGCCACTGTCTATCGACAGTTGGTGGGGTCGCTTATGTATCTGGTCAATACACGACCTGATATATGCTATGCAGTTAACCAGCTTTCGTAAGCTATGGTTAAGCCTACCAAGCTCTTTTGGAAGGCAGGAAAGCATGTATTGCGTTATATTATAGGCACGTCGGGATATGGTCTATGGTACAGACAGGAGGACGGAGCGAAGCTTTCTGGCTTCACTGATGCAGATTAGGCAGGGAGTCCAACAGACCAGAAGAGCACTTCTGGAGGAGTTTTCAGCATTGGGTCGACAGCAGTTTCCTGGTACAACAGGAAGAAGAGATCCGTGGCACTCAGTTCAGCAGAGGCCAAGTACATGGAAGCTATCTTGGCTACATGCGAGGCTATTTGGATGAGGAAGATCCTCGTTGGATTGTTCGGGTTGCATTTGGAGCCTACAGTGATCTACTGTGATAACTGGAGTTGCATTAAACTCTTGGCTAATCCAGTATTTCATGATAGGTCCAAACACATCGACATCAGGTACCATCATATTAGAGATTGTGTTCAGCGGAGAATCATGATGCTTTCATATGTTCCCACGGAGGATCAGGATGCCGACATCCTGACGAAGGCGCTCACCAGGAGCAAGTTCGAATTCCACAGCGGTAGGATAGGGGTTGCAGATAATCCATATCTTGCTGAGAGGGAGTGTTGAAAATGTAGCAAGATGATGGAGCTTAGTGAAATGAAATCGCCTTCACTAAGTGGGCCCGCAGGCAAATTCTGGTGCAAAGTCTATTTTTAGACTATGTCTATTTTTAGACATATGGAGCATGGTCCAGGGGTTGCAGTATGTTATTCTTGGAGTATTGGTCATGTTGGTAAAAATAGATGGACCTCTATTTTTTGACCTATAGTTCAATAGGTCGAAGTCTATTTTTAGACTGCCTATCCTAAAAATAGGGAAGTCAAATATTATTTACCCTTAATAATATTTGGACTCTAAATAACAGTTTACTCTCTTGGAGCACTTCAGTTCGAGCCTTGGAAGTGGCTCATGCATCTGACAGAGGAATTAGGCTATTCCTAACGGTTTGGTGAGCACATGCATGGTTGACTTCAGTTAGGACTTCAGTGGCAGAAGTTTGGTGGAGTTAATGAGACAGATAGTGGAGTTGTGTTCAGTTTAACTTAGTTGAACTAGTTGAGATTAGTTTAATTAGCTAATCAACTAGTAATGAGTGGAGTGAATTAAATATTATTTAATTCATTAATTAGTAACTCATTATTCAACTCAAGAACACATCAGTTCACTACAGTGCATGGACAGTTCAGTGGAGACCAGTGAAAGAGGTAGATGAAATGGTGGAGTTAGCTATCAGTGGCGACATCAGTTATGCATGAGATTTGCACCACACTTGGAGGAATTGCCCATGATGATTTCACTGTCAAGCCAAGGAGATTCGAACCTTGGATCTCTATATAGACAGGCCATGATTGCGCAATAGAGGCAAGGCAATTGGTGGTGAGTTTTGAACCAGTAACCTGTTCAAAACCAAGCTAGTTTGTGTGTAACTTCATGAGAAAGTATTGAGTACTTGTGAGGAGTATTGTACTGATTTTGTTACATGATTTCTCCATTATAATATACACAATAGCTACGGGGTTTTCAGCTATAAGCTTTCCCCATACATACTGTGTTAATGTGTATGATGATTTGATGTGCTATCATTTGTTTTATTTCCGCATGTGTGATGATCTGAGTGGAAGAGATTATGTGTTGCATATAAATTCGAATTGTATGTGATCAGGATAGTCTCGGTGGATAATTAATCATTATTCAGCAAATTTCTACATCATGACCTAATGGAATGATGAAAAATTTATTCAGAATGGGACAAAGATACATATGAAAATGTGTTTTGATCCCTGGTGGAAGTATGCAAATACCGACACTAATAGATTACATTAAATATAAACATATTTGCAGAATATTTAACACTCTAGTTGATTCACTCGCAAATTATGTGTTAAATAGACATTTGCAGCATATGTAAAGATAAATTTTCAATTCACATCATACAATTGAATAGGATTTCACATAATCATAGAAAAACATTGAGAGTAAAATAGATTTATATCGAGTTTTTTACAAAATTGTGTCCAAGACACATTGGTAATCTGACCTCAAAATGTATAAAACATAGCATAATATAAGTAAAACTAGTGATGCTCATGATAACAGGTCACTACTTGGGACATCATGCATAACAACCTCATCCAACAGCTTGGCACACCAATGGTATGTCGCTGCAGCCTCATAGGTAAATCCTCGATCCGGACATCTGGTATCCCAAGAGTCAATCCCTCCACATGCTACTGCAACTCAGCAAGAGTCTCAACTAAATCCAAATCTTGTAGGATTTCTCTTTCGACAGTCCTCTCTACTGGTTCTGTAACATGTTGTGCACAAACCACTTGTTGAATGATACCTACATCTGCATACATAATTTTTTTTTTAGTTTAGTCTTGAAAACATAAAAAAAACCCAAAAAATAAAAAATGTGGTCAAAATTTTACCTATAGCACCCCATTGAGCATCGACTGGTAAAATCAAATCTGGATCTCGATAGAAATCCATCCCTACATATGGATGATCCTCAATTAAGACATTATGTCTTCAGATCCATCTAAAGAATGCAGTGGAAAATGAGATCGATGACTGACCAGTATGTCTAGTCATCAAATCGACCCACCGCTGCATCTATGGATCTCTAAGACCAGCTAATCCCAGCGTCACATGATGTGGCTGCATGAATAAAACTCACTCCAAAACAAAAGTGATCAAAATAGAACCATAACTGAAATTTTTGTTCTCACCACTTTTTACCTTGGTCAATTGTTCTTTCATCTGAAGGAGTACTACTTTAGCCCAGTTGAACATGGTTGGCTCGAGACGCTCAAGTGCATACTGCATGTATGATATATTCGCGACATGTAGTGTCACGCTGCCAGCTAGTTTTACTATAGTGAATAGGAGAGTGCACAAAGGCATATCACACACATCTTTGATATTTATCTTTCCATATTTACTAGGCTTAGTTACTGGTCGACAAAACTGTCGAATGTAGTCCTTCACAATTTCACCACCACACGCAAAGCCCGCAAGTGAAATGGGGGCACCACATCTCAACAAACCTATGATAAACTAAATCTCATTGACCAATATTTAGAGCACTTTGTCCCCAATGTGAAATTCCTGAATTTTCGAGTCCCATGAATGGATCAAGAACTGCAATAGTTTTGTGTGTTGCCTCATCCTTGATAGTCGAAATTACTTGAGAAAACCACAATCTATGAGGGCTCTCATAGTGCCAGGATCATTTAGGGCAACCATATCCTCTTCTTCATGTTCTCTTTCTCGCCATGTAATCGACATTCTGATCCGATGAAAGTCTGAAGTCAAACCATAGGCTAAGTTAGGATCCATTTCATGAAAAAACTGGGAATATTTTAGGTAGAAACAAAGATAAGACTTTTTGAATTGCGCCCAATGCACTCCTAAGTGAGAGACAGAGCATTGTAGAGGAACTGGGCCTCTTTCTAGCCTCTCTACAATGCACTTTTCGACATTCAACGGTGCACTAGCCCTAAGGCATTGTATGTTTACCGTAAGGGGCCCCAAAACCCTAAAAAATGTGCATGAAAATGAAAAATAATGAATTCAATAGAAATAGGAGGGTAATATATTATACTTAGTCCAGACGGCATGAGAAATTATCCACATAATCTGTCGCAATCAACTGCTGAAGTTCGAGGGTAAAACAGGCTCAGAGCACTAAAATCCAAATGGTAATGGTTAAATGGTAAAAATGACTCGGTAATTTCTTAATTTAATAGTCTTTTTGATTAATTTATGAATATTTAATGAATCAAATATGGTTTTTACCCATCTTTACTATTTTAAATAGGTATTGCTAATCCATTTGATGTTTGTTTGAGCAGTTTTGTAGCTGATTATAGTGAGTTAGTCGCATGATCGTGAAATGCGATATTAACTACAAAGCACAGTTTTATCTCTTTTTTCGAGATTTTTTGAACATGAAAAGGGAATTCAAAGCATACTTTTTTCCTCTTTTTTCGATCTTTGTTAAACATGAAAAAATAATTCAAAGCATACTTTTATCCTCTTTTTTCGAGTTTTTCTAAACATGAAAAGATAATTCAAAGTGCACTTTCATCTCTTTTTTAAGCTTTGTTAAATGCCAAAAAGGAACCCCCCTGGAGTTCTCTTTCAGCTCCTTTTAGACTCTCTAAATATGAAATTATTTCTGAGCGCTTATCCTTTCGAGCTCGTTAAAGAAATTGAAATGACATCTACTTAGTATAAGTTTAACCCTTTTCCGGACTGAGATGGATTATGATTACAAAAAAGGAAAACCCTAGTCGAACATGGGTAGGAGGTTCTCTCAGGTACTATTTTACGCTTTTTTTGGATCTGAGGAACTATTATAAGAAAAAATAACTTGTGGAGTTTTCTTTTATTCGCTTTTTCAAACTCTCTAAATATGAAAAAGGACCGAGTTCTCACTATCGTTAGACTTGTTAAAGCATCAAATAGCGACTTACTTTTCCATCATGACAAGGTAGAGTTTCACCTTCACTAGACTCGTTAAAGCATCAAATAGCAATGGATTGGGTGGAATTATACATCAAGCATATGTTATCCTCCTCAAGATTGTTAATAAAACAAAATAAAGAGGTACTCATAATCAATAACTGGGGAAAACTGGAAAGGGATAAAACACTTTATGGTAGCAGGTCACTCTTGAACATGGCACTTATTCATTTCATCTCCGTGATTTTTGGGTTAGGTAATATTCTTGACGGTTTATCATACCTATGAGATATCATACCATCCATCACTTTGGTTTTGGGTCAAATTATACCAATTCATTCAGTGTTGCCAATATGTTCAAGAGAAGTCACTCAATTATTCCTCATCCTTTGCAATACTCATAAACCTTTATTTCATGACCGCCATCCCTGACAATGCTTCATCAGTCACATTATGTCTCCAAAATCATTTCTACCATTTCATGTCATTGACGAGGGAAGCATCAATGCCCTCCTGCGATGAGTTTCTTCTTGTCGACATTAGCTCATCATCCAGGTTGTTGAATTAGAAACAACCTTTCAGTACCTTGGAGCTTGCATACATCAATGACAATTTTCTCACTTCTGGCGATAGGTTGACATCACAGGCCTTCGAACTAAATAATTTGTGTTTTGTTCGACATCAAATCATCTATTCACACCATGTAGAATTTACTGCAGTACCATGAGAACCATTATCATCAACGATGGTTTCTCTCGCGTATGTTAATGGCTCACATCATTGGCTAGTAATCAGATGATGTTTTCCCATGTTCAACATTAGATAAAATATTCACATGGTTAGACTCGTACTTTAGGCGATCAAGTGAATGAGATAGAAGACCCCAAATATGGTTTCATCCATCCGGGCTGTGATTTTAGGAGAAGTACCAAATCATTTGTATGATGGTCATTATTCAGATAGTCATCCTACCATGGGTCTATATCTATAGATGAATTTATGATGTTATGATAGTTTATGTGCTAAGTATGGGATATGATTCCCTTAGAAATTCATGTAAAAGATTAACAGATATGATAATGTAATGCATTGTAATTGATGCAAGTCGTTGTCCACTTTAGTCCCTCCTCATCACGTCGTAAAGGAAATCATTCAACATTTCATTTTTGACTTCATGCTTTAGGGGGCAACTGTTACATGCCAATTTTGGCATCATTCCAAAACACAGATCAATATTCATTAAGGTCTATCATAATCTAAATTGGTTGCTACATGCCCTAAACAAGTCATCACATTGATGGTCTTCCTACATGAAAGTTTCACTGCTTAGAATCCAGTTGAAGTGTCCTATCAAGCCATCAATGCACCCATAGATAGTTGTAACTACTTTGCAGAGCACTCTACCCCCATGCAAGGTTGCATTATAGAGGGTCTAGGCCCAATTTGGAGTGCGTTGGTTGACTAAAAGAAAAAATTTCATTGGATTCCAAAATCTCCCCGACTTCTAGTGACTTCTAGAAGTTGTTCTAGCTCTCACCTCGTCTGATAGCCTCGAATTTGGAACCCATGAAGTCATTAAACCTCCTATCCTCCTATTCCCATGAACAAGTAAACCTCTTCATCCATTTTTAGGAAGCCATTCAATGATTCATTTATTTAAAACTACCTTCATCTACTTATAAATAGAGCACTGAACATAGTGCACAAGGGAGAAATAATTTGTGTTAAGTAGAGTTATTTTGGTTGGATATCAACTCTTGAAGGTGTGTGCATTTACTGTGATGTTGTTGGATTGTTGATGTTAGATGTGATGAGGATGGGACTCAAGCGTGATGAGTGACGATGAATTGATCAACTGGTTGTACTCTTACTTCTACTTCATAATAAAGACATTTTTTCCTTTCCTAATACACGTGTCAATGATGTTGTGTATTAATGAGTTTAATAAATTCAATTTGTTTAATTTGAATAGATCGTATTTCATTTATGTTTTTTTTTTCCTTCTGTTTTCCATGGCAGGTATCAATCAAGTGAGTTAAGTTGGATTGAGAGCGATGAAAGCGATGAAGGGAGGTGAGGGAAAGCGAAAAAATCAAAAGTAGGTTTCTCTCCCTTTATCTATTCACAGTAAGGAAAAGATCAGATATCTTTCTTTCTGTTGTTCTAGTGAACCACCCCCTTAGGGAAAGCATACTTATCTATAGGTTTGTATTTCCATAAAAAAATTAGGGTTGATATTGAGGGGTGCTTTGTGATAAGGAAGGACAAGTAAACTTAGGGAGACATCTACAATATCAACTACTATTTATGGTTGTAAGCTCTCTCTTATATCTATTAATACAAAGGGTATCTTATTTTCCTATATTTTTTGTGTTATGTTTGCACTCATATATTTCAATGTCTTGTTGATTCATTGAATAAAGATGTTATATTATGCTAGGTGGTTGGTGTGGATCGTTTCCTTGTTTTAGTCGAGTGTGAAGGTTCTAATTATAACAGTTGAAGCTACAATTGGATCTTACGAGTGAGGATGAAAATAAATCTTGCTACAGATTCGAGGTTGGCATCTTTCCCATTCTCTAACTTATCTAAGGAAAAAACTATGCATTTTTTATTTTGTAGTTCTAGACCCGTCCATTAGGTCTAGGGAATTAACCTTTGTCTGCAATCATAAATTTCTCATAACAATGAGTTCCAGGAAAGAAATATCTAAGTGAACGAAGGAGAAAAGAGGAAGGATTCATGACAAGAACTAGTCAAGAAAGCAGGAAAATTGTTGTGGGGTATTCTCGAGTTGGGTCTAATCACAGTGGAACCATGAAACCAAATTTTGGATTGGACTAGAGGTCTTGGTGTCCCAAAATAATTATTGTTTGGAATTGCATTAAAAACTAAGAGGATCGAGGGGATACTTGGATGTAATTACTGGTCTCATAGCTTGTTTGGAGGATTCTTCATCCTAGTACATTTTCCTGATTAAGCGCAACAAGACAAATGAGTAAACTATAATATTTCAAATTATGTTATTGCTATCTTGAGGGTATGAAAAGTAGCTAACTTAATGGTGAAAAATCGTAGAAATTTAGAATTAGGGTTTATTTTATTATTATGAAATAATGATGGAAAAAATCTCTTTTGTGGAGATAAATGTCAAAAATAAAAGGTCTTGAGCATGTACTGTTCTTATTTCTTTTACAAAAGCATATATAATGAAAATTAAGTTTTCTGAATAGGATGTAAATAAAATTCAAAAGAAGTAAACAAGATAATTTCTGACTTTTAACTAGACTCATGTGCATGAAAACTGAATATTATATATGGGAATTAAATGATATCAGAGTTAGTAGCACTAACCGATATGTTGTAACCTTTGTGTTTCTCAAATATAAGACAAAAAAAAATGTAAATTTGTAGATGGAGTGCAACATCATGTAAATAAAAAACAGAAGTATTCAGACTTCAATGGGACAGTTACAATCCTTGGATATTAATGACAAATGAATGGAAGAATTCTAGTTAAAAACAATGGAAAAAATGGGAATCTATTCCAGGGGTCACTACAAGGAAAAGACCCTCTAGTGGAGGTTATAAAGGAGGTTTTTAGTGGTTATAAAGGAGGTTACGGAGGTTTTGGCAGAGATTTTAACGGAAATTCAACACAACTAAAAAAAAATGGGCGACAGGAGGTTATTACGGATGTTGTTTTCCTCGATGCACTAATCAGGCTTTAACGCACTAGTGTGTACATGTGGACGGCGCCCTGGGGCAGTCGAAGAAAAATGCATCAGGCCATTAAGGTATAAAACAACACCAGGCGTAGTGTTGGTGATACAACGCATGGGGTCGCTATAATTGGTCTTGGGATTTGAGCGGTGCCCATAGGTCGTATCAACGTGTCGGTGCGTAGACTTATAGAAATTCACCGTTGCGCCCTTTCACACAAATGCACTGAGCTTTATAATTGGTATCAGTATTCGTGTGGTGAAAATATGTCATACAAACACGTCGGTGCGTATAGACTCTTAAACGCCCCAGTGCATAATATCACACAAATGCACCGAGGTTTATAATTGGTATTGCTATTAGTGTGGTGCCCATAGGTCATCTAAATGCACCGGTGCATATATACACAAAAACGCCCCAGTGCATAGTATCACACAAACACACCGAGATTTATAATTGGTATATGTATTTGTGCGGTGATAATAGGTTGTAAAAGAGCATCGGTGCGTATATAGACATAAATGCATCGGAGCACCGTACCGCACAAACGCCTCGATATTTTTAACCAGTTTTGGTATTTGTGCAGTGCCCATAGGTCGTAAAAATGCACCTGGGCGCTTAAGAATACAAGCGCACCGGTATAAGTATACATGCATCGGTTTTCATTTTGTATTTTTTAGAAACATCGACCTATGACAGTGCAATTATTGTGATTTTTTTAAATTCATTATTCATCAAAAGTCGACACATATTATAATAATATTCATATTAATTAAATTTTTATTAATGCATTTGAATGTGATGTTTAGATTAATTTGTTATATCATATCATAATTATTGTGGTTTTTTAAAATTAATTATTCATCAAAAGTCGACACATATATATCTTATAACAATATTCATATGAATTAAATTTTTATTTGTGCATTTGAGAACGACAATGGAGAATGCAATAGCGACAATAGAGAATGCAATAGAATAAATTAAAACATATATATATATATATATATATATATATATATATATATATATATATATATATATATATATATATATATATATATATATATATATATATATAAGACATTCTTTGTTATACGAAATGGGACAATCATTGTTATCCCTTTATCTTTCAATCAACACACTATGTCCATTAGATTAAAGAAAATGTCTGATTTCATAGACATTTTTCAAAAAATACAACGCCTTGCTTTGATATCCAAACATAGTGATCATTCTTCGCTTGAATTGTTGTTACTGATAGAGCTACTTCCATGACTTGGGTTATTTTCAGGAATGTTTTGTTCATGGTGTTGATTGTTTTCTTCATCTTCACCTTCCATCTACAAACATAAAAATAAATTGTAATGAGTGTATATACATAGGTGATAATAATGAAAATTTCAATATTAAATAATATACATCAATGTAAATCGAAAATAAATGACATACCAATGCAAAAATTGACTCATAAACTATACACATTCTTTCAAAACCATGTAACATGCCATCTTTCAAGATTTGATCTGTTGGCGTAGTACCATACTTTGTTTCCTGCAAGTTTTATACCCCATAAAAAATCATATATTTAATATAAAAGATTTATTTTTTCTATTAATTATAGAAAGAGCTAAGTAAAACAAGATTGATAGATGCTTACAAGTTCCACAATTAATTTTTGAAATGCCAACATATACTCACAACCCATATTTAACCCAATTTCATTCAATTCCTCTGATGGTTCTTATTTGTATCTTAGCACCTGTTTGAAGACATTCAATGATGATTTTTGTAAAACAACTTAAAAAATACAAAAATGAAATCTAGTTAAGTTGTTATAAGGAAGTAACAATTACTCACAAACTTAGATATCAATCCTTTTCTTCCTTGTCATCCTGTTTTATGTGCTGAATGGGTTCCATTTTGTTTTCTTTTCTGCAAGAAAATACTTGAAAATTAATATTTTATGCTAAATTGTTTATTTATTGTACCTGATGATCGAAAAATTCAATGAATACATATTACGTTTGAAGCACGTTGTTGTTGAGATGGCTCCTCCCATGATGCAATTTTCTCCATTTCTTTGACCATCTCCTTGTACACCTTTTTGGACATTCCTACTGGCATATTTTTTATATCAGCTCGTTCATCTTTTGAGATTTTCATAATCTTCCTGAAAATGTAACATGACAATAAACTATTTAATTTTTATATTGATATATGAAAAGTAAGTATAGCAAAAGTGATATTTATAAATAATTCTAGACAAACATCTAAAGGAATATTACTTTTTCATTCCTTATCTTTTGTTGTTGTACATTTTTGCTATTAAAAGTCTGACATGTCTCATTGACCATTCTCTAGAAACTCTTCCTATAGTTTAGATAAAATTTGGTTCTTGGAACCATCGGATTGGTTTTTGTATTGTAAGTAGAAAGAACGTCTATACATTCGTTCCACTAGATCTCTCAAAATTTTGTAAAAGTTTTTTCCCCTTTTGTTAACCTCTAGCACCACTCTAGATGAGATAAGGAGAAATTCATTTTCATTTGCATGTTCTATTTTTTTTCTTTTCTTAGAAAAATATTCCTTTTCTGAGTTGTTGGTCCCTGTCGAACATTAAACATATGTGAATTAATAGACTTTTTCACACATGTTATCTAATAATTTTAATTATATTATTAATGAAAACTAAAAAAAGAAACTCATATTGGATCGATAATATTTTTTCATTCACCTAATTCATCCTTTTGCAATTTTTACATCAAGATTTTACGCTCTTCTGGTCCTAGATTAGAAATAATCTTATCGAGCTTTGTCATTTTGTGACTTTGCATGATACACAGTAAACAATACATATTAGTTAAACTTACATATAATTCAAAAATAATATTTTTTGTAAAAAATTTACAAAGAACTTGCCTTTTTTGCTTTTCTTGATGTGTTATCAGTATTTTTGTTACTTGATCTCTTGTCAGTCATTTCTTTATCAATCTCAAACTTGTACCATATCATTCATTAATATATTTATAAATAAAATGTCAACTTTTCAAATAAAATAAAATAAAATCTCAAGACACTGGTGTGCCATTCATGGTGTACGCACTGACGCCAGTGCGTGGCTGTCTTCCAAATGCACTACAAAAACAGTATAATAGACCATACGGTACTCTATGTCAACAAGGAGCATTGATACATTACGTGTCAATCACCGCACCTGTTAACCATGATAAAATAATAAAAAGCATCGAGTGTTAATTTTTGTAGCATAAACCAGTTTTATATTTTACATATGGGGCACAGATAAAAAAAATTGTTTATTAATTTGTAATCACATTACTTATGCGGTGCGCTTGGAAAATACAGAGCATAGGTGTTCTATTATACGCAAGGCGCACCGATAAAAAAAATCTGTTTTTTTTTTTTAAAATTCATGCAAGGGCCCACATGGATTGGGATCCGACTATGCTAATCGTCTGGTCGGTTGGATGTCTTAGGTCTATATTTAGCAATAAAAAACCTATAAATCTAAATTGAAAACCATTAATTCTGAAATCAAAGAAAGAAGGAGAAGAAAGGGCAGAAACAAAAAGAATGTAAGGTTTGTATTTTTCTGATTTTTTTTTTTTTTTGAAACAGAACGTTCGTGTTGCGCCATAATGAAATAGCACAACGGCTGCATATTTTAAAAATGGCGCACTGAAATATTTTTTGATCAGTACTTGCACGGTGCACTGGGATGATAGAGCACACCAGTGCACTCAGATACACTGAGCACACCGACAATTTTTTATTTTTTTTAATTTACGCAAGGGCCGACATGGATTGGGATCCAACTATGCAGGCCTTACCGTGGGTTGGATGTCTTAGGATTATATTTAGCAATACAACCCCCATAAATATAAATTGAAAAGCTCTAATTCTGAAATCACAGAAAGAGGGAGAAGAAAGGGCAGAAACAAAAAAAAATTAGGGTTTGTTTCTAAAATGGTTTTTTGGTAAAACAACACGTTTGCAGTGCAACATAATGAAATAGGGCATTGGTGCCATATGTTACATATGGCACACTGATAAAAACACATTTTTTTTTTTTGTTTTTTATCATTGTACTTTCGCGGTGCGCTCTGTTACGCAGGGTGCACTGACAAAAAAAAAATCTGTTTTTTTTTTAGATTGACGCAAGAGCCAACATGGATTGGGATCTGACTATGAAAGTCATCCCGTGGGTTGGATGTCTTATGACTATACAAACCCTACAAATCTAAATTGAAAAGCCTTAATTCAGAAACAAAAAGAATCTAGGGTTTTGTTTCTAAAAATGAATTTCTTTTTTTTATTTTGTTTCTGAAAACTACAGAAAAGGTAAAAAAAATTGCAGAAAAAAGTAAAAAAGAGAAAAAACTTTGATTTTGTTATTTTACTTCATAAAAAAAATACAGAAAAAAAATAAAAAAACAATAGACTTTTATTTTTTCTTTTACTACATAAAAAAAACTGCAAAAAAAAGTACAAAAAAACAATAAACTTTACTCATCGTTTGAAATTCAATGGTACAAGGTTTGAATCACCAGAGGTTTGGAATTTTGATTTTCTGAATACTCATCTTCGAATGTATTTCCTTGCTCCACAGTGCTCTAGTGCTTTTTTTGCTCCAGGTATGTATCCTACAAATCTATGGCTGATTTTTTTTGCAAAATTAGTGAAATAATGAAAAGTGTTTAGTATTTAAAGAAATGCTTTATGAAATTAGATTTTCGAAAATATTTTTCCGCCCATTTTTCAATTTATCGTTTTTTTTTCACTTAAAGAAAATAGGGTTGCGCTTTTTTATTTGCGGTTATTAGTTTACCAGTGCGTCCTTTAATCGAAACGCACTGGGGCGTTGGGTTATAACACAACACCAATGCGTAATACCAAAAATGCACTGGTGCGGTTATCTGTACATCATGCATCAAAATTACTTTTAGGTTTGTGAAACAAAATTTATTGTTGTTTTTCTCAAATGTAGGGATAAAATATCATATATTATATGGAATGGACAATTCTTCAAAATCCAGCTCGTTCCATAATATTTCTCAAAGTCCATCGCGGATTTCTCCCTATCCATCTGGAGACGTAATATTTACTTCAAATTTGTTTTATTTTTTCACTATCTAATTGCATTTATGTTTTTTATCCATGTAGTCAATCATGCACAACTTAATTAAATGTATAATGTATACAAATTTGCAGGTTCATGTAGATTCAACATCGAGTTCAGATGAACAAAATATTCAAACTGCTCCAAAACGTCGGAAGTTATTATCAGGAGCTACATATCGCAAGGCACATTTGGTAGATGAAAATGGACAGTCGCTTCACCCTGCCAATTGTAACAATATGGCATCTTCTAGCCACAATCCCGAGACAATGATGGTAGTTATAATTATAATTTTTTGGTATATATATTGATTAATATATAATTATTTCAACGTCAAACCAATTTATGATCATGCAATATTGTCAACATGGCTACTAATTGATATAATATATTTTGTACTAATCATGTTCCATTTTTGTTTTTTAACTATTAGGATTCTAGTGATGATGAACGGCCTACCTACCATATTCCATTGCACCCCAAAACAATGTCAAGTTGAGAGAAGACTGAATTAAGAGAAAAAATCAGAGAGGAAATATACCAAGAATGGTTGAATCAACCACCGATTCAATTCCCGATACATCCAGATTCACCAATTAGGAATGACTACAACAATAGTAGTTCTTCACAAGCTGGCAATGGAGGTAATCAAATAGAGGTTGGTATGGATGATTACTTAAGGGATACAACTGCCATGGAGACAATGTTTTTAGATGCATTCCACAATGATGATCAGCTATGGGATGATGCTCATATCGCTGACACCTTTTTCGAAAGCCTTAAATTTTCTTCCACCACCCCTCTCTTTAGACCTGGCGGTCAGTTAAAATCTACCCAGTTGGGGAAAACGATGTTACTGTACAACTTGAAAGAAAATTTTGGATTGTCGAATGCATGTTTCTTGGAAATTTTTAGGTAAGTTACCATAAAGTACTCCCCTTATATAAATTTGAAATATAATCAGTACGCTGCAATGAATATTACAAATGGTAACTTTTATGAACGTTAATAATTATATCGACATTAATGTACATTTATTAATATATTTTTCCATGATCACCAACTACAGGTTATTCAAAGATAAGGTTCTTCCGAGTGATAATGTCTTGCCCGGTAACTGCGAAGAGGCAAAGAAATTGTTGGAAATGTTGGGTGTTGAGTACATATCATATCATGCATGTCCAAATGATTGTATTCTATATAGAGGAGAATATGCAGACAAAGAGATGTGTCTGAAATGTGGGCATGACAGGTGTGATAAATAAAAAAAAATAAGGGTAAATCACGTACTGGACCTCCTTTTAAGATATTGAGGCACATGCCTATAATCCCAAGGATTCAAAGGCTCTTTTGTTGAAAATAATTAGCTATGTTGCAGGGATGGCATGCCTCACACAGAAGTGAGTTGGGAGTTATGCAAATCCCAACTGATTCAATAGCCATGAAGCATATAGAGGATACATGGCCTAAAAAATTCAAGGATGAAGTACGAAGTCTACGACTCAGCATAGCCATGGATGTCATCAACCCATATTCCCTCCAGAACACCAACTATTATATTTTTCCTGTAGTAGTGATCAATAACAATATCCCCCCATGGTTGTCCATGAAGAATGAACATCTTATGTTGGCTCTCATAGTCCCCGGTTGAAGACAAGTGAAGAATATGGATGTCTACTTATAATCATTGGTAGATGAATTGAAGGAATTATGGGATGGGATAAATGTATATGATGTATCAAGACCCATTGTAGCAGAGAGGAGTTTTATGTTGTATGGTATATGTGCTTACATGACACATGATTATATAGGCTTAGGAGTTTTCTCTGGTAAATTACATGTTTAATTTATTGATTTGTTTATATATGTAACAATATTTCATCACATATTAGTTATTTAATCCATTTTAATATTTGTTGTGATCTTCATGATATTATTTAATGTGCCATGCATATTAATTAATGTATAAAAATATAATCTCGCAAGTCTTGTAACAAAACGGTATTTTGGTTGTAAATGTTGTGGACCTTCTCTGAAATCTAGATGGTCCAAGGACCTACGAAAGCCAGTGTATGATTGCTCTAGGGTATTCCTATCAGAAGAACACCCTTACAGAAGAGTAGCATCCACTTTCAATGGTAAACGAGAGAGAACCCAAAAGCCTCCAATAATGACACCAATTGAATGGATTAGAGCATATGATAGAAAGAATGAGAAGGAGTTCATAGAAATGTTTGATTCAAATGGGGAGCCTATGTTCAATGATCCAAATTTCTTCGACACCTATGTTGAGAAATTTCCCATTGGGATGAAAAGGAAATCTATATTTTATGACCTCCCATATTGGGAGCATCTTAAGATTGCCCACTTATTAGATCCCATGCAAATATTTAAAAATGTTTCATATTATTTATGGAGGAACATATCATCGAAACAAAGTGACACATTGGCTGTTAGGAAAGATCTTATTACTTAAAAAACTAAAAAGAAACATTGGCCAAGACGATTAGAAAGTACGGGATCGGAGGTAGGCACTGGTCCCTCTAATTCATGGTTTTTCAAAGAAGGTGATGTCCCATGGATTTAAAAAAAAATGATATATCTTTGGCAAAGGAAGATATAATGGAAGTGAGGGTGCCAAATTTATACGGGTCTTCACTATGGTGCTGCTTCACTGTGGATGACCATTTTTTGGGGTTGAAATCGCATAACCATTTGAATCTTCTAAGAGTACGCATAATGTCAAAAGCATGATTTTATTATTTGTTATATTCATAAAACATAACTAATTTTGTATATTATTGCACGTGTTTATGAATTTGCAGTGTCATTATCCTTTTTTCATGCATGGGTTTGTGAAACATGAATTCCCTCAAGACCTAAGACGTGCCATATCTAAATTATCTACATTTGTACGTTGGATCATGTCAAAGGAGATTCATGTGGCCAACATTCCACGGTGGCATCAAGAGATAGTTGAGATTGTTTGCATTTTTGAGAAGGAATTGCTGATGAGTTTCATGGACTTACAGGTTCATATAATAATTCGCCTTGTAGAGGAGGTTGAATTAGTTGCGGTTGTTTCTTGTCGTTGGATGTTCTTCTTAGAGAGGTACATGAATAAATTGAAAGGTTTTGTTCGACAAAGGGCAAAACCCGAGGGGTATATGGCAGAGGGGTACACATCGTATGAGTATTTCTATTATGCCAGTGATTACATCAAGTAGATCGAAAACAGACCAAGTGCAGTGATTTGGGACGATGAAATGGATGAAGACAAAAGAGAAGGAGATTTTCTCCAAACGAGTGGAAAAAAATGCTTGATAAAGAGTAAGCGACTTATAATTTGTCAAATTTACAAAAAGTAATTAATATTCAAGTTGAACTTCGATATAATGTATATTTTGATCTCTAAGTACTATATAATGTTGGTTTGATTTCATCAATGAATGCAAAAATTGAAGCAATCAATAAATTTGTTCTTTACAATTCTGAAGCGACACAACTGTGGGTCGCATTGTACGAACAAAACAGGATGAAATGGGATAGTGAAAAGAAAGAATTCAGATGGTTGAATGGTATAAGTGTGCCTTGTCCCAATAATTTAAAAGAAAATATGCCAAAAATATGCCCCAATAGTTGGGTTGCTGACCACGTCAGAGAGAAATACGGTGCTACCGGTCGTTACCCACATGCTGAAGAGGATGTGCTAAACATAGGGATTGGGTGCAACAAATCGGTAATAATCTTTTTAATTTATATGTAAATTTGAAACTTATATTAAGACATCTACATTTCATATTTTAACTATTGGATTATTATTTATAATACACATGACACTATGATTTTTTAAACTTTTTTATAATCGATGCATTTTTTCCCCCTGTATGTGGGCATATGGACACCATTTTCGCACAGAAAATGTAGATGCTGGAAAAATCACACAAGACTGTGGAGTGGAAGTCGAGTTCGATCAATCTAGTCAATCTAGCCACTGTGATCAAAACCTAGTATGAGGGATGTTACGTTACATCAGAAATATACAAGAGATCATTGAAGTGGATTTTTATTCTTTCCAATGTGTTATTTTTAGGTGCAAATGGTGGGACACCTTTGATCCGAATAATGTAAAGGAAGATCGCGATAGTAGGCTGATATGTATCAACTCTAGAAAGATGTGGGATGAAGCTAAGGAGCCCTATATTTTCCCTAAACACTACAACCAGGTGTTTTTTTACTCAGATGTGTTGGATAGGGATTGGTGGTTCGTATTGACACATGACCCTAGATCAAAACATATTTTTGAGAACAATATTGTTATCATGCCATGCAAGCTAGAAGATAATGAGGGTGATCATGAGAACTGAAAGTGATATGGTACATGTGTTATTTCATCAATATTAATACTTTTTAAGATGGGTTTTTCGAAATATTAATATAATATGTATTTTGAATTAATTGGTAATTTGCATTGTGTTAATGTTAAAATCAATAATTCACTTGATAATTTTCATTAATTATGTTGATCTAAAAAACAATGGCATACTGTATAAATTAATTCTTTTTTTTTGTATCTAAGATCATAATAAAATAATGATAATTCTAAAGTATATGAATTTATTTGCATTATTTTCTAAGCTTTATTATGTTACAATAAATCATATTATTCTAGATTTATTACTTTACAATTATTTAAAATTTAAAAATTTAAAAATTTAAAATTTTTAATAAATTCATTTCACATTAATACAATTAAAATCTACAAATATTTTACATACAATTACAATTATAATTAGAATTACAATTAGAATTACAATTACAATTTTAGAATTTTACATATATACAACTACAATTTTACAAATTCAAAAATTACAAAAGACCATCGTATAAACATAAAATTTGACTAAAAAACACATTCTGCAAAATCGCTAATTGCATCATTGTGATCATGATCATCTAACAAAACACAATCAACATTATATATTAACATCATCACAACACAAACATCAAATATACATCTCATGTCAAATAACTCATGCTATCACATACACATCTATCTGCAAGCTGCACATTAAATGAACATATCTAACATGACCTAACAACATACACATCATGATGATCACCAACATGTAAATTAAGTACAACTGCAACATGAACATAATATACATGGACCATATATATATATATATATATATATATATATATATATATATATAATGTTAAAAATATACAACTGTAATATAAATTTCATGGACCAACTGGTGGCAGTACAACACCAATATCAGTACTAGTGGTCGATGGTCCAACCTCATCTCCATGATCATGACTCCTGCTAGATGATGGTACATTGTGCCTCACAAACTATCCATCACGTGTTGCAGCTTGATCATAACGTGCAACCGTCCTCTTCAGTCTCATAAAAGCTGTCGTAACTCCTACGACATGCCGCATCAAGTTGTACATGTCATGTGGCATGCCTCTCCACATTAGTAATAGCCTATCATCGACCTCTATGTCTCTCTAATGAGTGGGCCTGATGTCTGCCTCAACAATCAATGCAATGAGTTGGTCGGCCAACTCCATCCTGTATCTAGCATCACCAAGTCGACCGCACACCAATGCACCAACAGGAGCAAGTCTCTGATCTGCACTGGCCTCCTAATAATCATCCTCAGCATCTGGCATGCCCTCATCGTGACCATCAGGATCCACACCTAGATCAGCTGGTGGTGGCAGCATCTCCTCGCCATCAAAAGAGCTAATGTATGTAAAATATATACAAGTACATAACAATAATTAGACAATTTCATTACACAATTTAATAAAAAAAAGTTAAAGAACATGTTAGAATAAATTTAAATAAAACAGTAATATTAACTCTATCATCTGGCTCATCAGCTATGAAGAGGATGTTGGCACACCCTCGCCAATCCAAACCCGCATAAGGACAGGGGACCATAATGAAGGGATGCTCGTCAACACTGGCTAGCAACTCTAGTGCATCATCTGATATCCTCACTGGAAAAAGACTCTCCTCCCTCTTGGGCATCATCTGCCCCCACATGTGCATACGTGCTTTAGTAACCATCCTATGAGGTTGTCGAAGAAAACTAGTTCTCATCTTTAGAAACCTCTCAAAAAATAAACAAAAAAGCTCTGAATCAAAAGGGAAGTTGACCCTCCCTTGTGCATGAGCACGACATCTATCTAATGTTGCACATAACTGCCACAAAAAACGGCAAACCACCTGACAAGTCGTGGCTGCTGTAGTAAAGAATCAACATAATGTAAAAGTGAGCAACTAATGCATTACCCATCACTAGTGTTGTAAGAAATGGTCAAAATGATAAGTGAGAGACACTAGACCTCCTCACGACCAAATGCACCAATACGTAACTGCCCTCCAGCGACCTAAAAATCAGCAGGAGGTACTAATTGTGCTCCAATGTATATTTGGGAGTAAACTAACTGACTCCCTACCACATAGCCAACTGGAACCTCGTGGAACAAGGGAAAATCCACCCCTATCCTCGATAGCCCTATAATAAAATATACATCCTCCTCAGTGGGTGTGTACCACTGGTCGATACCAACCCATAAAGCTTGTCGCTGGGTATTCCACCTTCGAATAAGATGTCTCAAAAACAAACTATGGGACTCTAGGGAAGTAGCCTCCTCATAGAACTTGAGGAGTCCTACATCCCTCAGGAGCCCCTGTGTCGCTGTTGTAATAGGGCGAGGGTACGCATCTCTCTCCCTCTCTCTTGCCTCCCACAGGAAAAACATGTTATACTGTTCCACCTGTTGTTGTTGTGGTTGCCCCTCTTCTCTCCTTTAATGTCTCTGAGTGATTGAAATATTAAACACAATTTTTTTATTAAATGACACATGTATTTATAAATATACGTATATAAATATTTTCTAAAAAATAAATAAAACAACAGTTGGTGCGCCAAAAACACAGTCACGCACTGGTCCCGGTGCATCTTTCCACAGAGCGCACCGAAAGCGGTGCTCCAGAAAATGATTTTAATGCACCGTTCACTACATGTGGTGTTAAGAGAGCGGTGCGCTGACTACACTATATGCCCTGGGGTGTATATCTATGTCAGCGCACTGCCATCCTACCACCGTACATAGTCATTGGTGCGATATTGTAAAAGGCCACACCACTGATGCGGGCCAAATACAGTAAGCCATGCACTAAAAAAAATAGCCACCTCGAGGCGATTATATCATTCAACACACTGCATCACCACTATTCAACATGGTCAATGGTGTGGCCAGGTAACCGACCGCACCGCTCTTTATAAGGAAATTTTACTTAACACGGTGCGCCTTTGGTACCGCCATGGAACTGGTGCGGATACCCTTAGCACCGGTTTACCAAGGTGAACCGTTGACAATGTCGAGTTGCGGTATGCGGTGTGCTGGCCACATTACGTTCCCTGGGGTGGATATTTTCATCAACACACCATGTTGCCGCGATACCACATTGCCAATGGTGCGGCCTGGTAAATGACCGCACCGTAGTTTTTAAAAATTTTAAAATAATATGGTGCTCCTAGCGGTACCACCATGGAACCAGTGCGGATACCATTAGCACCGATTGCGGTGTAGCCTACAAATTTATAGGCAGCACTGCAAACCGGTGTGAGCTGAACAGCTTGAGTGCATCGTGTGACAATTTTTTATTTTTTATTTTTAATGATTAATTTTAAGTTATTTTGAAATTCTAATCTGCTAAAAGGTTTAATTATGGAAAAACAATAAAAATACCTATACATTTACCCGTCGAGGAGGCATATTGGCTGTAGAATCTTCAAAAGAAAATTTGTCCATTGTTTTATAAAATTCAAGCTGGAGATTGGTGGCAATGCATAGTAGTAGTGCGTGCAATAAGTGCAAAGGGAGCACGGATGTCAGGGCGGCTAAAACAAGGATAGCTTGCACCGGTGCTTGAGAGCTCTGTAGCACTGAAAAAAGTGAAAAATATGGTTTTTTGGCTGGAAATTTTTTATATTAAACCCAGTTCCGGTGCGTGGGGTTTTTATTGGCGTACCGGTGCATTTACTGTATGCCGCCCCGGGCTGTTACTGTTTTCATGCACTTTTATGAAGCACTAGGGAGGCATATCTGTCATGCACCAGTGCTCTACAGTAATATGACACACTGGGAATAGTGTTCGGTGAGCTAATGATTTGTGTGGTTTTTTGGCCACAATTTTTTTATTTAACCCTTTTCCAGTGCGCAACGTTTATGGGGATCTCGATGCGTTTTTTTCATTCTGCCCCAAGCGATTTCTATTGCGTGAGATTTTTATGAGGCACCGAGGCTGACAAGTTGACACGCACCAGTGTTGTTCTGTAATTAAACGCTCCGGTGCTGTGTGTATGGAGTGCACGGTTTCCTGTGTGCCAATGTTTTGTGCAGCTTTTTGGCCGTAATATTTTTAATTTAACCATAAGCCATTGTGCTAGGTTTATGGGTGCCCCGGTACTGTTGATTTATTCCACACTGGGCGGTATCTGTTTTCGCGCACGTTTTTGGAAGCACCAGTGTGGTAGATATGTAAGGAACCGGTGCTGTACAGGAATATGATGCACCGGGTGGGTGTGCTAGGAGCGCACGATTCCTGGTTTGTCTATGTTTTGTGCAGTTTTTTGGCCATAATTTTTTATTTATTTAACCCTGTGCCGATGCATGGGGATTTCAGGGCGGCCCGGTGCGTTGGCAACCCGGGGGTTTCAGTTTTCACGCATTTTTTATGAGGTGCCGGTGCGCAAGTTATGTGAAGTACCAGTGCTCTATGGAAATACAACGCACCGGTTGGGTGTGTACAGAGAACACAGTGTCCGGTGTGTCAATTTTTTAACTGCACCAGTGATTTCTCGTGTTTAATGCACCAATGCATTTGACGATGATAGGAGCACCGGACGAAATACATCAGCAAAAACCTCCGCCCGCCAACCTCCTCTAGGAACTTCCATTAGAAATGGATGTCTGGGGCATTTTTATAAGGGGTTCCCCAAAAACATCTGCTAGAGGGTCTTTTCCTTGTAGTGGGTAGTCTGAAACCATGCAACTTTAAAAAACTTCGTACTCTATGGGTAGGAAATAGGACCTGAAAATCCCATGCAACATAACTCTGTTGAGTATTGTGATTTCCCAAAAGGGAATGAGACATGAACCCCATAAAAATATAAACTAAATAAAATTACTCGCACATTTGTATATTATTAATAGTGGAAAAACTCTTAGAACATAAATTTAACTAAAGAAATTAAAAGAAGAAGAACATATACTCTAGTACAATCTTGTTTAGTTGTTAATGAGTAAATGCAGATCCATCATTATAATAAGCTTTATTAAGAAAAAAACCAAAACTATTTTGTATAACATAAGCTCAAAGACATAGCACAAATCCGACAGCATGCAAATTTAACTCTCGACAAAACTGTTCAAATATGAATCTTCCACATTAAATACAAATGAAAAAATACTTAACACCTATTAAAATTATGTGGCTACTTGAATTACAGATCCAAGTAGCAAATGGGCCACAACAATGTCTTGTGAAACATGAATAACAAGAGAATTAACCAATAATATATCTCATGTATTCCATACCAAGGTGGACTGATCTGACCGATGAAAATAATAATTTAAATAGACACTAATCATGATACTTGACCCTAAAATTAAAAGACAAAACAACCTCCACACTAGAGTAGGGGTTTAATTAAAAAAACTAGAGAAAACAAATAAAACCCATAAGTTCTTCAAGAATACAGCATGGACATGCGACTACTGTGAGAAATACTTTAAGAATAACTAGATGTACATAGTCAAGGGAAAATAGAAGTAATTAATACTAGTAAGAATGAATCTTAAGCCGTGTTTCAAGGTTATAATAAATGGGTGGATTACCTGTGAGGAAAACCTTTCTAGTGCGCATTTTTCCATTGACCTGAGATGACTTTCATGTGAACTAGGTAACCAATGGAAATCTATCAATCAGGTAGATTAAGTAAGGGAAGAAATTTTCTTTCATACATGTGTGAAAAATCCCTGGATCGATACCTCATTCAACCTAGGTTAAGAAAACCCTTGTTGGCACCTGTAAGGAAGAGGAATAACTTGATAAATGTTATGGAAACCAAAAATTGTGCCAGGAAAACTTAATTTGAGACTAAATGAGTAGAGGTACCGGTATGAGGCAGCTCCAAACCCTAACCCTACCAACATAGTTTCATAGCTCTAAAGCTTTCACATATTTAAGAATATTTGTTGATAATCCAAGCAACAAAGAGCGGGACAAATAGCCTTAACTACTTGGAAGTATCTTGAGTCATCAGATCATGCAATGGGTAATCGAATGGTGGATCCATGGCCAGGTGGAACAATAATTAACATTTCTAGTACAATGATACACTCAAGAAACATCCAGTCCTTATGAAATGAGAAATATAACCTTAGTCAAGCACGACGCAACTTAGAACTATGTTTTTAAATAGTAAAGAATACCACTTATGAGATTTAATACTTATGTACCATTAACACCATTCAATATTAATGCAAATTCATATGACCTTTCAACATAATTTTAATATATATGTATGTAGTTCAAGATACGACATTACATAGGTTGTGTATCAAGTTAAAACAAAAATATTGAAGTATTAACCTTGCGTTATTTTAATTTTATTTTTATTTTAATGAATTGGGAGTGATGCACATTACAAGTGGTATCAGATCCATAGGTTGCAAAACTATGGCCTCTTTGGGAAATTTAATAACAAACATATGTTGTGTTCATAGAGAAAGGAAGCCCCAATGAGGAGGGAAGTTGGAAGTACACAACTAATAAGGCCTTTTGTACTATTTGGTTCCATACCTATCTTAGGAGTTAATCCTGAGATGTGGATTCAATTGGAAGGAGGGCACCAAAACCCCACTACAATGTTGTTGGAAATTGTCCAGCAACTAAGGGTTGAGATGGCTAGCCTACGAGAAGATAATGAGAGGATAATGCAACATCAAGAGAGAATATTTAAAAGTATTTATGATCTCCAAAATCATACAAAATTCCATACCCAACCCTAGAAATGAAGACAGATATGAGGAACAAAGACATAGAAGAGAAAATATGTCAGTGGAAAGGATATGCAAAATTAGTTCCTCAATATCGTGGACCCTTCCAAATTCTGGAAAGAATTTGACCTTTTGCCTTTCAACTTGCACTACCTATTCACATGCTAGTTCACAATGTATTTCACATTTCCTTATTAAATAATTATGAGTATGATCCTAGACATATTATTGACTAGCAAGAGGTGTTGGTAAGAAGTTAAAAACAAATATGTTATTATTTTTGTTTATTAAATGTCAGTATAAATTAATAACAATTTTTGGTGTCAAACAGGTAGAACCAGATGTCGAGCTCCTGGTAGAGCCTCTACATATTCTCAATCGAAGAGAAATAATGTTACGAAGGTGATTTATCACCCAGGTTAAAGTGATGTGGAGGCGCTTTATCCCAGAAGAGGCCACCTGAGAGGATTACAGCTTTATGTGGGAATCATACCTTCACCTGTTCCAAAGGCAAAAATAAACATTGAGGATGGTGTTTCACTCTCTGGGGGGGAGATGTAGCACCCCTTGGTCATGTAAATATTTTTAATTTACTTTTATTGTGCAAGATTGGGCAATTTTGGATTTGGTATTTGGTAAATAACCTTGGAGGTAAAGTTTATATATTTATATCTTTGTTTGTTTATTTTATTTTGAAATATATGCTATTCAGGAAAATTATGGGAAAATAATCCAAAAGAGGAATCTTTAGTTTCCAGGAATTTAGACAGTTACTTCCTCTACCTTGAAAGACTAAAAAGGGAAAAACTATCTCATTTTGAGTATGAGTGGCAGGAGAGAAAGATATGAGTAAACGAAGGATAAAATAGGAAGAACTTGTGACAAAGTGTTGTCAAGAAATCAGACACACTATTGTGGGGTATTATTGAGCTAGGTCTAATCCCAGTGGAACCCTGGAACCAAATTATGGACTGGACTAGAGGTATTAAGGTCCCAGAATAATCACTTTCTGGAAATGTGTTGGAAACTAAGACACTTTATGTGTAGCAAGACAGATGAGTAAAGTGTAATATTTCAAATTTTGTTACTATTGTCTTGAGGGTATGAAAAGTAGCTAACTTAATGGTGAATGGCTGTAGCGATTCAAAATTAGATTATGTTGTTCTATTCTGAAATAATAATGGAAAAATTATCTATTGTGGAAATAAATTTCAAAAATAAAAGGTCTCCAGCCTATATTGTCTTTGTTTATTTTACAAAAGAATATATAATGATAGTTAATTTTTCTAAATAAGATGTAAAGAAAATTCAGAAGAAACAAACAACATAATTTATGACTTTCAACTAGAACTGTGTGCATGCAAACTAAATATTATATATGGGAAGTAAAATATATCAAAGTTAGTAGTAGGAACCGATATGTTGTAACCTTTTTGTTTCATAAATAGAAGACGAAAACAAAAATGTAACTATGTATATGGAGTGCATCATTATGTAAATAATAATAAAAGTATTCATAAGTAATTGGGATGATTATGGTCCTTGGAGATTAATGAAAAACGAACAAAATAAGTCCAGTTAACCCCAATGGAACAAAAAAGAATCTATTCCAGGGGTAATCTGAAACCATACAACTTTAAAAAACTTCGTACCCTATCAGTAGGAAATAGGACCCGAAAATCCCAGGTCCCATAACTCTATCGGGTACTATAATTTAGCAAAGGGGAATGAAACATGCAACCCATAAACATTATAAAATAAAGAAAAGTACTCACACATTTGTATATTATAAATAATGGAACAACCCTTAGAGCAAAAAATTAACTAAAGAAATTAAAAGTAGAAGAACAAGTACTCCAATGCAAGCTCGTTCAGTTATCATTGAGTAATTGAAGAGCCAGCAAGAGAATAAACTTTATTAAGATCACACCCCAAACTATTTTGTTTAATATAAGCTCAGAGACATAACACAAATTCAGGAGCATGCAGATTTAACTCTCAGTAGAACTGTACATATATAACTCTTCCACATTAAATACAAATTGAAAATAACTTAGCACTTATTAAAATTTTGTGGCTAAATCTATTACCGATCCAAGTGGACAATTGGCCACAAAAATGTCCGAAAGAATATGAATGCCAAGAGAAGTAACCAATAGTATAACTCATGTATTCAATACAGGGGTGGAACTGAGATAACTAATGAGAAGAATAATCTAAAAAATCACTAATCATGATGCTTGACCCTAAAATTAAGAGACACAACTACCATTCCAGAGTGTGGGTTTAATTGAAAAACCCGGAGAAGATAAATGAAACCCATAAGTCCATTGAGAATATAGCAAGGACATGAGACTTCTATGAGAAATACTTAAATAATACTCATCTGTGTATAGTCAGGAGAAAATAGAAGTAATTAATACCAATAAGAAATAAGATTATGCCATTTTTTAATGTTAGAATAAATGGGTCCATTACCTATGAGGAAACCCTTGTTGGTGCGTATGTTGAAATTGAACTTAGATGAGAACACTTTCTTTTGAATCAGATAACCAAGGTAAATCTATCAATCAGGAATATTAAGGGATGAAATTTCCTTTCATAACTGTGTGAATAATCCTCAGTTCGATAACTCATTCATCATGGATTAAGAAAACCCTTGTTGGCACCCATAAGGAAGAGGAATAACCCGATAAATGTTATGGAAACCAAAAACTATGTAGGGAACAACTTAATTTGATACTAAATGAGTAGAGTTACATGTATGAGGTGGCTCCAAACCCTAACCGTACCAACATAGTTGCAGAGCTATAAACATTTCACATCATTGAGAAAATGAGCAGACAATCTAAGCAACAAAGAGTGGGACAATTAGCCTTAACTATCTGGAAGCATCCTGAGTCATCAGATCATGTGATGGGTAAGCGAATGGTGGATCTTCAGTTAGGTGGAACAATAATTAATATTGCTAGTACAATTATTCAGTCGAGGAACACCCAATCCTTGTGAAATGAGAAATATAACCTTAGTTGAGAAATACACAACTTAGAAATATGTTTTTACATTGTAAAACATACCACTTATGAGATTTATGAGGTTCAATACTTATGTACCATTAGAACCATTAAATTCCAATGCAAAAACTTACGACCTTTAAACATAATTTTAATATATATGTATATAGTTCAAGATACGACATTACATAGGTTGTGTATCAAGTTAAAAAAAAGGTATTAGAGTACTAATCTTGGGTTATTTTTTTTTTAATTTATTTTAATGAATTGGGATTGATGTGTGTTACAAATGGGATTTGTTATAAATATCCAATAAGCAGTACATTGTAAAGACTGCATCAACTTGTGTTGTAAAGCTCCAATAAGCAGTATGGGGTTCACGGTTTCAGCAATTTGGTATGATAGTAAATGTTGCATCGAGTTGTGTTATAAATCTCCATGAGCAACATGTTTTGTTGGTTATAAGCATCATTGAACACCGAGGAGAGTGTTCCCCTAAGGAAGAGGGGTTTGTAACAGACCATGGTTGATTTTCCATGTAAATAAATAAGACCAAGGTCATGGGAAACATATTCCAAGATGAATGGTGGGAACATATTATAGTGGGCATCACTTGGGATTAATTAATGGCTATGGAAATTGGAAAAGGAATTGGAAAATGAAAAGAGGAAATAAATGGCATTTAATTATGAGAAATAAAGGAAAATAGGAGAAAAGGAAGGTGAAGAGACAAATTTTCATGCAAGGGAAATTAGAGTAAAAATTAAGGAAAACGAAGAAAGAGGAGACATCAATGATAAAAGGCATTAGAGAATCAATTACTAGATTTTGACAAATTTTGGCCATTATGACTTTTGTCAGTTATAGATTTTGAGAATTCTGAGATTAGCTCTTGCTCATTTTTATATCATACTCTTGTACACTTAGATCATTATTGGAGCACTTTAGCATTCACTTGAATTGGAAAAAGAAAGAAAAGCAAAGAAAGGGAGTGCAATGGGACAATTGGATCAACAACTACAATAGGGATACTTTGTAAGTAATAGGTTTCATGTTTGATTTCCTTGGTGAGTTTTGAATGCACGATATATGCATGTGGTTCCTTGGTTATGTGTTTTCATTGGCATGGAGATTTACCTAGATTAATGGTGGTTTCAACCTTTCCTTGCCATTTCCTAGATATCCATGGTGTAGTGGGTTCCTCATTCTTGGATTTTCTAACTGGTTCTTAGGTTCCCTATTGCTATGGGTTGGAAAAAAAGCTCTGGAGCCTTGAAACAACTTGGGTCTCCCTGGAGTCTGTGGGTTGAGTTACTAGTACCTAGAGCCTTGGGGTTGGGCCTTTGCAGCCTTGCAACAACTTAGGTTCCCTAAAGGATATGGGGCTAGTTACTTATTCTTGTAGCCCTTGACAACTTGGGTAGAGACCGATCTGGTTGATATTAGTGATTTATGGACTGTATATGTGAGATCACTGTGCTTGAGGGTTGAGGTGGTTAGAATTTGGAAGACCTTTTTGGTTTTATTTTAGACTCTATGATCCCACATTTATTCTTGGAATGTGGCGCATAGGTGATTGGATGAAAGAGAGATTTTTTTTAGCACAATATATGGTCAGGTGGTACATGGAAGTCCCTAACTTGGTTGGAATTTTCATATGTTAATAAGTGTTATTTTCCTAGTATGATCTATGATCACTTGTACTGGTTATTATGGTGATCTTATGGTTGATTTTTCATGGTTTCTATTATGGTTTTATGTTGGTTATATTCTTGATTAAATGAAGTGATATTACTATGGATCTCTCTCATGATTTGATTAGTTATTAAATCTTTGATGAATACATGGGTTAAAAAGTGTTATTGCAGATAGCTTGAGAGGTAAATGAGCCTTCTTGGTGATTCTCAGATGAAGTTTATAAGTTTATGATCAAATATGTGTTCATGACCTATAGCTTATATGTTTGTTATATGTTTGATGAAATTTTGTATCTTGCATTAGCCTTGTATTGGTCAAGATATTGCTCAAGTTTTGATTATTTAACATTTTTATCCTCATTTTTATGAATATGTAAATATACAAGAAGTTGTTGGTAGTGGTATAGAGGATTTCCTAAAAAAGTGTCATAGATTGCGCAACTATTTGCACTTAACTGAGAAATTTGGGTCATAACTGCATGCAAACAAGATTATGAGTGTGATTGGAGCCTCATAACTGCATGCATGCAATCTCATGTGTGTAGTTGAAGGATAGGCCTAGTGAAAAATAGTTCCATGTCATGGATTGATAACTTTGTGGTGGT
This sequence comes from Pinus albicaulis, assembly GCA_034641835.2. NCBI lineage: Eukaryota > Viridiplantae > Streptophyta > Pinopsida > Pinales > Pinaceae > Pinus > Pinus albicaulis. Next base: position 641,052,213 of record CM076581.1, on the reverse strand, counting down.
TTTTAGGCTCCTAAGTTATGTAGTCCCTGTGGGATGTCAATTTTTTGTCGGTTTGTAGGCCCCACTTCCATAATTGGAACTTGGAGGTCGAGTCATATCATAGTGACACTCATCTCATGTTTACCATATAGAGCTTGTAAAAGTGGGTAAATGTGTGAGGAGGTATTACATTTAAGGTGTAAATAGGATTTGTTACAATTCCATGGGCCAATACCATATATTATCAATACGACATGCCCAAAAAAACATTAATCATTTTATACGATAATTTTTCATATGGAATTTTTTTTAACTTGCCTAGATCCATTTTAACCCTAGATCTATCAAGCACCAAGAGGGATAAAATATATCGAGGCGCAAAGCTTTCCTGAAGTTTTACACTAAAAAAATATGTTTACACCTCGAGATATTTGATCCCTCTCGACACTTGATATATATTAGGTTAAGATGGATCTAGGTTGGTTTCAATCGTGCATGGTCACACAAATTTTTTTTAACATATAATTATTATGAACATTTTAAATATTCTAAATATGTCTAATATTAATATGGTCATTGTAACACCCTCATCCCAAACCTACCCAAGTAACCGACCAACCAGGGCAAACATGTGATGAAGAGTTACTATGATCTAATCCAGCCTCCTAGCTGACCTTAAGGAAGTATAATCAATAGAAACACATCAAAAAAACATTCCACATCAGCAACAAGACTTCTAGGAACCATCCCAACAACTCATGAAACTATCCCATGGGTCCCACTAAGTTATTAGGCCTTTTAACCCTCAGACGCTCCCTCAGTATAGGCATAGGTGCATCTGGGAGGCTCTAGACGCTCCCACAACATATGCATGTGTGCATCCAGGGAATTTTACCATAAATCTATGCCAATGTCCCCAATATTTGAGCCACTTTTTTAGGCCTAGAACATAGATCACTTCCCAAAATTTAATGACAAGCTCAAAGATGAAATAAAATAGTGAAACAATGATGTATTTACAAAAATCATGACAAGGTCTATACTAGACCCCTACTAGCCATGACATACATTTCATAAAACATGTGACAAATATGTAATCTACAGGTGTAAACGATAGATATGAGCATAGGGTTCTCATACGTATCCGAGAATCGTTATCAAGCATTGTTCCCTTACATCATTAGCTTCATTATCATCTATTAGGTCATAAATACATTGCTGATTCATTTACAAATCAAAACATGAGGAGAGCTATACATCATCACTGTTATAATACATGCTTATAACTAGCATAATAACAACAAAAATATCAAGGATACATCAACCATAGAATCCACATATAAACCCTTACATTTACACATAAAATGTCAAGGAGAGAACCTCTTATTAATGAATGCCAAAGCCAACCCTGGATGAGACTTCCATATTCCTCCCGAACATAGATTGGTTGAGTCAAATATCTCTTTAGCCAATCACCCCTATGCCATATTCCAAGCATGAATGTGGGACTAAAACAAAAGAACCAACCAGGGCATCCCAAGGATAAAATGCCTCACCCTCATCAATAGAAATCAGGCTTTGTTCTAATCCACACCAGATCATGAGGCCAAAAAAATAAACATTTCATAACAGGATTTACCATGATCTCCACCCAATCACTAGGCAAAAATAAGCATGGATGCCATTGGATTCCTCCACCTACACTGTGAGGAATTTTCTTGTCTCTTAGCCTCTCAGGCTTTACCACAATCCACAGTCTAATCCAGGGATTACTATGCCCTAAACCAAGACACACTCTTTAGGATTTACTGTATATCCCAACCCGAGATTCCTAGGCCTGATGGAGAGAAACCCACCTCCAGGATTTACCGTATATCCCACCATTCACCAGTCGAGGATTATTAGGCCCAATGAGGCAACACACTATCCGAATTTCCCGCAACCCACAGTCTGGTTCAGAGGTTACTAGGCCATGTGCTATATCAATTCTAGATCCACCCCACTTAGCTTCAAATCCATCCGGAAATCCAGTTAAAACAAATCATGAGAACTCCACAACACCATGGCTATCCAAAAATGGCAAGGCTAAGCTAAAAACATTGTCACACATGGAAAACCCAAGCCAAGACAACAAGAGACCACATGCAATACCATGCATGTCAAATCTAGCAAGGAAAACACACATGCAAATCGATTCCTGAAAAGAATCTTGTTGTAGTTGCTTGATCTTGCTTTTCCTTGCTTGCTACTTCCTTCCTCTTGCCTTCTTTTCCTTTCTTGATCCAATTCCAAATTTCTCTAAGAAAAAAAACCTTCTTCTAAGTATCCAAGAGTATGAGAGAGAGAGATAATAATAAGAGAGCTGTAGAAATGCACTAACCAAAAGCTTACCAACTAATCCTCAAAAGCCTTTTTATTAACGAGGCCTCTATTTTATTCATTTTCCATTATTTTCCTTCATTTTCCTTCTCATATGAAACCTGTGACCTTTCATCTCCCTTTTCTCCTAATTTCAATTATTTTCATAAATAATGTGCCAAATATGCCATTTTTCCTTTCCAAAGCCTTTGTCTTTTACTTTACCAATTTCCTTAGTCATACTAAACCAAATGAACATCCACTAGGATGTTTTGCCCAACATTCAACTTGGAATAAGTGTCACATCAACCTTGGTCATTATTTTTCCTTTATTAAATTTTATTATATGGAATTTTCACCAGGGCTATTATAGTCATTTTAATTTTAAATTTTCTCAACTACCTCAGTTTTTTGAGATGATAGTGATTGCTAATAACTTGAATGATGAAAAAATATGAAATAAAAATTTTGAATGCAAATTCAAAATGTAACAATGTTGAATAATAGAAAAGGTGAATTATAAGAATGTACTCAGTTACAAATAGTCTTTATTTTGATAAATCTCAAACTATTTTCTTCTATTTTTCTTATTGTCACACCTGCTAGTTTTTTCATCTTTTAATATCAATCATATGAAAAGTGTGGTTTAAATCATTCCATTCAAATCTTTTACTCAAGCTATTGTATTAAATTTCATAGCTTGTCTCTCTTACTATCCAATATTAATAGTAGGTTTCTCCAAAGTCAATCATTGTGACTTATGGAGTGTTAGACCCCAAGTAAGTTTCAATTGAAGTTTCTTTCTATTACCTCGTTGGAATGAAAAGTGACTAACAATGTTGAGTGATGTAAAGTGAGAATAATAATAATGTATTCAATTACAAATACTTTATAGTTTTAAGGAGAAATAATTTCACGTAAGTGAAAAATTTATTTAAAATGAAAACCCAAGTATTTTATTTATGGTTGAATTATTGTAACACAAAAAAGAATGCATATCGTCAATATTTTTTCTGTCATTACAATAAATTCATTGCACACTATTAATTTAATTACTTTGAAATTAATGTACATCATACATCTAGTTACATCAAGCCAAAAATCAACATGTACGCTGAAATCAATGCATCTAGTGCAAACAATCAAATAGGATTATAAATAAACATCGACATTGTAATCAATGCATCTAGTGAAAGCAATAAAATCATATTAGAAATCAACAAATACACTAAAATCAATGCATCGAGTGCAATCAATTAACTATGATTAGGAATTGACATCAACACTAAAATCAATGCTTCTATTTCAATGAAAGCCCAAAATATTCGTGGCTTTCTAAATCCAACTTCTTTTGCCTTTTGTAAAAGCCTTACTTCATCTTCCTCTATAGTTAATAATGTTCAATATTATATAACATTATATAATATTATATAATATTTATATTTTTCTTTGTGTTTCTCTTTATTCTTCACTCTCCCCCCTCCATATTTGTGCTTATCTCCCTCCGTCTCTCCTTGTCTCTCTCAAGTCCTCTCTCTCTTCTCCCTATCTCTCCCATTATCTCCCACCACCCTCTATGTCTCCCCATCGTCTCTCTCTCTCTCTCTCTCTCTCTCACTCTTCAAATTTGTCACATCTCCCTCCCTATCTCCTTCTCCCCCCTCCATCTCTATGTGTCCCTCTCTCTCTTCCCCTTCTCTCCCTATCCTCTCTCTCTCTTCCCTCCTTCTCTACTCTCTCCCTCACTCTCCCTGCATCTATCACTTGTGACACCCTATATCTCTACCTCTATCTATTTATTTCTTTATTCTTCACTCCCTCTCTCTCCCCCACCAACTCCATCTCTCTATCTCCCCCTCTCCCTCTCTGCTTCTCTCTCTCCCCTCTCTCCCTTCCTCTATCTCCCTCTCTCTCCCTCCTCATTCTCTCTCTCTCTCTCTCTCTCTCTCTCTCTCTCTCTATCTCTCAGGCTCTATCACTATATCCATCCCTTTGTCCCCATCTCTCTCCCCCGTCTATATATGTGTCTCCCTCTCTCTCTCTTCAAATTCTCACCATCTCCCTTTCCTATAGTTTTCTCTTTCTTCCCTCCTTCTCTACTCTCTCCATTAATATGTGTCCATCTCTTCCTTTTCACTCTCTCTCTCTCTCTCCACATCTATCTCTCTATGTCTTTTTTCATCCCTCCCTCTCTGTCCCCCCCAATTCCATCTCTTTCTTCCTTCTCATTCTCTCTCTTCCTTCCTCGCTCTCACTCTCTCTTCCGCTTCTCTTTCTCTCTCTCTCTCTCTCTCTCTCTCTCTCCAACCTAAAAAATTTTCATTATCTTCCTCCCTCTCTCCTTCTCTTTCCCTCCCCCGCTCTCCATATCTCCCCCTGTCTTTGTCTCTCTCTTTTTCCATCTCTCCCCCATCTATCCATATGATTGAAAATTGTCACTCTATGTAATCAATAATATATTTAAGATCTAATATAATAATACTTATAATGGAGATTATTATTGTTATAATATATTGTAATAGTAATAGTCAATATTATTGATTATTTTACAAATAATAATATATAAAGAAATAGCTTGTTAAAGAAACAGTAGTATGTTAAATTTACATTATAGACAAACCAATTTCTGTGATCAAATTGGTCACTATGTGCCTTACATTTTACATTACATTTTTTCATTTTGGGTTTTACATCTTACGTTACATTACATTTTAAATTTTTCATTTTTCATTACATTTTAAATTATATTACATTTTACATTTCACATTTTATATTACATTACATTTTAAATTTTGCATTTATATATGCTTTAATTTGAATATTAAAAAGCTTTATGCCCAATTTAAAATTCCATGAATTTCAAAACTTTTCTCCAAACTGAGATTTCAACCCAAAATGAAAAATGTAAGATTGATTTGTGAAATTTGTACAATTGGTTTTTATATTTATACATAATTATATATATTTTTTTCCTACGAAAGAAAGCTATATTTATATTTATATTTAAAGTCAGTACATTTTGTAAATACACACTAGACATGTGCATTCACCATGGATTTTCCCAAATCCTTGTGTCGCATACATAATAAAAAGAACATATGCTAAAATAATTCAGAGAAATTTGGCCAGAGCGACACTGGAGAGAAAAATAAACAAAAGAGAGAAGAAAAAAAAGTATACACCATAGGGAAGATTAAGTCATATAGAAATTGCTTATCTTTCCTTTCTTTTTCTAGACCTGCCTCCATTCCCCTCGATTGGGACCAACTGGAACCAAATCTAACTCACTCCCAATTATCTCTAGAGGATGTTGTCGGTCTAAATTTGAGCTTTCTGACACATGGAAATGCTTTGTGCCCACCAAGCCTTTTTCCATGTATGTCTCTTTTGTATGGCGATTTGAATCATGGATTGATTCTATATATTCCCTATACTGATTAAGGGAAGTAATGGCATGAGCCATATATTCCCCAATTACGTGGTTTCCATGATTAACGTATGCATCCACATCTACTTCATTTGGTTAACTCTCCATGTTTTCTTTTTCCTCTTTGTCTAAAAGGTGTGGCTCTAGAAACTACCATCCTTTTTTTTATAGACCTATTTCTTTTTATTTTTTGGGGTATTTGTTTCCTAAGGACATGTGCTCTACAAGTGTCCAATTTGGAAGCATGTTCGACACTTGAAAGTCGCATTCTCATAATCTAATGCTTGGGTCCAACTGAAGTTTTTTTGTTTCATTTGAATATGGATAGGTATCCCTTTACTAAGGTCTATATCTACACATATTCTGGAAGAAGTAAAAATACCTTTGTCCTTTCATGATCCATCTTCTTGAATTTTCCAAGAGTATTCCCAATATCTTCTAGTACATTGTGTTGCCAAAAAGGTAGGGGGATATTTGTAAGTATCACCCATACCAGCATAGTAGAAACCAATATAGTTGTAGAATCAAATTATGGGAATCATGACATAATGAAAACCCCAACGTTACCCCAAAACCATGGCCCTTCATTCAGGAAAAAATCTAGTTATTTTTGGGTGTCAAATTGAACAATGAAAACATTTAGAGCATAAATACATATCGCAATTTAGCATTCAAAAAGAAAAAATCCATTGATGTAATGCTTCAAGTTTGAGCCTAAAATAATTAAACCTACAAATGACAACCTTTGATTTGAGGGCAGAAAAGGTAGAGTTTACGTCAGAAAGATCTACTTCCATGACAAAAACTTTCTCCATCTGTTCAACAATGTAGGGACCATGATTTTTTTGGATTTGTGGTCCATGAATGTTTTAGGGTTGTTAAGGAGTAAGGGGAGCCTTTCCTTTTACTGCATCCTTATATGAAACTGGTCCATTTTGTGGCATGAATCTAGGGCACCTCCACACAATTTCAAATTCAAAACTATGGATGAATTTTAGGTGATGCCATAATATTTGATCAGCGAAAGATCTTGGAATAGTTTCCCTTAACATATAATACTTTGAAGCTCTATAGGAATTCCTCACTTATACTCAAGAATTTTTTCAAAATAATTACAGAGTCTTAAGGCATATTTTAGGAAAAGGGAAGACTTCTTGAGCCCATTCTTTATTAAAATCTGGAAAGAAAGAGAAGCCCCCCTACTTGAGGATCAAAATGTGTGGGGGCTTCACTGAGGGAGAAATAACATATCACATGCATTCATATTGGAGGATATATATTAGGAAAAAATGACATAATATATTGAGCATATAATAGGGGGTAAAGGATTTTTATATTGGAAGGTATAAAAAATGGAGCTCAAAGTTAATGAAAAAATATAAAGGGGTATAACAAATATTAATGAAAAAATGGATACCTACAATATCCAGTGAAAGTATGAGTTTTTTTAATTGGGAAGGTGTATTGGGTTCGTATTAGTATGGGGTTGAATAATGTTATTTTTAGAGGTATTTTCCAACAAGTAGTCAAATTGAGGGTATTGTTTAGTATGTCAGGAACGCATGTGATATAACAAAGGTTCATTAAGTGAAGCCCCCATGTCAAAACACAGTAGATAGAAAGGGCGTGCGACCTCTTTCTATGAGATAAATTCCTTTCTAGATGTGGGAAAAAAAATCAAATATAGCCTTGTCACTCCCAAAATGGTGCTCGCAATAAGCACCCGAACAGAGAAACAAAAATAAGAATAAGGATAACTTGGCTCTAATATGCTCCCTCTCCAAATCCAAGGGATCAGTTTTAAGTCCTACAATGAGTCTACACATCTCGGATTTTTCCATGGCACCGACCCAATCTTGGTCAAAAGACACATTACAAAACCTAGCTCTGTCAACTCAGATTAGAGCCGAAAGGATGTACCTAATCATTCTTTTCACTACAAGCCAATCCAAATGGGTCCCTTTGTATGCATTCTACATATTTCTAAGAGCAATGCCTCCAATCCATGGCAAAACCACAACACTTAGTCTGTGCCATAGTCCCCAGATGATGCTTGGACAAAGTGGGAAGTATGAAACCCTATTTTCTTGGGTAGTCTCCAACTTTTTTTCTCATGAGGTAATCCTACATAATTATATTTTGTTAGGGCTAATATATATATATATATATATATATATATGTGTGTGTGTGTGTGTGTGTGTGTGTTAAATGTTTACAAAAGTTTACACTACTACAACATACTCCCATACTAGGTTATAGAACCCTAATCAATTTTGTTAAATAAACATAGAGAGCATAACTACATTTGAGATAAATCTTGACCTCATATTTATGACTACTACTAAAAATATTTCAAAATAATTTATGAAAATTAAATTTCTACTATCCACTTAATAATAATTGATAATTAAATTAAAAATCTAAAAATCCTATTCCAAAATAAATATATCAACATGTAATTAAAAACATAATTAGTTTATCAATTTTCAATAAAAATATATTTATTTTCATTCGCATGAAATGTTAGGACACGAAAACATGGCAACCTTGCTCGCAGACCGTTACCTAGAGAGATCACTTAAGCCAGATATCCATCTGTATCTACTGGGATGTGTTTTCCTTTAAATACCTCAGATCTCATACGCTACATAGAAGTAGGAAATATTTAAACCAACTTCATATCTCATATGGTACATGGGAGTGAGAATTTATACCAATAATCTCATATGGCACACGGGAGTGGGAATTTATACCAATTTTTCCATTAATAAACACCCTGCAATCTGCTCAATACTCAGATATTGTTTATTGCTTAAATGTGATTCCATGTGTTTTTATGCGAGTAAAAAAAAAATCTGTTTTAATAATAATAATAATAATAATAAAATATTAAAAAAAACCAAAATTTTATCTTAATTTTTTCATGAAATTTTAACACTTGAAACTCCAAAAAAATCACACTAAAAATTTCTAAAAAATGAATATCAAACTAATTAAGCTCACTGTAATAGCTTTGTTAATGAAACAAATCATCTAAAACAACCTCAACGAGTCAACAACAAACTAATTATTTTGGAAATATCATGACCACCGTGTCAGGCGAATGTGGATATTTCCACCGATCAGTAAGGTATGGAAATATCATGACAGGACAATTATTTTGGTCAGAGGATCCATTCATGGCAGTGCTCCTGTAGGCACAGTAAAGCAACGTCAGACATGCAGTGACTGTAACAATGGACTCCATGTGAGTGTTCTGTAATGTAGGCACAATTATCAAAGTGGCACAATCATCAAAGCGGCCTCAAAGATGCAACAATTGCAGCAATGGATTCCAAGTGCTCACTCCCACATATTATTTTTTCTATTACAGAGGCAGATTATAAAAACAAAAAATACAAAAAAATCATTATAATGAAACAACTCTTAAAATCAGTCCAGATAAAAGGCCAGCATATACTCATGTCCCCCTTCCTGTTGCCCTTGTAACCATGTGTGCTTGAAGGTATGAGAAAGTCTGTCACAACTATCAAAAGACAATTTCTAGTTATTAATGAAAGTATGTTTTTTTTTTTTTTTTTAAAACTCAGTCATTGGTTTTTAAGAAGGTGGTTTGAGAAAGATTTATCTATCAAACGCTGTATGTGAATGATTGACTAATCTCTAGTTCTATGATGCAATTTTTTATTGAGCAAGTTCAATGCAATCTTTTATCGAGAAAGTTCAACAAAATAAAAAGAATGAAAACAATCTCCAAACACAGGACTTGCTATATATAATTTTTATGGTTGAGAAATTAATTTTATAATAATAAAAAAATTCATAATCACGCTTTTCATTTATAATTATAATTATTATAATTATAATTAAATTATAATTATTATAATTATTAATAAATAATTATTTTGTATATTTAATTTTCTATAAAATATTATATTAAAAATTTAAAATATTACATAATTTTTTTAATTTTTATATTTTTATAATAATTAAAAGAATCAAGTAATTATATGTATATAACAAATTACTTCATAATATATTATTATTTTAATTTTTAATAATAATAATAATCATAATAATAATAATAACTATTTAATATATCATTATTTTAATATTTAATTTTATATAAATTATTATATTGAAATTGAACAAAATAATTGGAATTTTTTTTCATTTTTTTTTTTTTACTATAATATTTATATAAAACATAAAATAAAGAAAACACACTTAACGTAAAGAAATATATTATTTTTTCTTCTTTCCCTATTATGTTATATATTGTTATTTTTTTATAAGTAATCATAAAATTAAATAAAAAATTATCTATAAATATAAATTATTTTTGGCTAAAAATATATTTATTATATTTTATCTTTTAATTAATAAAATATATCTATTATTTTCTTTTCCTTTCTTTTTAAGTTGATATTAATTGAAAATAAAAATTCACCATATTAAATATTGTTAATACTTTATAATATATAAAAATAATTTAAAAACACACTTATATGACACCACGTCAATGTCAATCAATACTATAATATATGTTTCACATTACTATATTTCTAGCAATTGCACCAAATGTTGCAAAGGAAACGCCGTAAGTCAACATATAGCAGTGATTAATGCTTCATTAATGTTTTTTTGAAAATTGTTGAAAGACAAAAATATATCAATGCTTTTTTGAAAATTGTTGAAAGACAAAAAAAATATCAGCGAAAGGCAATGACCATGCTACAATGAAATCTTACTCCAATAATGCTTCCTTGAGCCTTAAAAATCATGAGACCTATGTTGAAGTTAAAGATGCATTTAGTATCGTTACAATTGTTTTATTTGTTTTGTGTTTAGTAGTGCTTATGGCCTCTCAAATTGTAGACTGTGTTTGTGTCTCTTAATGTTTTTCTATTTCATTGTCAAACTGAGATTCTCTCCACACTAGAATGCTAACAGCAGTAGAAGCCTAAAATGAATGCTCACCAACACCTTCCATTTCACCTCATCCTTCTTGCTTTGTTGTTGGACTTTTTCTTTGAAGTGCCGTAAAAAAAATATGATAATGACAAGGTAAGCTTAAGAAATTCACTATGAAACAACCTAGGTTCAAACTCTAGAAACCATAGAGCCCACATTGAAGTGGGCCCAAGGTTCATAGCTCCCACGAATCAATAATAAGAATCTTTTCTAAGAAATAAAACGGCAATAGGATGCACTAACAAGCACCGTTAAACATGAGGTTTGATTATACCTGCAAAGAGGAAACTTGTAGATGTCTGGCTCATAACAAATTCTTGAATGTATTTCAAGCAGTTGCCACATTCTTTTGCAATGTGCACATCCTCCGGGAACTCTAGTTTTGTAGGAAGCAAAATTTAGGACTAAGGATTCAAGCGGATTCAAGCCCTTTGCAGGCTGGGAAATTGCAAGGCCCTTGATTTTCATCTCACTGGCTCATAACAAATTCTTGAATGCAGTTCAAGCAGTTGCCACATTCTTTTGCAATGTGCACATCCTCTGGGAACTCTAGTTTTGTAGGCAGCAAAATGTCAGACTAAGGATTCAAGCGGATTCAAGCCCTTTGCAGGCTAGGAAATTGCAAGGCCCTTGATTTTCATCTAAATCCTTGTCATGAGGCCCTATTGCTCGACAACCATCTCTGCATATGTGAACAAGTGCTTCCATGGCATCATATAGTTGTAAGTATATCTTCTTCTCCTCTATCTTCCGAAGCCTCTCTTGTTTTCTCAGTTAATGTGAAAATGAAAAACCAAATTATTGATCAAAGATATAAGCTGAAGACTTCTCTAATTATCTATTTAAATATGCTTCTATTTGGGGGTTTAGCTACTCATAGAATCAGCTTCAACGATAGATTCTAAAAGTTCTTGCTCCAACTTAGGATTGGACTATCTCATCGCTTTCCATCCCTCTAAATTTTCTACAGTTTTGAAGCTCTTCAAAATAAGGCGAGTATATAACAGATTCAAGCGTGGTGCATCACATAATCTTTCTAGTTGTAATACATCAATAACATTCTCTAATTATCGATTTAAATCCACTTCTATTTGGGGGTTTAACTACTCATAGAATCAGCCTGAACGACAGATTCTAAAATCTCTTTCTCTAGCTTAGGGTTGGACTATCTCATCACTTTCCATCCCTCTGACTTTGCTACAGTTTTGAAGCTCTTCAAAATATGGCAGGTGCATAACAGATTCAAGCGTGGTGCATCACATAATCTACCCAATTGTAATACATCAATAACATTATCTATTGTGAGCAATCCATTCTCTAAATTTTGTGTGTACACTAGTTTCAATGTTGTTACTAAAAACACGTGCCAATACTGATAGATAGAGGGCATATTTCTTTAAATATTCTTGTTCATACCTGAATCATAACAATCAATATGTTAAATCTTAGGGTGCTTCCTATATAGAGAGCATCAATGGCAAAGCAAGAGCAATGTTTCATTGTTTCCCTTGTTTCAGGTGATAAATAAGCCATAACATAAGTTTATGAATAGCAATGAGGAGCAGGGCTATTATAAAACACCATTGTATAATGCTCATAAGAGATGTTAAATATAACTCCATATACTGTGAACATCAATTATGTTTTTTCAGTCTCCCATAAGTATATGTATGGTAGGAAGGACACTAATAATGTGGAACAAATCCCATTACAGGGATATGCCTCTATAGTAGGGTGAAAATGGTTGACACGTAGTTTTCCCTAGAAAAGACCTAGTCACATTTACAATCTTTAGTACTCCGGAATCATCCATCATGAATAACGGAGGGCATGAGAAGGCCAATCAAACAATTTAATAGTTATTTCCAGGAAATTGCATCGAAGGTGAACAAAAATCTCAATAAAAGTATTGCTTCTTTTCAACGTTTCATGACTTTACTTATAGTAGGGTGAAAATGGTTGACACATAGTTTTCCCTAGAAAAGACCTAGTCACACTTACAATCTTTAGTACTCCGGAATCATTCACCATGAATAACGGAAGGCATGAGAAGGCCAATCAAACAATTTAACGGTTATTTCCAGGAAATTGCAACGAAGGTGAACAAAAATCTCAATAAAAGTATTGCTTGTACCTCTCTTGTTTTCTCAGTTAATGTGAAAATGAAAAACCAAATTATTAATCAAAGATATAAGCTGTAATTATCTATTTAAATATGCTTCTATTTGGGGGTTTAGCTACTCATAGAATCAGCTTCAACGATAGATTCTAAAAGCTCTTGCTCCAACTTAGGATTGGACTATCTCATCGCTTTCCATCCCTCTGAATTTGCTACAGTTTTGAAGCTCTTCAAAATAAGGCGAGTAAATAACAGATTCAAGCGTGGTGCATCACATAATATTTCTAGTTGTAATACATCAATAACATTCTCTAATTATCGATTTAAATCCACTTCTATTTGGGGGTTTAACTACTCACAGAATCGGCCTGAACGACAGATTCTAAAATCTCTTTCTCCAGCTTAGGGTTGGACTATCTCATCACTTTCCATCCCTCTGACTTTGCTACAGTTTTGAAGCTCTTCAAACTATGGCAGGTGCATAACAGATTCAAGCGTGGTGCATCACATAATCTAGCCAATTGTAATACATCAATAACATTATCTGTTGTGAGCAATCCATTCTCTAAATTTTGTGTGCACACTAGTTTCAATGTTGTTACTAAAAACACGTGCCAATACTAATAGATAGAGGGCATATTTCTTTAAATCTTCTTGTTCATACCTGAATCATAACAATCAATATGTTAAATCTCAGGGTGCTTCCTATATAGAGAGCATCAATGGCAAAGCAAGAGCAATGTTTCATTTTTTCCCTTGTTTCAGGTGATAAATAAGCCATAACATAAGTTTATGAATAGCAATGAGGAGCAGGGCTATTATAAAACACCATTGTATAATGCTCATAAGAGATGTTAAATAGAACTCCATATACTATGAACATCAATTATGTTTTTTCAGTCTCCCATAAGTATATGTATGGTAGGAAGGACACTAATAATGTGGAAAAAATCCCATTACAGGGATATGCCTCTATAGTAGGGTGAAAATGGTTGACACATAGTTTTCCATAGAAAATACCTAGTCACATTTACAATCTTTAGTACTCTGGAATCATCCATCATGAATAACGGAGGGCATGAGAAGGCCAATCAAACAATTTAATAGTTATTTCCAGGAAATTGCATCGAAGGTGAACAAAAATCTCAATAAAAGTATTGCTTCTTTTCAACGTTTCATGACTTTACTTATAGTAGGGTGAAAATGGTTGACACATAGTTTTCCCTAGAAAAGACCTAGTCACATTTACAATCTTTAGTACTTCGGAATCATTCACCATGAATAATGAAAGGCATGAGAAGGCCAATCAAACAATTTAACGGTTATTTCCAGGAAATTGCAACGAAGGTGAACAAAAATCTCAAAATCTCTCTTGATGTTTGGGCACCCTTGGTAATATCTCTGCTCTGTTTTTACATTGGAACATATGGCCTTTTATCCTGCTTTATATCCTGGTATGAGAAGTGGGATATTAAACATTATATAATGATCTATGGACTATTTTATCTCCTTTAATATAAAACAGATTTTTTTCTCTTTGTGAAAAAAAAGAACAAAAATCTCAATAAAAGTATTGCTTGTTTTCAACGTTTCGTGACTTTACCTATACATAATTGCAACGTCTAAAGCGCGCTATAAAAGTCTAAAAAGACCGTAAAATAAGAGTTTCAAAGTTTCAAAAGCTCTCACATAACGTCATTGTTTAGTTAAAGATCGAAGCATTTCTACAAAGGTTCTAAAATAACATAGTTTCGTAAAGATCAAAAGGTTTACTTGGTATTCGACGAAGGAAATTCTCCCAAGTTCCGGCAAATTGTTTGGGGAACTTACTGCATGTGTTAACAAGTTCATGAATCTTTAAAGATTAAGAAACATGAAACGTTAAATAACAAACCTGACCTCTTCCACAACACATGTACCATTGAACCATAAAGAAAATCTAAAACACATTATTTAACATTTATTTCTGCCATAAACTCAAAAAATTAAGAAAAATCTAACACTCATTTTTAACATTAATTTCCTTTCACGAAGATTTCGCACAAGTTTAGCAGCCATTATGCCACAGCTTGGTGAAAATGAATTATTTGTTATTTTATATATCTGTGTATGAATTTTATATATTTTAATAAATGCTTTTCTAAAATGACTTCTTGTATATGGGCGATCTTTTGCATCTTCTCACCATTAAAAAAATTGGAGAAAATGAATTATTTGTTAGTTTATAAATCTTTGTATGAATTTTATATATTTTAATAAATAGTGAAATTCCCTCTATAAAAAGAGATGATCATAAATACTATGGAAAAAGTGTGCCAGAAAATTTATTACTCAATGCATATGGTTTAAGTTATCAATATTTTTCTGATATGAATGGAATGGGAATTTTAGCTAAAAGTAATTTACTTTACGGTAAGTAAATTGAAAGCCACATGCAAATTGAGAATTTGAATTAATATTTAAAAATCTATTTTAATAGTTTAATTCAGACGAATTAGGTAAATACAAACCAAAAAATTTATAAATATCAAAATAGATACAATTAAATATATCAATAATCCAACATCTCTTTATTCAAAAAAAAAAAAAAAATCAAATGACAAAAACGTTTTAATAAATATTGTATTTTGACATGTTTAATTGTTCAGTGTTCCTTAATACATTGAAATTAAGTAAATTAAAAAAATACAAACTTACTATTCCCAAAAAAAAATATTCACCACACTATTATCAACTCAATTTAGAAAATACAATCATCTGGGCGTTATAAACCAAAATTTGCCAATATTTTCGATGGCCTTTATATCTGCGCCATTTCTGGTGAAAGGTGGGAAGAATAACCAGAATGCGCACTGCATATAGAAATCAAAGTTAAAGGAATGGCAATGAATTTTGGCAATGCGATGTAAGGAGACAAGCCTCTTCTCAAACCAACTTCAATGATTATGCAAAAACTATTGAAATAACAAATCTGACCTCTTCCACGACACATGTACCATTAAACAATAAAGAAAATCTAAAACATGTTATTTAACATTTATTTCTGCCATAAATTCTTTAAAAAATTAAAAAAAAATTAAGACTCGTTTTTAACATTAATTTCTTCAGCAAATTCCTTACGCAAAGATTCCAGACATTTTTTACCAGTCGTTATGCCGCACCTTGGCATTAAAGAACAATTAAGACACCAGGAGTTCATAATTTTCCAGATGGCTAATGATCGAAGGGAACTCATCTGAACTACATAGAATTAAAGCCCGTGTAAATTCCAAAGCAACCATTCACAGTACTATGTTTGACAGTACCTGAAGCACCATTTCCATTATCGAAAAGTAAATTGCACTCCATCATTGAAAGTCCGCTGGAAAAAAATTAGGAGAGCATTTACAAAAAGATCAAAACGTAGTTTAAAATCTTTTGAGAACCCAAAACGCACAATTGGGAATGAACTTCTAGGGATTAAAAACACCAACCTACATATGCATTATCCCTTACTCCATCGGAATACCAGTGAGATGAGAAACCGTGAAATAGGTGGGTAGTGTGATATTGGTGTCGGTCTCAAATATGGAGAGCTCGACGAAGTCTTCAACCCGAGGTTGATATGCATCTGTATCTAATTTCATAGCAAGTATCTTATTTCATAGCAAGGTGAAGAAAGTTAGTTAGGTAGTTATTTAGTTAGGTTGAAGGAGGCATTGGATCTAGTGGTCTAAAACATTTCAATCATCTAACATTTCATCAAATGGCCCAAACACTGACACAGTAGCACTTAGCAAAGTTGTTTTCAAATAATAACGCCTCACAGCGTAAATATATGTATTTTAGTTAGAAACTTATTTGATTTCTAGACAAGAATATGTGTTTTAGTTAAAAACTTATTAGATTTCTAGAAAAGAAGGAGACCATAAAGGTGAAAACCTATTCATAATGAAAAACTAATATATTTTGAAATTCAAATCAAATGATGGAAGGAAAGAATATAGTGGATAGTTGTAACACCCTAATTTATTTTCATTTAACTTTAAGGTATTTTTAATTTAGATATTAGTTTATTTTAATTAATGGGATTAACATGTGTGTTAATTAGTTATGAACTGAAGTTTTTCTTTTGAATAAAGATTTAATTATTGAATATTTCTATAAGTCTCATGGTAAAAATTTTCCAAGATTCCAAAGTAGTTGATTAAGCAATTACTAGCAGTTATCTTTCCTCTGGGAATAAAAAGAAAATTATAGAGGAGGAAAAGGGGTTCTGTGCAGGTGATAAGAAATAGCTAAGGGCTAAAAGAAGGGAGTGCCCAGAGTTGGTGGAAAACCAGTGGAACTCTGCTACCTGTTTTAGGAGACAAGACTGGATAGGAGTCCTGAGGTCCATCTTCTTGAAAACACTGCTCGAATTCCTACTTTGGTGAGGAGCATGGGGGCAGCTGAGGACGTCATTGCCTCGCTAAAATTTGAGCAGATGCAATCAGTCCTACTTATTGAGATAAGTAAAAACAAGACTGGAAAGAAAAGAAAATGTTTCCTCTTAGTATGTTCAGGCTTATTTTTTTAATAGAATTTTCAGAGAATGTGAAAATTTGTTGCAAAGGTAGAAATAGAATTCTGAGTATGTAATTATTTGAATTATAGGAGTAGTAGTGAATTCTAAGAATATATACCCAAACATTCTTTATTTTCTTTTTGAATTATTATTGTAAATGAGATTTATAGAAGAAAGAGTAATAGAAAGTTCATAGGTAAACATGATTGGAATTTGCATAAATCATTATCAGGTTGGACAATTAGTCCATTTGGGAGAAGAACCAAAATTAAACAGTCTGGCCTGTAGAAGGGAATAAACTATACACGGATGGAGGATGAACCCTCTTGAGGTGGTCTGGTCACTTGTGAATATTTTTCTATTACCAAGAACAAAAAGAAACAAGATTACAAGAAACTAACTGTCATGATAAGAAAAAGTACTGAGAATCCATAATTCGAACATTTCAATCAATGACAAAAAATATCTATTTAATTCTAGAAATACAAAGATCTCTTTAATACTGTTGCTATACTTAAATAAGAAACTTATTCCTATTTTGAGGAAAAATGAAAATACATAAATGTAGAATGCAGAACATGAAATCATAGGGGAAACAAAGAGCCTAAAGCCAGAGAAAATAATTATGGTGAATCTGAAAAAATACAATGTAAATCTAGAAGAAACATTTAGTTTTTATCTTCTTGAACATAAAAGAAAACCCCACTTAAAAGACATGATGGAGAGACTGGAATTTAAATATAAACTATAGTAAAAACCTTGTAAAGATGACATGCAAGTTACAGATAAAGCTGAACTCTGAAAAAGAATGTTAAAAAACAAAATGATAACTGCGATGGTCGACACAAATTATATCTAAAATCATTATCAGAGAACACTATGCTGGTTGAGCCGGAAGAGCAAGAAAACATCATGTAAATAAAGAAATAAATAAATACACACACACACACACACACACACACACATATATATATATAACCAGAATACCCATGGAAAAACTAAACACAGTTGAACAAACACATAACAATATCCTTCATGAAAAACCGATGGTGGCAAGAAAGTCAAAAAATAGTATGATGCCCCCACAACCGTGAGTAAGGAAATACAAAAAAATGTATTAAACCAAATACCTAAGATATAATAGTGGAAAAACACTTTTGGGTATTTACAGTATTGTAGAAATTATACAACATACATTTATATCTTGGATTCACTCGATCTAACAATGTACTAAAGTTAAATACTAAATCACTTCGACAAATATTTTGTGGAATTAAAAACACAATCGCTAATCACATGAACATGAAGAAGAATCAAATCAACCACACCACAGATAATTTATTGGGGAAAGCTTACAGCTAAAAACCCCACTATCTTCTAGTGTATATTAAGCATGGATCATGAAAAAATTTCATATGTAACTCTTCTCACAAGAGCCCTCTAGTACTCAGCTAAATGTCTCACACTGTCATATGCAAAACTGGCCAACACATAGCCAATTCTCAGCCTCGAGAAAACCTGCCTTTCTTGTGCAATCCCTGATGGAATATATCCCTAAAAGATTGGAATTATGGCCTTCCTTGACTACGAAAGTATCATGGGCACTCCAATGGGTGTTTGGTTTCATGTGTGCAACCCAATAATCCTAAAATTGATAGTAAACTTCCATTTCACCTAGAACTCAACTGGGTCTCCACTGGATGTAACATGCATGCAGCTAATAATAGTAAATCCTCAGTTGCATGTGAGATCACTGATTGTGAATTAATTAATATTTAATTCACTTGATCTCTGACTAGTGTATCTTCAGTTACAGCTAGCACAATTTATTTTAACTCACTTAACTGAGTTAAACTGATTACAACATGCATTAACTAATGCACCACTACACTTCAAACTCTATTATAACTAGAATTACTCTGCATGCCTCACCAACTACCTCTAACTAGAAATCCACTAGCTAACTGATTTTATCACTCTCAGTTAACTATTTCAAGTTTACATTGAGAATATATTATATTTTATTGTCCATCTAAATTAAGGGATAACTAAAATAGACATGCACCCAAAAATAACACTGTTGGCCCCACCCTAGTTTGGGTGCCTAATGCAACTAGGCATGGGTGTTGAAATTTTCTTGTTGAATCTCAACACTCCCTCTCAACAAGAAGGATTATCCTTCACCCCAATCCTATCTCTATGGAATTCAAATTTTCTCTCGGTGAGCGCCTTCGTTAGAATATCTGCATCCTGATCTTCCATGGGAAAGTATTGAAGCAACATTATTCTTCTCTGCACACAATCTCTGAGATGATGGTACTAGATATCTATATGCTTGGACCTATCATGAAACACATGATTAATCGAGAGTTTAATGGAACTCTGATTATCACCATGAATCATTTTCAGATCCATATGAGAAGCAAACAAACCAACCAAGGTCTTTCTCATCTAGATAGCCTCACATGCAGCTTGACTTGCTGCCATGTATTCTGCTTCCACTAAACTGAGTGCCTCAGATCATTTTTTCCTGCTATACTAGGAAACTATTATCGATCCTATGCTAAATATCGCTCTTTATGTGCTATTTCTGTCTGATGGACTGCCTACCCAATTTGCATCCGTGAAGCCAGGCAACTTCACTCCCTCTGTGATCCGGATTTATGCAGGAACGCAACAGAATAAACATATAACCATAAATACAGAGATGCAGCGGAAATAACACTTCATTTCATTAATATCAAAGAACTGAAATTTGCTTACAGACAGAGTGGAAATAAAACTAGCTAGGGTGTTGGTAGCTATCTCTGAGAAGAGATGTGGTAGCTACAGGCCTCTGAACTGAGCTAAAATGAGGCTCTAGGGCCTATTTATTATTGAGAAACAATGGAGAACCCTAAACATCCAAAAACCTAACCCTAGGAGATGAAGCGCCCAAACTATGGGCCCCGTTTGGGTAAATTGGTGTTTCAACTTCCCAGGGACGTAACTTTGGCATACTATCTCCATTTGACACACATGATACATTATTAGAAAGCCCTATCTGAGGACTACAACTTTTGCCATGAATATCATTCCGGAAAGGAATGATATTTAGTGGAGGCGCGATGCCCAAAAAACGTCGTTTAGGTCCTCAAAACGGCTCTGAAAGTTCAGGACCTGAAAAACTGCTAAAAATAGTAAGTTATGCCAAAACTGAAAAAATGAAAGAGACAATGGTGGGGGCCCAAGTGGAATAGGCAGGTGGCCACCAATATCCACCTAGATCATTCCTCCCCCCTTAGGAAGCAATGGTCCCCATTGCGTTAAGTTCCTCCATGAGATGATTAAATTTCTGCTGAACTTGGTCCTTGGTGAACCACTTTCCTTGGTGCAGGAGTTGGCCAGCTTTGACAACCCGATACAGTTGGATCTTTTGTTGGCGAGTGTTCTTGATTTGCATGTCCATGATACAATCTATGGTGGCCTGTTCCATGTAGTCTGGTTTTAACTCTGTTGGTGTCAGTTGTTCTGCAATGTCTGAGGTGTCTAGTAGAGGTGGGAAGTAAGGACGAAGGCGATCCACATTGAAGAATAGATGCAGACCAAGGAATGGAGGAATACTAAGCTCGAAGGAATTGTTCCCTACAGCCTTGGTGATGGTGTACAACCCGTATCAGAGCGGGTGAAGCTTGCGGTGGGGTCCAGTGAGGCGCTCCTTCTGCAAATGTAGCCATAATTTTTCGCCCACCTGGAAGTTGTGTGGCACCTAGTGTTGATCATGGCGCTACTTGTACTTCGCATTGGCTCTGTCCAATATATCATGAACCTATTAGCGGATGTGTTGAATGCACTTGATGAAGCTACTTTGCTGTTAACCGAATTTGGACATGAAATGTGAATCGGCTTTGGCAGTGCAAAAGCCATGCTTCTGCATTGATGCAACATAGTGCCTCGAATCCCAAGCCCACTTGAAAGGTGCTATGGCCAATTGAACTGTGGAGAGCATTGTTATAACTATGTTGTACATAGGGGAGGCTCTTGTCCCATGTGCGTGGATGCTTTGAATTGTACATGCGCAGAATGTGTACAACCATTCTGTTGACAACCTCTGTTTGGCCATCTGTTTGGGGATGGAAAGCTATGGACTTGGTGAGCTTTTTGTCCAACATTGACCAGAGGCTAGACCAAAATGTGTTGAGGAACTTGCTATCTCGATCTGATATGATAGACTGTGGGATCCCAAAGTGCACCCACACTCGTTCAAAGAAGAGTTTAGCAGTGGCTTCTGCTGTGATATTCTTCTTACAAGCCACCTTAATGGCCATCTTCGAGAATCTATCAATGACCACGAAAACACAGTCATTTCCATTCTTAGTAGAAGGCAGGCCCGACATGTAATCCATGGAGATGGATTCCCAATTCGATGTTCAAATGAAGCTAACGGGCTATGGACCACTTCTGATGGTGATCATTCTGCAACTTCCCTTGTGTCTGTATGAACTGCAGGGGTCGATGGTCTGTGTGGATGATTGTCTCCTTCCCCAAATGCTGTGCCAGTGACGAACCTGCCTGATGGAATACATTTCTTTGTCATAGGTGGGATACTTGCGAACTGTCTCAGATAATGTCTCACTGTGATATGCCACTAGATATCCTTGTTGAGTAAGAACTGCCCCAATAGCATAGTCGGAGGCATCTGTCTCGATCTCAAATGGCTGTTGCAAGTCTGGTAATGTGAGCACTGAGGAAGAATAGAGGGGATTTTTCAATTCTGTGAACACCTTCTGTTGAGGTTCTGACCAAATTTTTTTTACTCTTGCTCCTCCCTTGGTGACTTGACTCAAGGGCCAAGTGATATGAGAGAATCCCAACACGAACCTACGGTAGAAATTAGTAAGACCCAGAAAGCTGTGAAGCTCTGTTATAGTGGTTGGGGCTGGCCAATCCCGAATGACTTGGATCTTGGTTGGATCCACATGCACCCCCCTTTCATCAATAATGTATCCCAGATATTGAACCTGGGTCATGCCAAAAGTGCACTTCTCCAAATTGGCACACAACTTGTGTTTCCATAGTGTTTGGAGGACTTTTCGGATGTGGTGGAGGTGCTCTTCCCAATCTGGCTGAAGATCGAATGTCATCCAAGTACACCACTACAAATGAGTTGGTGAATGAAACATGAATGTCATCCATCATCCTCATGAAAGGTTGCGGGAAGCATTCGTCGGCAGGCATGATGGAAGCCATTCAAAAAGGCCTTCCTTGGCTGAAGGCAATATTCCACATATCGGAGAGGATTCAGTGGTATACAGTGATGCCCCCAAACCCTATCCAATATTGCTGAAATATTTTCACCTTTGAGTTGGTCAGAGGTTCAGTCCCGTAGGATTGGGTACCTATTAGGACGATGATCTTGTTATTGGCCATCATCTAGAGTCTCCGTCCATCGCCCTACGGCCTGCTCTGATTGATTTGTGTCACAAGCGATGGGCAATTTTGTCTGTTTTCTGCATGACTCCACGGAATGCGGCCTCTTGATTTCATCATTCTCCAGAACAGAGCGCCGATAGATCGGTCCATTGGGTAGTGGCGCACTTGGGGTCAGATCAATCGGGTGCTTGACCTGACAGTGTAGAGGAACCCCTGTGGGTGAGGTGAAGATGTCCCCATACTCCTTGTTGAGTCTCAAATCCGCATCTTTCTTATACACCTTTCCAAACCTTTTTCATTCACCTGGACCTTCTCAGTCACCAATATCATTGCATATTAATTGTAAAAGAGCTTTTAAAATGGTTTTTAACTATGTTTTGTGTCTGCTGTTTGATTTAGATTTTTGCTCATTTAGCTGCAGAATCTTGTCACTTTAACGAGTTTCTTTCTTCCCCCTAAATGAGCCATTTGTCAAAATCTATATTTGCAGTGTCTTCGGAAAAATCAGGCCACACATCGGCAAGTTCAAAATGACGTGGACATGGATCGTAGTGTCCCTATTAGCTCAGGTGTCAATTCATCTCGGGAGGCTATGGTCAAAGGTGGCCAAGTGGTGGTCAACCGTAGAGTCCCACGGTGACAGAACTCTGTTTCTCATCACGTGGAGATTTGCATGGCTGTTTCTAAAACACGGGAGGCACATCAACACCTATAAACGACTCCATAAGCTGAATCCAACATCCACTCTCCATAGATTTACTCCTCACGACGACCATAATGCTAAATCTCTGGACGCAATGGTTCACATGTCTTCCTTCTTGGGGCACTGAGAATTAGTTATATATACGGTATAAATAAAGCGTTCTCATCAGCATAATAGTTAGATATTTTTGTAGCTCTGTAATGTAATTGTATCGCCATTGTGCTGTGACATTGTTTCTCTGTTATGACCGCATTTTAATATATGAGAAGACTTTGTTCAAAAGCGTAATTCGTATCTGAAAGCTGCTCCCCGAGGTCTGTGCAGAGGGCCCCTGCACACGCTGAGGTTTTGTGTACTACTGTATAGTTTCATGCTTCATTTCTTTATGTTCATTGTGCTATAGTCATTCACGTATATATAGATTACATCTTTCATGGTATTTACATTTCATCTCTATTCATAATCCTTCATGATTTACATTTTACTTCTGTCCATAATCTTTTATGTTTTATGTTGTTGTTAACTGATTAGTGTTCTTGTTTCAAATTACAATAGACAGCCCGGGCATTTGCACATCTTTTTATAATGACTAATGACATGGAATCAATATTGTCCTTCTGCTGATTTCTTTTTCTTAGTTTTTGTTTAATTCCAGCATTGTTTTGTTTATTTCAGTCTTGCACATTTGCTTTAAGTAGTTAGATTAGATATTAAACTGTTCATGTCATTTTCAGTTACCTCCGAAAGCCATAGCAAGACTAATGGTGAGGGATTGAAGTATGAGTGTATAGTTTGATATTAGTTTACTTTTCTGCAAGTTAGATATTAAACTGTTCATGTCATTTTCAGTTACCTCCGAAAGCCATAGCGAGACTAATGGTGAGGGATTGAAGTATGAGTGTATAGTTTGATATTAGTTTACTTTTATGCAAGATAGATATTAAATTTCTCATGTCATTATCAGTTACCTCCGAAAGCCATAGCGAGACTAATGGTGAGGGATTGAAGTATGAGTGTGTAATTTGATATTAGTTTATTTTTCTGCAAATTAGATATCAGATTGCTCAAGTTATTTATGATTACCTCCGAAAGCCATAGCGAGACTAATGGTGAGGGGTCAGAATATGAGTTGATGTAATTTGATTTTAGTTTTACTTTACTTGCAATATTTTCTTTGAGTAACAGTTTCTTTTGTGTTTAGACAGCAGCAAGGGTAATGGTTTTCATGATCAATAGTTCACTGTTTGTTTAACTAGGATAGTAGTACATTTCATTTCCTTTTAGGAACTAATTTTCTCATTGTATGTTTCAAAATCCTTTTGAAGTTTGAAATTTTGGTAAATCATTATAAAGGACATCATTGCCTTGAACAATCATAACCATACTTGTCTTTTAGAATTTTCATTAGGAAACCAACCAAGATAAAAAGAAAAAAACCAAAAACGACAAAAAAGTAAGAGATAGGTTATCTTGCACATATAGTGCGCCACACTTCGTCAGCTTACGAATCCCGGATTGAAAAATTAATGTAGCAATTTAGGACACACTAAATTTACCAAACATTTTGGCGCCGTTGCCGGGGAAGTGTAACTAGGTAGCCAATTTCTTAAAAAAAAAAAACAATAAAAAGAAGGGAAAACTTGATAACTTCTTGAAGTATGCTCTCCTCTTGCACCTAGTGTGATCTGGAGGATCAGAAAAGAGAGTTATTGGTTCGATAATTTCTTAATTATGCTCTCTTCTTGCACCTAGAGTGATCTGGAAGATCAGAAAGAGAATTATTAGCCCAACTTAAAAAAAAATATAAAAAAATGACATGCATAGAGCAAGAGATTCTAGGGGAAAGTTTATAGCTAAAGCCAAGAGTTCGATTTTCACAACTCCGTCTTCTTCAAGGCATAGACAAGATTCAGCACCATCTACCCCTAGCCTTAAGATTCTTGGAATTCAAGGAACAGCTGAATTAGAGGATTCTCCTATACCACCTACTAAATCTCATTTAGAAAAGGATCCTTTATTTACTTCTACAGGAGAGTATCTTGTAATCAAAGAAGTAGAATCACCTGAAGAAGAAAAGGAAAAGACTCCCTCTCATCCTCCCTTGATAGAAGAACCAGAGGACTTTGAGGACTCTAAAGAAAATATCATGGCAGAGGAAATAATAGATGGATTTGGAGGTAGAGGTAGAGGTAGAGGAGGAGGAAACAATGGAGACAACAATGGTGAAGGTAATAATGGAAAAAATAGGGAAGGAGACAACTTGTTTGGATTCCCTATAGTTGATGAGGAAACTCATACAACAATGAAAAATATCTCACCATCTGTCCTCCCCAAATTTTATGGATTGCGAAGTGAGGATCCTGAAACATTTTTGTTTGAGTTTGAAGTCGTGTGCCGAACCTATGACTATATGGAAGACTCTCAAAAACTCAAACTGTTTCCTTCAACATTGAAGGGAGCCACTTTGAAATGGTTCATGGGATTAACCACCCAATCTATTAGGACTTGGAATGATATGAAACAAACATTTTTGGATAGATACTTGGACTATTGTATGCCCACCAATCACAAGGATGGGGTATTCAAAATGATGCAAAAAGAAGATGAAAATTTGGAAGATTTACTTGAAAGATTTCAATACAACTTAAAAAGAGCAAAGATGAGCAACTTAGATGATGAAACTTTGAAAGCCCTCATATTAAAAGCCATTAGAGATGAATGGATAGATATTTTAAACATGATGGGGAAATGAGACATTTCTCAACTTCCACTTCGTGACATAACAGAACTATGTGTCCATCTCTCAAGGGGAAAATCTAAAACGGGAAAAGGGCCTAGAGATCCTTCTCTTATCAGGGCAAACAAATCTGCAACTGGATCAGTAAGTAGGGCAGAGATCGGAAATATGCTTGATGAGTTTAAAACTGATATCTTAGGGAGCCTTAGTGAACAACTAGACACCCTTAAAGTTCAAAACAAGCAGAAAGCAGAAACTGATGCTCTAGCCATCTTTTGTCCGAAATGTAGGAAGAAACATGCTTTAAGGGAATGTCCCTTGGATGCAAAATTTGTAGAAACATGTATAATTTGCTCAGAGAATCATGAGATCAAGGATTGTCCTTCAATCCCTGGACTCAAAGCTGTCTTTCAAGAAGACCCAAATTCAGTAGAATCTCTCTGTTTTGTTGCAAGAAGACCTTGGCAGGGGCAACAAACTCAAGGTTTTAACAACCCTATGAATCTTCAAACCCCACCAAATTGGAATCCTTGGCAACAACCTTGGCCCCAACATCAAAATCCATATCAACCATGGGTACAAGGGATGAAAAATCCTTATGGGAGATTTGCTCAATTTTATCAATATCCTCCATCTTTTCAAAATCAACAAGCTCCACAACTTCCAAACCCAAATCCACAACTTTCATTTCCATTTCCACAACAATCTTCTCAACAAAATCCAAATCCTCAACTCATGCTTCCATACCAACAAAAGACAAATCAACTTCTAGCTCAGCCATTGCCAAATCATAACAATAAAAATCCTCAGAATACTTACATGATAGAAGGACAAAAATTTCCTACCTATATGATTGTTCCTCTCAATGATGTACAACTCAGATCTGGTAGAGTTTTAGAAAAACCTTCTATAGATGTCCAAGAGCAAGATACCTCTGAGGAGGACTCTCTTGAAGCCAATAAAAGTTCTGAGGAAGCATCTCTTCAAAACTCAAATATTCAAAAAGAAAAAGAAAAGTTAACACCCACAACTCCTATAGTTGAGCAACCTGCATCTTCATCTACACCGCCTTTTCCTGAAAGATTACAAATTGACAAGGGGGTGGAAAAACAAATCTTGTTGCCTAACTATGATTTTCTAGATGAATTAAAGAATGTTTGTATCAAGATTCCCTTGCTACAAGCCATTCGAGAGATTCCTATTCTAGCAAAAATAATAAAGGAGTTGAGTTTCAAAAGACCAGGAAGGAAACTAAAAGACACAAGAAGAATCCACCTGGTAGGAAAGATTGCAGATATTATGATGGGAAAAATTACCATGCAGAAGTATGTAGATCCAGGAAGTCAAATTGTCAAGACACATATAAATGGGATAGAAATTCCAAACACATTGATTGACTTAGGGGCTGCTATCAACATTATGAGTAGACAGACTATGGACCAGCTAAAACTTCCTAACCTTCTTTTTTCACCTACTTTACTGCAACTTGCAGATCGATCAATTATTAAACCAGATGGTGTATTAGAAGATATTTCAGTCTCCTTAGATTCTTGGGAATATCCGATAGATTTTATGATTTTGACTCCCAAGAGTAATCTAGGAGGGCACCCACTTATCTTAGGAAGACCTTGGCTAGCCACAGCTGATGCTTTCATTAGTTGTAGATCTGGGGATATGTACATTTCTAATGGTAATTCGACAAATAAATTCAATTTGTATCCTCCAGCAAAAGAAATCACAAAAGTAAGAGACAATGAATGGGTTGATGATGAGGATATTATACAACCTGTTCTTACCATTTCTGAAATCAGTGAGGATAGTCAAATTCTGAACACATTAGAAAATTTTGAGACATCTTCAGAATATGACCCCACACAATTTCAGTTGGAATCTGACATAGAATATTTATCATCAAGACAAATGTCTCTTTACTCTATGGAAGAGTTTGGTAGTTCTATCATTGATATTTTTCCAGGAAAAACATTGAATATCAACAAAAATTTGGAAAAGTCACAATAGGAAGAACTAACCAAAATCTTGCAAAAACATTCTACTGCATTTGCATGGGAGTATACTGACATGAAAGGTATTGATCCTAAGACCTGCATTCATCATATCTATATTGAGGAAAATAGTAGACCAATCAGATAACCTCAAAGAAGTATGAATCCAAATCTTAGGGAGATAGTGAAAGAAGAGCTCCAAAAATTACTCAATGTAAACTTCATTTATCCAATTTCAGATAGCCGATGGGTTTCTCCTTTGGTTATAGTACCTAAAAAGAATGGTAAATGGAGGTATGCATTGATTATAGGGAATTGAACAAAGCAACTTTGAAGGATCAATTTCCTTTGCCTTTTATCGATCAGGTATTAGATACATTAGCTGGTAAAAAGTACTTTTCATTCTTGGATGGTTTTAGTGGCTATAATCAAATTTAGGTAGCACCTGAAGATCAAGATAAGACCACATTCACTTTTCCATGGGGAACTTTTGCCTATCGAGTACTTCCTTTTGGGTTATGTAATGCACCCGCAACATTCCAAAGAGCAGTACTAGGAATTTTTTCTGATCTAATCCATGATTGTGTAGAGGTTTATATGGATGATTTTACAGTTTATGGTAATTCATTTGAAGAGGCATTAGAAAATTTGGAAAAAGTCATTATAAGATGTAAAGAAACAAACCTTTCATTAAGCCATGAAAAATGCTTTATGATGTTTACTGAAGGTATTGTTTTGGGGCATCATATTTCAGGAGATGGGATTAAAGTTGATAGATCAAAAGTTGAAGTCATCTCCAAGTTTCCTATTCCAAATTGTCAAAGAGATGTTAGAAGTTTTCTAGGATTTACTGGTTACTATAGAAGATTTATAGAAAAATTCACTAAAATAGCATCTCCACTCTTCAAATTTCTTACAAAAGACTGTGAATTTAAATGGGATCCTGATTGTCAATCAACCTTTGAAACTTTGAAAACAAGAATATCTGAAGCACCTATCTTGAGAGGACCAAATTGGAAACTCCCCTTCCATATTTCTACAGATGCTTCAGATACAGCTCTGGGAGCTGTGTTGGGTCAAAAATATTTAGTCCCTTATGCCATTTACTATACCAGTAAAAATTTGACTCCCACAGAGTTGAACTATACTGTGACTGAAAAAGAGTTTTTAGCTGTTGTTCATGCAATTAATAAGTTTAGACATTACATAACAGGCTATGAAACTTTTATTCATGCTGACCATTCTGCAATTAGATATTTAATGAACAAACCTGTTACTAATGCAGAGTGACAAGATGGCTCTTACTTTTGCAAGAATTCAATATTACTGTGTTGGATAGACCGGGAAAACAAAATACAGTAGCTGATTTCTTGTCTAGGATTCAGAATACTAAAGAAGATTCTCCTGTAGAGGATAAGTTTCCTGATGAATACTTGTTTGCGGTAACTATTAAGACTCCTTGGTATGCAGATATTGCTAACTATTTGGTTACAGGGAAACTGCCTCCACATTTATTTCCAAGTGAAAAACGAAAAATTATTTAGGAGAGTTCAAAATATTCATGGATTTCTAACGAATTGTTTAAAACAGGGCCAGATCTTGTGATCAGAAGATGTGTCAGGGAAGATGAAATGCCTGATATTCTTAAGGCATGTCATGATGAACCATGCGGCGGACACTTTGCAGACAAAAGGATGACCTATAAAATCCTCTCTTTAGGATATTATTGGCCTTCCCTCTTCAAAGATGCAAAACAATATGTCAAAAGGTGTGACAGCTGCCAAAGAGTAGGGAAACCTACCCTTTCAAATGAAATGCCATTGAAACCACAGGTACTCATCGAACCCTTTGAAAAATGGGCTTTAGATTTCATTGGACCTATTAATCCATCATCTAAGCAAAAGAAGTATATATTGGTTTGTACTGATTATGTTACTAAATGGGTAGAAGCCAAAGCATTAGTATCTGCTACTGAAAATTCAGTTGTTCATTTTCTTTATGAGGATATTTTTACTCGCTTTGGTGTTCCGAGAGAAATTGTGACAGATCAGGGGAGCCAATTCACATCCAATTTGGTGGAGAAGTTGATGGAAGAATACAAAATCAAGCACAGAAGATCTACTCCTTACCATCCATAAGCAAATGGTCAAGTGGAGTCCACAAACAAAGTTCTTGAAAGTATCATCACCAAAACTGTTCATCTACATAGAAGAGATTGGGCAGAAAGGCTTCCAGAAGCCTTATGGGCCTACAGAACTACATGGAGAAATACAACGGGACATTCTCCCTATGAACTTGTTTATGGGAAAGAAGTCTTGCTCCCCATTGAGTTCCAAGTCAAGACCTTCAAGATAGCAGTTCAGTTGGGGATGGACTTATCAGAAGCCCAAAAGCATAGAATGGAGCAGTTAAATGAGCTAGATGAGATCAGACAAGAAGCAATTCTAAGAACTGATCTAGTTCAATATCAAAGAGCTAAATGGCATGAAAAATACATCAAAGAGAAGAAGTTTCAAGAAGGAGATTGGGCATTGTTATTTGATTCCAAGTTTAAAGATTTTAAAGGAAAATTTCAGACTCATTGGCTTAGGCCATATGAGATTGACAAGATCTTTAGCAATGGAGCGGTAAGAATCAAAACCATTGATGAATTTCAAACTCCTCTTATTGTGAATGGCCACAGATTAAAAGTCTATCATAAGCCACTCTCAAAAGAGGAATTTGTCAAAATGTTTCAAGAAAATTCTGCAATCAGGCTGGTACAGAAGAATTCTTCTTCTGCACCAGCCTAGCCTTTGTTCTTTTCAGTTTAAAAAAAAAAAAAAAAAATTGTATAAGCCTGAAAACCAATCATTGATTGGCAGTCTTATATAGAAAATGTAGGGTGAAAATCAGGGACACCTGACACCCTATATTTTCCAAAAAAAAAAATCTCTCTTTCATTTCACAAGTTTTGTGACCATCCACTTCATTTCACTTCATTTCACTCTATTCCACTTCATTTCACTCCACTTCATTCCATTTCACTTCATTTCATTTACTTCATTTCATTTCATTTTCTTTCATGACCATTTTCATTCAGTCAGTTATCATCCATCTATTTCCATTCACCCAAATAATAGTTGTGTCAGTTTCCGCACCTAACATCTGTTTCCGCAGTTGACACTAGTTTCTGCAGCCAGAAGCAGATTCTGCAGCTACCACTCTATTTTTCAAAAGAATGTACAGTCAGATGTATTTTCACAATCATGAAATAAAATGCAGGTATGAAGACATATTATGAAGACAGGGGGCATTCAAGACATCAAATGAGAAGCAACTAATTGAAGACCAAGGAAAAATGGCAAGAATTCCAAGGTATGAGTAAAAATTTATTTCAAATAGCATTTAAAACACATTTTTACATAGTTATGAACCATAGCTCCATTATGTGCAATGATTATGTTGACAAACTCCGTAACCATTCCATGATCTCTATATGATCCACCCATAATCCTTGCATTCATTTTCAAACGGTCCATAATCGAGCCTCCGATCTTCACACATACTCCGATACTCCACCTGTGATGAAGAAACGTAGTTGATTTAACTACGGCTTCTTTCAGCCGCATGAAATCCGTAGCCGTTGTATAAACGTGCTTACATTTACTCTGCAGCCACCAAATTTTAAACACTGCCGGATGTGTTATACTCCTCCTATTGTTCTATTAATCTCACAGCCGCATTTCCACCGAGCTCACGTAACCCTTCTCTGTTCCGCTTCACCCCATTTGTTCTCTATTACGCTACAGTCTGTATACCCATTCTCTGATATTTTCCTACAGTCATCATGCTCATTTCCGCTCATTTAGCCGTCTTACCTCCATTGAACCCTCCTCACGCAGACAAGTTTTAAAAGAGCAGAAAGAAGGATGGGTCAGTTGTTGAGAATAGAACCAGAAGGACCTAAATTCATGGAAGGATACCCGCAAGTCAGAGATTTATTGAAAAAGGCAAAGTGGCTTTGGTTCATCCAAAAGTTTAGAGGCTACCATAAAGAGGTGACAAAAGCGTTTGCAAGGTCTTTCAATGGCCTGGAGGTAGAGATTGGGGACCTTAAATTCACAGTGAATGAGGCATCCATAGCAGCTGCCACAGAACTTCCTCAAGAAGGTGAACGATGGTTCAAGAAAAAAAGCATTAGTGATGAAGCCTGGAGAATGATCTTGCGTAACCCAGGTATGGATGTAACTATTTTTAAAAAGGGAATTCTTGTTCATGCTTTGAAAGAGGAGTGGGCTACTTTGCTGCTAATTATTCAAAAATTTATCACCTGTGAGGGCCGTTTTGGGTCCATGTATATGTATCATACCCGGTTGCTGATGAATTTTCTAGACAACCAGATCCTCAATCTGCCATAATTTTTATTAAATAGTTTGAAGAAGATGTCTGTGACCGTTCAGAAGCATTTAGGGGACATGGAGCCACATTTGTATCACCATGGTCTTGTGAGAATTCTGATTGAAAAAAAATTAAAAGAGAAAAAGGACACATGGGAACAATTTTTTATTAGAAACTTCTTTGAAGAACCTCAAGAAATTCCTGAGGGTAGTACATCAAGAAGGAGTAGGAGGAAGAGAACAAATGATGAAACTCAAAACACTCCTACTACTACAATTGAAAGAACTAGTGGAGAAGGGAGACTGTCAAAGAACAGGAAGGAAGAAACCAAAGGTAAAAAGCCAATAACATCAAAAGAGACAAAAAGTATTGAGGCTATGCATCAAACCCCTTCCTCCGAAGAAGATCATCAAGTGTTATCTGAGAGACTAGTTCATCTTCAGGAACAGTCATCTATGGCCAAAAATAGGGGAAAAGAAAAACAAAAAGGAAAAGATAGTGGTCCACAGCGTGTAAGAAGAAGTTCCAGACTTAAAGGGAAGTTGAGGAAAACACAAACGAAAGGACCCCATTTCATTGATTTGGGAGAAGAGACATCTGAACAATCCCCAGCTGGCCATAGTCCATCTCATTCTCAGTCAGACATTGAACATAGTTCATTTCATTCTCAGTCAGATATTGAACATAGTCCATCTCATTCTCAGCCAGACGTTGACATGAGCCCTTTTCAACCAGATTTTGAAGCCAATTCTCCTCCACGACATTTTGGGGACATCCCAATAAAAACAACACCTGAGATAGACCCAAAGCAGCAAGAAGTATATTATTATATAGAATCTTTAGAAAGGGCAGCCACGGGTCCTAGCACTTCATCCACTCAGCCTCACACAGTAAAGGAAGATCTCGTCCAATCATTGAAACACGAAGTCTTTGAATTGGAGGTTTTAAATAAACACATTAAAAATGAAAATGAGGCATTGAAGGAAAAAATCTAACTGGACAAGATCATTCATGACAATACCATGCTACATCTGGGACTATGGCAGAAAAAGAACATAAAATTGAAGAAGAAATGCCAGAAGTTAAGTAGAGCATTGGTTAATATCAAATTCAGGTGCTTGATGAAGAAGCCCAGGATGTTAGCAGCACCAAGGAAGAGGAGGAGAGGACTAGATGTACTGGCTGAAGTGTCAAGGCATATGAATTGAAGAAGGATTATCCAAATTTTGGTTGCATGAGGACATGCAACACCTTCACAGTGGGGGTATGTTGAGTCTCAAATCTGCATCTTTCTTCTACACCTTTCCAAACCTTTTTCATTCACCTGGACCTTCTCAGTCACCAATATCATTGTATATTAATTGTAAAAGAGCTTTTAAAATGGTTTTTAACTATGTTTTGTGTCTACTGTTTGATTTAGATTTTTGCTCATTTAGCTGCGGAATCTTGTCACTTTCCGCAGCTGCTGCAACTTTCCGCAGCCATTTTGTCAAAGTCTATGTTGCAGGTGTCTTCAGGAAAATCGGGCCACATGGGCAAGTTCAAAATGACGTGGACATGGATCATGTCCTATTGGCTCGGTCGAATTCATCTCGGAAGGCTGTGGTCAAAGGTGGCCAAGTGGTGGTCAACTGTAGAGTCTCACGGTGACAGAACTCTGCTTCTCATCACGTGGAGATTTGCGTGGCCGTTTCTAAAACACGAGAGGCACATCAACACCTGTAAACGGCTCCATAAGCCGAATCCAACATCCACTCTCCATATATTTACTCCTCAAGGTGGCCATAATGCTAAATCTCTGGACGTAATGGTTCACGTGTCTTCCTTCAGCGCAGACTTTAGGGAATTAGTTATATCTCTCTCTGTTATAAATAATGCGTTCTCATACACATAATAGTTAGATCTTTTGTAGCTCTGTAATGTAATTGTATCGCCATTGTGCTGTGACACTGTTTCTCTATTATGACTGCATTTTAATATATGAGAAGACCTTGTTCAAAAGCATAATTCGTATTTGAAAGCTACTCCCCGAGGTCTGTGCAGAGGGCCCCTACACACGCTGAGGTTTTGTGTACTACTTTATAGTTTCATGCTTCATTTCTTTATGTTCATTGTGCTATAGTCATTCATGTATATATAGATTACATCTTTCATGGTATTTACATTTCATCTCTGTCCATAATCCTTCATGCTTTACATTTTACTTCTGTCCATAATATTTTATGTTTTTATGTTGTTGTTAACTGATCAGTGTTCTTGTTTCAGATTACAATAGGCAGCCCGGGCATTTGCACATCTTTTTCATAATGACTAATGACATGGAATCAATATTTTCCTTCTGCTGATTTCCTTTTCTTAGTGTTTGTTTAATTCCAGCACTGTTTTGTTTATTTTAGTCTTGCACATTTGCTTTAAGTAGTTAGATTAGATATTAAACTGTTCATGTCATTTTCAGTTACTTCCGAAAGCCATAGCGAGACTAATGGTGAGGGATTGAAGTATGAATGTATAGTTTAATATTAGTTTACTTTTCTGCAAGTTAGATATTAAACTGTTCATGTCATTTTCAGTTACTTCCGAAAGCCATAGCGAGACTAATGGTGAAGGATTAAAGTATGAATGTATAGTTTGATATTGGTTTACTTTTCCACAAGATAGATATTAAATTTCTCATGTCATTTTCAGTTACCTCCAAAAGCCATAGCGAGACTAATGGTGAGGGATTGAAGTATGAGTGTGTAATTTGATATTAGTTTATTTTTCTGCAATTTAGATATCAGATTGCTCAAGTTGTTTATGATTAACTCCGAAAGCCATAGCGAGACTAATGGTGAGGGGTCAGAATATGAGTTGATGTAATTTGATTTTAGTTTTACTTTACTTGCAATCTTTTCTTTGAGTAACAGTTTCTTTTGTGTTTAGACAGCAGTAAGGGTAATGGTTTTCATGATCAATAGTTCACTATTTGTTTAACTAGGATAGTAGCACATTTCATTTCCTTTTAGGAACTAATTTTCTCATTGTATGTTTCAAAATCCTTTGAAGTTTGAAAGTTTGGTAAATCATTATAAAGGACACCATTGCCTTGAACAATCACAACCATACTTGTCTTTTAGAATTTTCATTAGGAAACCAACCAAGATTAAAAGAAAAAAAAAACCAAAAACGACAAAAAGTAAGAGATAGGTTATCTTGCACATATAGTGCGCCACACTTCGTCAGCTTACGAATCCCGGATTGACAAATTAATGTAGCAATTTAGGACACACTAAATTGACCAAACACTCCTCCACAACCTTATCCATTTATTGTTGTCGTGTAGAGGAGCCCTGTCTGGAGGTCGTGGCCACAGTCTTCTTCTTGCCCTGGGGGCGGATCATCAGGAAAATGAATTTCTTGGTTTGGGAAATGAGCTTACTGCATTGTTTTGCAGTAACCAAAGAGATAGCGGCAGGAGGTGGTACCTCTGGTATCCTGTACAACTTATTCCCCAAAGTAACAATAACAGCACGAGGTCGAGACTCATACACAGCATGACGCTTCCACAAGTATGGTTGTCCTAATAATACATCAGAAACATCAATAGGAGCAACATCACATAGTACCTCATCCGTGAAGGGCTTGATGCTATAGGGAAGGCGACACTGCTGGCTGACGCGGAGATCTCGTCCTTGGTGAAGCCACCCGATGGTGTATGGATGTGGGTGAGCTGTGGTCGGCAAGCCCAACCGCTTCACGGCGTCTGCTGAAATGAAGTTCTTTTGGCTCCCATTGTCGACAATGAACTGTACAGGGGAGCCCTTTACCCACATCTGGGAGTGGAAGAGACGTTCCTCCTCCTCTGGATCTTCCGGTTCCTCCTTCTAGATCTTTGTAGTGGCAACAGTGGCGTTGGGCTCCGCATCAATAATCTGTTTCCCTTTTTCATTCCCCTTTTCAGGTTCTGATTCGGAGTCGGAGCATGCATCTGACTCAGAAGCCCTCATCTTGGCCACTAGCGACTGCTTGGCCCGACACTCACTTGTGTTGTGAGTAGAGCTCTTATGGAACTCAAACCACTTTCCTGTGTCCTTTGGCTTTGCGGTGATGTTCTTTCTTGTGGCTTCGACGGGTTGTCTTTAACCGCCATGCCTTGGCTCTGTCCTTTGTTCTGCGGTTTGGAAGCACCTTTCCTTTGCTTTTGATTCGCAGATCCAAAGTCTCGCTTCTTCTGTTTGAATTTCTGCTCAATCTTGGCAGCATACCGGTATGCCGTACCAAGCGAGGAGATGTCGAGGAACTCAATTTCCTCCTGAATGTATCTGTGCAGACAACTGCGATACTTTAGCACCAAATGTTTCTCTGAATCTTTGATACCCAACTTTGTGCGCGGGGTATGGAACAGATTCGTCAGCTCGTGCACATCTTGATCCCTTTGTTGTCGCAGCGTGGTCCATTGTATGTACTTGTCCTCATAGCTCCCCACGGGATAGTACTGTTCCTTGACGGCGTCTCGGAAAGAATTCCAAGTTGGTACGGCCGAGAACAGAGAGGGTTCTGTCTGGTCCTTGTTCTCATAGTAGGTTTCCCACCAGTCCTTAACATGGGGGGTATCTTTGAGGAGTGCAAAAATAATCTTCTCCCGGTCTGAAAAGTCATGAACAGAGAAATATCCTTCTAATAGATTCAACCATCTATCTACGGCATCTGCGTCTATTTGACCCTCAAATATGGGAATGTCAAAATTTATTTGTACCTTAAAGGGAGTCGCAACTCCAGAGTGGCTACTGGATGCAGATGCGCCGCCGGTGGGCAGCCGTTGAAGGATCTGAGCAAAGCTATCCATCATCGCGTTCCTTTGTTTTTCGAGGGCCTCCTCGAGCAATATTTTGATAGGATCTCCTGCTCCCTCATCTTTCTTTTCGTCCCCCATGGGCGTTCATCGAGGTTTGCGAGGCTGATCTTGCAAAGGTTCCACCAGATCAAGCCCTAGCTCCTTATACCCCGACCTCGTTGGGGACATGCAAAGAAGGATCGAGAAAAAGCAGACCGCTCTGATACCACTGATCCAGATTTATGCAGGAACGCAACAGAATAAACATATAACCATAAATATAGAGATGCATCGGAAATAACACTTCATTTCATTAATATCAAAGAACTGAAATTTGCTTACAGACAGAATGGAAATAAAACTAGCTAGGGCGCTGGTAGCTATCTCTGAGAAGAGATGTGGCGGCTACAGGCCTCTGAACTGAGTTACAATGAGGCTTGAGGGCCTATTTATTATTGAGAAATAATGGAGAACCCTAAACATCCAAAAACCTAACCCTAGGAGATGAAGCGCCAAAACTATGGGCCCCGTTTGGGTAAATTGGTGTTTCAACTTCCCAGGGACGTAACTTTGGCATACTATCCCTGTTTGATGCACATGATACATCATTAGAAAGCCCTATCCGAGGACTAAAACTTTTGCCACGAATATCATTCCAAAAAGGAATGATATTTTCTGGAGGCGCGATGCCCAAAAAACGTCGTTTAGGGCCTCAAAACAGCTCCAGAGGTTCAGGACCCGAAAAACTGCTAAAAATAGTAAGTTATGCCAAAAATGAAAAACTAAAAGAGACAATGGTGGGGGCCCAAGTGGAATAGGTGGGTGGCCACCAATATCCACCTGGATCACTCTGTCTATCTATACCATATACCATAATCTGATGTGCCCCTCAAATATCTCACGGCATGCTTCCCTACCTTCCAAAACAGCATGGTAAGCTTAACCATAGCTTGACTCAGCTGGTTAACTGCGTAGAAAATTTCTGGTCTTGTGTTCACCAAATACATTAGTGAACCCACTAACTACCTGTAGACAGTAGCATCCACTACCTCTCTAGAAGTAGCATCCTCTTTCCTTCAATTTCCTAGAAGAAGATTATACATGGGTTTTCATATCTCCATGTTAAACTTACCTAGTATCTCCTTTGCATACTTTCCTTGAGACACAAAAATTTCACCATCCCGCTGCCATATTTCTAGTCCAAGGAAATAATGAAAGAGTCCCATGTCCTTGGTTTTTAACTCCCTTGCAGTATCCTCCTTGCACGAGTGTATAATCTACTCATCACTAGTCAAAATTAGATCATCAACATAAATAATAATGATCAATAGCTTACCCTCAACCACAGTCTGGTACAGGTTTTCATCTTCTTCACTTTTGGTGAAGCCTAGTCCAGTGAAATAGTTGTCTATCCAAGTGTACCAAGCACGGGGTGCTTACTTCAACCCATATAATTCTCTTTTGAGTTGGCACACATGCGACTCACTGTTGAAGATCTTGAAACCTTCAGGTTGCTCTATGTACACCTCTTCCTCAATGATCCCATTGAGAAACATAGTTTTCACATCCATCTGATGAATGCGTGAGACCATCTGTGCTGAGAGTGCAAGGATGGATATTATGGAAGAGTACCTTGCAACATGTGCAAAAGTCTCATCATAATCTATCCCCTCGATCTGTGATAATCCCCGGGCCACAAATCTGGCCTTTTATTTCTCCACAATCCCATCAGTAGCTTGCTTTACCTTGTAGATCCATCTTGATCCAACTAATGATTTTTCAACCGGTCTTAGGACTATCTCCCATGCACTGTTCTTGACAATGGAGTCATACTCCTCCACCATTGCATCAACCCAAGTTGGTTGTTGCATTTCTTCTTGAAAGGAAGATGGTTCAGTCACAATAAATTTTCTCATAAGAGCCATGTATCCAGTAAATCGGTTAGGAGACTTTCTCTGTCTGCGCTCTCAAGTAGGGGCTCCTACATTCTCTGCAGCATCAAGTCTCAATCTATTAGCTTCCGTGGTGCGACTTCTTCCATTCCTGATGGATGCCTCTGCATGAGTGTTTTCCTCCACTCCATGAACCTCCTCATGTGGTTGATCCACATCTAGAGACTCATCCTTGGAAACCAATAGTTCCTCGTCTACATGTAAGTTCAACTCCCTCTCAAGGGACAACCACATGGATTTCTCCTCATCAAATTTTATATCTCGTCGCACAACATTCATTCTGATGTTTGGAAAATACACACAATTATTATGGGGTGTTTCAGTGTACCTCACAAAAATCCCAACCTAAGTTGTTGGTTCTAGCTTCTTCTTGGAATCCTTGGTCACATGCACATAAACAGATGAGCCAAAAATATTAAAATGTGAAACATCATGTTTCTTACCAGTGAAAGCCTCTTCAGGTGTACTCATGCCAAGTACTCTATGAGGACAATGATTTTGAACATGTACTGCTATGTTGCATGTTTCCTCCCACAGATGCATTGGTAGGCCTTGATCATGCAACATCGCTCGTGCTGCACCCATAATAGTTCAGTTATTCCTCTCTGCAACCCCATTATGTTGTGGGTTATGAGGCACTATGATTTCTCTTCAAATTCCTTATTTAATGCATAATTTATTGAATCCGTTAGAGATGTATTCTCCACCATTATCGCTCCTAAGAGCCTTCAATTTCTTCCCCGACTCTTTCTCCACAAGTGCCTTAAACTCACAGAACTTAGAGAATGTCTGATATTTCTTCTGCATGAAAAAGATCCAACACTTACGAGAAAATTCATCAAAAAATATTACCTAGTACTTATGTTTTGCTGTCAAAGCAACAGAGAAAGGACCACACACGTCTATGTGAACTCTTTCAAGGATCCCCGAAGCTCGATTTTCCTTCTCGTGAAAGGTGGTATTTACATATTTTCCCATAGTACATCCCTTGTACATGTCTAACTGTGCAAGTATACCCCTGGGAAGACCAGTATAAATCTGTTGCATGACTTTCAAGGCTCAATGGTGAAGATGGCCCACTCTTTTGTGCCATAATTCACCCTCATCCTGGCTCACCACTTGATATGCCTTGCCCATCATTGCTGCGTAGTCATCTACCACCATCTTCTAGATATTCTTAACTTGAATGCATATCCTCTTGGCTTTTCATGTTGTTTTATGTTGCAGGAAATATTTTCTTTAACTAAAAACAACATCATAGCCTCTATCCTCCAACATTGCGACTAAGACCCAATTTTTCTTCAGACCTGGTACATGCATTACATATTTTAATTGAAAGGGTTTACCTAACTGCCTTTAAAAGGTAATGGTACCAATCTTGGTAGCAATATACTGCCCGTCATCACCCATTTCAATATGCATCTGGAGATCATTCTCCTCCAAGTCACTAAAAATTTTCTTGTCTCTCGTTATGTGAAAGGAAGTGCCACTATCCAAATACCACATAGATCCCAATGCAATAGACACCATGCATGCGATCAATGAAAATTCAAGCTCAAATTGCGAGGCAAGGGCTTCACTGGCTACAAATCCTCCAACATTCTTATTATTCTTCTTTTGTGGGCAGTTAGTAGCAAAATTCCCATGCTTGTGACTTTTAAAACACTTCACCTTGGACATGTCCTACTTCTTTCCAATCTTGGACTCAGATTAGGATGGAATTTCTTCCCCTTCCCCTTCCTTGCCTTGGCAGCCAAATTAAAATCCTCTTCATCCTCATTCTTAGATGAATATCGATCTCTGGTGTTCCGTCTAAACTCCTCCTACACCAAATCCAACCACAATCATTCCCAATCTAGCAATTTTTCCCTTCCATTGACAGATTCTTGAAAGCTGTGCCAACTCTTGGGAAGTCCTAGGAGAGCCAAGTTCACCAAATCATCATTAGCAACTGTTATTCCAATGCTCCCCAGTTCATCCCGACATTGGAAAAACTTTGTTAAATATTTTGGAATGGTGTCGCCCTTTTCCATCTTAATCTTCCTAAGTTTATCTTTGAGCACCAATTTCCTATGGTCGTTGCTCCTTTGGAATAGATCTGTCAAAGCCTTCCACATTGCATATGGTGTGTGGCTTTCCCATGGAGGCTTGAGACAATATGGTCCCGTACTCCCTCCAACATGATCCTCCTCGCCTTTGCTACTTTCTTTTATGCATCAAGATTTGCAGCATTTGCCACAATGGGTTTAGGAACATCATTGTCAATGAATTCCTTCAAGCCATTGTCTTTGAGTACTGAATACATCTCGTCCTTCCAAGAAATATAGTTTTATGTGCCCTTGAGTGCATACTCCAACCTCAATCCATTGAAAGCCATTTCGATCTTGAATCAGTTGTAGCACCAAGAAAGTCTTTTTGTAAATTCGAATTCTATCCAGTCACAAACTCAGCTCCTGCTTCACTTTTGCAATTTCCTGTGCTCCGATACCATGTAGAAATTATACAACATACATGTATATCTTGGATTCACCCAATCTAACAATGTCCTAAATTTAAATTTTGAATCACTTCTACAAATATTTTGCGGAATTAAAAACACAATTGCTAATCACATGAATGTGAAGAAGAATCAAATCAACCACAACACAGATAATTTCCCAGGGAAATCTTACAGCTAAAAACCCCACTATATTCTATTGTATATTAAACATGGATCATGAAACAATTGCATACAAAACTCTTCTCACAAGAGCCCTCTAATACTTAGCTAATTGTCTCACACTATCATATGAAAAATAGACCAACACATAGCTAATTCTTAGCCTCCAAACAACCTGCCTTGCTTGCACAATCCCTAATGGAATAAATCCCTAAAATATAGGAATTATGGCCTTCCTTGACTGCGCAAGTATCATGGGCACTCAAATTGGTGTTTGGTTGCATGTGCACAACCCAATAATCCTACAACTGATAGTCAACTTCCCTTTCACCTAGAACTCAATTGGGTCTCCACTAGATCTGACATGCATGCAGCTAATAATAGTAAATCCTCAGTTGCATGTGAGATCAGTGATTTTGAACTAATTAATGTTTAATTAACTTGATCTATCATGAATGTATCTTAAGCTACAACTAGCACAACTAATTTTAACTCACTTAACTGAGTTAAATTGATTGCAACCTGCATTAACTAATGCATCACTGCACTTCGAACTCTATTACAAATAGAATTACTCTGCAGGCCTCACCAACTACCTCTAGCTTGAAATCCACTAGCTAACTGAGTTTATCACTCTTAGTTAACTATTTCAAGTTTACATTGATAATAGATTATAGTTTATTTTCTATCTTAATTAAGGGATAACTAAAATAGGCATGCACCCAAAAATAGCACTATTGGCCCCACCCTATTTTGGGTGCTTAATGAAACTAGGAATGGGTGCTAAATTTTTTGTATTGAATCTCAATAAGTATTGCAAAATTAAACCAGTAAACCCTTGTTGAATGTAATGGATCCAAAAATTATAATTTAAGTAACAGTCTCATAATCAACCAAACCCTCGAAGCGTGGAAACAAACTAAACCACTTAATACTCGAGAGAGAAACAATCATTATTAAAACCTTAAGAGTGAATATGAGATGGAGGAGTAAATATAGCCTGGAGCGATGTATTGCACCTGTAAAGGGAGTGCAATGCATCAGTTGAATAGGCTGCGGAGAGCTTGTTGACATAAAGGGTGTAGAGGCAAGATGATTTTACCTACACAAGAATTCAACAGTGTGTTAGTACTCGAATACGAAACCATGAACTATTAAGGAAAATATACAATGAATTATCAAGTATTTGACCTTAAATCCATGTGGGTAGCGAACTCCTTGCGCCTGCACCAATAAAGAACTATAAAAAACTTTGAAGAAAATAAAATGATATTATAAACATAACAAAATAGATTGTGCAGATGAAACTGTGAGCTTACAATTGATGATGTCTGCGGAGTAAACCCTCCTGACCAAGCTTATGAATGGAGAACATGAAATGAGCCAGATTTTTCCTTAAGCCTGTAGAGTGAAAACCAAGTATCTGTACCAGGGGCACAACGACCCTCAGATCTCTCAACCTTATTACTGAAACAAATTAAAGACTTAACAACAAGAATGGATAGTGCATACTAAGCATATTGTGTAAATGCACAGGGGTCATTACCTTACCCAAGTCAAAATCACCGAAGGAACAATGAAGGGCTCGTCAGAGTTGTAGAGCACCAACAAGTGAGACAACAGAACCATGAGGGAGGTATTTAGGGTTCGGGGGGTCGTAGATCTTGATCGCATATCAATGACAGAGAGGCTCACACTTGGAGCCTTAAAAATTAAAGTGAAAATATTATGGATACGATGGATCCGGTGGGATATAATTAAATTAATCAAAGTTCAATAATATGTGCCAACTCACAAAGCTATAAATCTATGAAATCCCAAATGTACTGAAACAATAATTAACATATAAATAATCGATTGATAGCATGTCTGTGGAGGGATTGATTAACAACGAGATTTTTGTAAGTTATATGTATAATGATAAGGTCATATACAAAGTGTTTGGATGAGACATAATATAGAATCATGACAAGAA
This sequence comes from Pinus albicaulis, assembly GCA_034641835.2. Lineage (NCBI taxonomy): Eukaryota > Viridiplantae > Streptophyta > Pinopsida > Pinales > Pinaceae > Pinus > Pinus albicaulis. The sequence continues at coordinate 641,008,176 of CM076581.1, read as the reverse complement.
ACTTACCATGGTGCTTATTTTCTATTGCAATGGACTCACAAATCTAACTTTTTATTTAATTAATGATTGATGTTATTTGTCATTAATATTATAGTGGACATAATTGGCAATAGTAAATTTTTTTATGATGAAAGGTAAATAATGTGGTTGGACATTAAAGGTGGTATTAGAGAAGCGTTCAAATGCTAGGACCTAAAAGGGGTCACCTAAATAACAATTGGTGTGTGTAAATGTGCACAGAATTGAAAGGAAGAGTTGACCGAGTACGATGATGAGGGGGTCTATGCATCCAAAACAGAGGACTTCAGGATAAATTCACCCCTAGCCTAACCAAGAAATGAATCCAGAGATGTGGATACAACTAACTATAGACTACATCATCAAATTAACAGATTGTTGGAAGAACAATAACGAAAAACCAAAAGACTTCTGGATACTATACAATAGTTACAAGAATAAATGGTGTGATTCAGAAGTGATAAAGAGAGATTGATGCAAGAGCAGGAGAAGATCATTAAAATACCCTCAGATAAACATAATCAAGAAATATTTCAACCAATCTTGGAACATAACAACCAAGAGGAGGGTGAGCAGCAACAAAAAAGAAATGACAAGTTGGAAGGTAGCCAAACCAATGGAGTAATAAACATAAGTCTTATAATGAAGCAAAGTCGGGAAATGTCTCCGACCAGAAAGAGATAAAGAAACATAAGGTATAATTGCAAGGTGAATTTTGAAATATTAAACCTCGCATATTCAATGGAGAAGCTAAAGAAGTAGATGAAGCATGGATAATAAACATGAATAAATATTTTCAAGTATATGAGTATAGCAGCAAAATTAAGGCTCATTTAGACATCTATCAATTGTGGTAAAAAGCCACCTTATGGTGAGAAGAAGTTAAAAATATGAAAGGTATTGAAGATTAGAATGTGACCTGCGACAAATTCCAGCAATACTTTAAAGATAAATATCTAACAAAGCATTTTTATGATGAAAAATATCGGGAGTTTCATGACTTGAGGTTGGGAAAACTATCCATGGATGAATTTGTAACTAAATTTACTTCATTAGTGCGAATGTGCCATATTTGAGCGATGAAAAGGTGAAAGTACAATGGTTTCTGAGCAATCTGCCTGCTCATATGAAGGATAAAATTGAATTTGTAAACCCAAATACCATGGATGAAGTGATTCGAAAGGCACGTATGTTCTATCAAAAATCCAAGGTCAAAGGAGAAGCTGGATGGAGTTGGCTACTTGAGAAAGGGTGGAGAATTAATTCCAATTTTAAAAATAGAAAAGTTGGTAATTTTAAGGGTGAAACCATAAATTCAGCAAATATAAAGTCAGAAATAAATCAACAGAGAACTAAGTGGCCAACAGAAGAACAACCCACTGAAGCATCCACTAGACCAGATCATGGACAGACCCAGAAACTACCATTACAATGTTGTGGATGCGGTGAGGTGCATTATTATAAGAACTGCCCTCACCATGGAAGAAACAAAATTGTAGCTAATGTGAAAGAAGCATCCACTGTGGGGGACGTGGCATGAAACATACACAGAATCAATGCTGCACTTGAAGATCAACAAATGGATTACCAGCCAACCATGATAGAATTGGAAGGTAAAATGTACTCCCACCTTGTATCTATTTTGGTTGATCCTGGTGCTAGTTTAAGCTACGTAAATCCCAGGATTGTGGAAAAATATGACTTAAAAAGCCAGAAGTTTAAAAATCCTTGGTTAGTACAGTTAGCCATTGAACCAAAGAGAAGAGTCAATGCCAAATTTTCCATCTGTCCTCTGGAAGTTGGAAGCCAACATATAAAGTTTGAATTAAATATTCTACCTTTAGGATCCTACGATATACTACTGGGGATGGATTGGTTGGAAGTGCATTGGTCATTAGTGGACTACAAGGATAAAATTGTTTATTATAAGGATGAAGACAGAACACATCAAGAGTTTCGAGAAATTAAAAATCCACTTCAGTTGTGTCCTATTACAATGTCTCAGTTTGGAAAATGCATTAGGAAGGGGTGCCAAATCTATGCAATCCAAGTAGGATTTGCAAACTCTAAAGATACGCCTCCTATGATGGAAAATATACCAGTGGTGTGGGATTTTATGGATATATTTCCAGAAAACATACCAAGACTGCCACCAAAGCGGGATATAGATTTTACCATTGAACTAATGCTAGGGGCAACACTGGTATCACGAGCACCATATCGAATGAGTGTGCCTAAATTGACAGAACTGAAAATGTAATCACAAGAATTGTTGGATAAAGGATATATTCCTTCTAGTGTGTCACCCTGGGGGGCACCAATGTTGTTTGTGAAGAAGAAGGATGGAACAATGAGAATGTGCATGGACTACAAACAACTTAACAAATTAATTGTTAAGAACAAATACTCACTGCCTCGAATCAATGATCTTTTTGACTAGGTAAAAGGGGCAACTGTCTTTTCAAAAATAGATCTAAGATCCATGTATCATCAGATACAGATAAAAGATGAAGACGTCTATAAAATATCTTTTCAAACCAGGTACATGCATTATGAATTTTTGGGTTTATCATTTAGATTGATCAATGCACCAGCAACATTCATGAGTTTGATGCATGGCATATTTCACCCATATTTGGATAAATTTGTCCTAATTTTTATAGATGATATATTAATCTATTTGAAGAATATGGAGGAACATAAGGAACATTTGTGTATAGTGTTGAAAATGTTGAGAGACGATCAGCTATATGCCAAATTCAACGAGTGTGATTTCTATAAAGAGAAAATCCAGTATTTAGGCCATGTCATTTCGGATGAAGGAATAAAAATAGACCCTGAGAAGATAAATATTATCCTGGAATGGAGGGTGCCTAAGAATGTAGCAGACATACGATCATTTATGGGATTGGTTGATTATTATAGGCATTTTATAGAGGGATTTTCAAAAATTTCATTTCCCATAACCTCCTTGCAGCGATAGGGGCGAATTTTTAAATGGACTAGTGAATGCCATTCTAGTTTTGAAAATTTAAAACAATTGGTGACCACAGCTCCTGTTTTGAAAGTGGCAGATCAAAATTTACAGTTTGAAGTTTGCATCGATGCTAGCAAAGAAGGAGTATGAGCGGTGTTGTCATAAGACAGGAAAGTTGTGGCATATGAATCAAGAAATTTGAAAGATCATGAACAACAATACTCTGCATATGATCTTGAGTTGATTGCAGTAGTGCATGCACTCAAAATAAGGAGGCACTACTTATTTGGAAAAAGGTTTGTGATGAAAACCAACCATAGCAGCTTGACCATCTATTTTAAACAAGCAGACTTAAATGCTCGTCAGGCTAGGTGGAATGCATTCCTAAGAGAATTTGACTTTGAAATGCAGTACGTTAAGGGAAAGGAAAATCAGGTTACCAATGCATTAAGAAAAAAACTGCATTATGTATATGAGTTATACTTTAATCATGTGGAATTAAAATTCTAGGAACAAGTGAAGGAGGTTGCAACAAAAGATCTTGAAAACCATTTTTTATGGCAGAAAGCACAAGCTACAGAAGATCAAGGAAAAAAATCAGACTATACCATCAATAATGAACAACTATTGGTATTCTGAGGAAAGATATATATTCCTAACCAACTGAGTTTAAAAGAGATGATTCTAGATGAGTATCATCAAAGTTCATATTAAGGATACCCTCGCTATCATAAAATTCTAACATCCATAAAAAAAGATTATTTTTTGCCTGAGATGTGCAAGGACATCACTGAATACTTGACTAAATGTTTGGAATGTCAGCAGGTTAAATTTGAACATTAACACCCAAACGGGTTACTGCAACCCATACTAGTACCAGAGTGGAAGTGGGAATTTATATCACTGGATTTTATTGTTGTCCTACCAAGGTCAAAGAGACACAATGACTCTATAATGGTAGTTGTTGATCGGTTGAGCAAAGTAGCTCATTTTATTCTTGTACAATCCAATTTTAAAACTGTTCACATTGCTAACATCTTCATGAGAGAGATATTCATATTACATGGCATTCATTCATATTACAATCATCTCAGACAGAGATGTCACATTTATCTTAGCCTTTTAGAAGGAATTGTTTACCAGACTAAGCACACAAGTCCAGTTTAGCACGACATACCATCCTCAGATGGATGGGAAAAAAAAACGGGTAAAATAGATACTAGAGGACATGCTATGAATGTATGTGATGTAGCAACCCAAAAAATGGGAAGATTATCTGCATCTGGTGGAATTTTCCTACAAAAGCGAGTATCAGGAATCACTCAATATGAGTAAGTTTGAAGTTTTATATGGTATACAGTTTCGAACTAGTCCATAAACAAAGCTAATGTTCAGACCCAAAATGCTGGCTAAAATGGAGCAACAATTTAAGAATATCCGACAAAATTTAAAAGTTGCCCAAGATAGATAGAAGGTGTATGCGCATCGAAAAAGGACATATCAGGATTTAAAAGTGGGTGATCACGTTTATGTGATAATTAGACCCAAGAAGATCACATTAAGGTGGACCACCTATGCCAAGTTGGCTTCCCGATTCTATGGAGCCTTTAAAATTTTGGAAAGGGTGGGGCCAGTAACCTACAGACTAGCCTTACCAGGACACATACGGGTGCATAATGTGTTCCATTTGTCTGCACTAAAAAGATACATACATGATCAGAAGCATGTAATACATTGGCAGAATATTCAGGTAGGAATGGAATGGGAATTAAATCTCTAAGGTAAATGAATATTTATTAATTGAAAACTTTTGATGGTTGTAGGTCGAACCAGACGACGAATTCCTGGTAGAACCTCAATGTATTCTTGATAAGAGAGAAATAATGCTCTGGAGGCATGCCATCACCAAAGTCAAAGTGAAATGGAAGCACTTTAGCCCAGACGAGGCGACTTGGGAAGATGAAAACTTTGTACGGGAGGCATATCCAGAAATATTCACTGGAATGGCATAACATCGAGGACAGTGTTTACCTTAAGCGGGGGAAGATGTAACACCCAAATTTATTGTCATTTAACTTTAAGACATTTTTAATTTAGATATTGGTTTATTTTAAATTAATGGGATTAACATGTATGTTAATCAAGTTATGAACTAAATATTTTCTTTTGACTAAAGATTTAATTATGGAATATTTCCATAATTCTGATAGTAAAATTTTTCTAAGATTCCAAAGTAGTTGATTAAGCAGTCACTAGCAGTTACCTTTCCTCTTGGAATAAAAGGAAAATCATAGAGGAAGAAATGGATTCTATGCAGGTGATAAGAAATAGCTAAGGGCTAAAAGGAGGGAGTACCCAGTGCTGATGGAAAACCAATGGATTCTGCTACTTGTTTTAGGAGACGATACTGGATAGGAGTCCTGAGGTCCATCTCTTTGAAGGCACTGCTTGAATTCCTACTTTGGTAAGGAGCACGGGGGGAGATGAGGACGTCATTTCCTCACTCAAGGTTGGGTAGATGCCATCAGTCCTACTTATTGAGATAATTAAAACTTAGACTAGAAAGAAAAGAAAATATTTCCTCTTAGTATGTTCAGTCTTAGTTTTTTTAATACAATTTTCAGAGAATGTGAAATTTGTTGTAGAGGTAGAAATAGAATTCTGAGTATGTAATTATTTTAATTACAGGAGTAGTAGTGAATTATAAGAATGTATAATCAAACAATATTTATTTTATTTTTGAAATTATTACTATAAATGAGATTTCTAGAAGAAAGGGTAATAGAAAGTTCATAGGTAAACTTGACTGGAATTTGGGTAAATCATTATCAGGTTGGACAATTATTCCATTTGGGAGAATAACCTAAATTAGATAGTCTGACCTATAGAAGGGAATAAACTATTCACGGACAGAGGATGAACCCTCTTGAGGTGGTCCGATCACCTGTGAATAGTGTGCTATTACCAGGAACAAAAAGAAACAAGATTACAAGAAACAAACTATCATGATAGGCAAAAGTACTGAGAATCCATAAGTCAAACATTTCAATCAGTGACAGAAAAGATCTATTTAATTCTAGAAATACAAAGATCTATTTTATATTGTTGTTATACTTAAATAAGAAACTTATTCCTGTTCTGAGGAAAACTGAAAATACATAAATGTAGAATGCATAACTCAGAATCATAGGGGAAATACAGAGCTTAAATCTTGAGAAAATAATTATGGTGAATCTGACAGAATACACCGTAAGTTTGGAAGCAACATTTAGTTTTTATCTTCTTGAACAAAAAATAAAACCCCACTTAAAAGACATGATAGAGAGGCTGGAATTTAAATATAAGCTACAGTAAAAACCTTGTAAATATGAATTGCAAGTTACAAATAGAGACTAACTGAAAAATAATGCTCGAAACCACAATGATAACTGCAGTGGTCGACCCAAATTATATCTACAATCATTATCATATAACGCTACGCCGTTTGAGCTGGAAGAGTAAGAAAACATCACTTATATATATATATATATATATATATATATATATATATATATAATCGGAATACCCATGGAAAAACTAAACACAGTTCCACAAACTGATAGAAATATCCTTCATGACAAACCGACGATGGCAAGAAAGTCAACAAACAGTATGATTCCCCCATAACCATGAGTAAGGAAAGATGAAAATTTGTATTAAACCAAATACATAAGCTATAATAGCGGAAAAAACCTTATGGGTATTTACTTCATTGCAAAATCATACTGGTAAACCCTTGATGAACGCAACAGAGCCAAAATTTATAATTTAAGTAACAGTCTCATAATCAACCAAACCCTCGAAGGGTGGAAACAAACTAAACCACTCAATACTTGAGAGAGAAACAATCATTATTAAACCCTTAGGAGTGAATATGAGATGGAGGAGTAAAGCTAGCCTGGAGCGATGTATTACACCTATAAAGGGAGTGAAATGCATCAGTTGAATAGGCCGTAGAGAGCTTTTTGAAAGAAAGGGTGCAGAGGCAAGAGGGTTTTACTTGCACAAGAATTCAAAAGTGCATTAGTACTAGAAAATGAAACCGTGAACTATTAAGGAAAAGCTACAAGGAATTATCAAGTCTCTTACCTTAAATCCATATGGGTAGCGAACTCCTCGCGCCTGCACCAATAAAGAACCATAAAAACCTTGAAGGAAAGAAAATGTAGTTATAAAAATAACAAAATAGACTGTGTAGAAGAAATTGTGAGCTTACCATTGATGGGGTCTGTGGTGTAAACCCTCCCGACCAAACTTTTTAATGGAGAACACGAAATGAGCTAGATTTCTTTCTAAGCCCTCAGACTGCAAACCAAGTATCTGCACCAGGGGCCCAACAACCCTTAGATCTCTTAGCCCCATTGTCGAAAAAATTTAAAGACATAACAACAAGAATGGATAGAGCATACTGAGCATATTGTGTAAATGCATAGGGGTCGTTACCTTACCCAACTAAAAAATCACCAGAGGAACATCAAAGGGCTCGTCGGAGTTGTAGAGCGCCAACAAGAGAGACAAAAAAACAATGAGGGAGGCAGTTAGGGTTCGGGGGCTAGGGTAATACCCTAACCACCCCAGCAAATATAATAGTCATAGATCTCGATCGCATATTGACTATGGAGAAGCTCACACTTGGAGCCTTAAACATTAAAGTGTAAATATTATTGATACGGCGGATGCGACAAGATCTAATTAAATTAATCAAAGTTCAATAATATGTTCCAGCTGACAGAGCTATAAATCTGTGAAATCCCAAATGCATTGAAACAATAATGAACATATAAATAATTAATTGACAACATATCCGCAGAGGGATTAATTAAAAATGATCTTTTTGTAATTTGTATGTATAATGATAAGGTCATATATAAAGTGTATGGATGAGATATAGTATAGAATCATGAAAAGAAACTTACCATAATGCTTATGTTCTATTGCAACGGACTGACAAACCTAACGTTTTAGTTAACCAATGATTGATGTTATTTTTCATTAATATTATAATGGACTTATTTTCCAATAGTATTTTTTTTTTATGATGAAAGGTAAATAATGTGGTTGGACATTACAATAGTCAAGAGAGTATTGGTTGTGGTGGGGGATGGTTTATTTTTTCTGTTGGGTATGTCTTATATTATTTCCATGATTAGTCGCACGTGCTAGGGGGGGCGGGGGGGTTATAGGGGGGCCGATATTCCCTCTTGTATTTTGTTCTAGGCACAACAAGGGGGTGGTATCCCCCCCTGTTCAGGGTCTAGGGCAGCGCCCTGGGAAAAAAAAATTGACCCTATTTTTCGGTGGGCGGACCCACCCATGGTTTTGTGCATGGGTTTGCACATGGTTTTGGGGCATGATGGTTTTTGACCCTTGGTATTTTGTAGATCCGGTACAGACAACTACGGTTATGTTATAATCTAAGGTTAATGGATTTGGGTTTATGTATGCTTCAGCATGTATATATATGTGCTGTAACACTAAAAGGAATATAATTAAAAATCAAGTTGGTTGTCCTGATTTGGGATCCAAGGGAAAATATTTGTGTATATATATTTTATGTTTTATGCTATCGCTATTGTTTATTTTTTGGTTTTAAGATTTGTTTGTAGATAATTTATGTACAGGGTTAATACCTACATTTGGTATTGGAGTTGTTTCGGCTTCATGGGGATGCCTTTTCTATTGAGGAATTTTTTCTCGAGCCTGTGGTAGACCATGTTCAGTGGGAGATATATGGGATTGATTCTTTCGGTGAAACAAGATGGTGAAAAATGGAAAGATAGAGATTGAGAAATTTAATGGACAGAGTTTTGAGTTGTGGAAGCTCAAGATGGAGGATTTTCTGGTGGCTAAAGATTAGTGGATCGTAGTAGATCTAGGTACTAAACCAACGGCAATGTCAGATGAATACTGGAAGAAGTTGGATCATAAGGTGAAAAGCACAGTACGGTTGTGTGTCTCAGATTCATTGTTGTTGAATGTATCTGGGGAAGCTACGATGAAGAATTTGTGGGACAAATTTGGGACTTTATACCAATATAAGTCTATGGTGAATAAATTGTTCCTGTGGAAAAAGTTGTATAACCTAAGGATGAAGGATGGAGACTCAGTGACAGAGCATTTGAACGCCTTCAATACTATGGTAAGTCATCTGTCATCTATTGATATTAAAATCTTAGATGAAGATAAGTGCATCAGTTTGTTGTGTTCTCTACCAGATTCGTGGGACAGTCTCGTTATTGCAATAGGTAGCAATACAACTACCTTGAACTTTGATGACATAGTCTCAGCCTTGCTGTCGGAGGAAATGAGATGGAGAAATATGGAGGGCTAGAATGGAGATGCCTTATTTGTACAAGGAAGGTCCTAGAACAAAAACAAGAATAAGGTTTCGAGTGGGAGATCTAAATCTAGAGAGAGATCTAAATCTACAGGAAATTTTGTAAAGGTGTGCTGGAAATGTGGAAAGGAAGGGCACTACAAAAAGGACTGCAGATCTAAAGCTCCTTAGAAAGGAAAGGGATCTGATGATGCTCCTTCTACAGAGGCAAAAACCACCTCAGATGAAGGTGGGGATGTGTATTTGGATTCTTCTTCAAATACACATGTATATCATGAGGCATGGTTGATTGACTCAAGTGCATCCTTTCACTTCACTCCCCATAGGGAGTGATTCTACGAGTATGAGAAGTATGATGGTGGTGATCTCTTCTTATGGGATGATAGGAAGGCCAGAATCGTCAGACGTGGAAAATTAAAGTTGAAGTTGCAAGGTGGAAGGATTAGAACACTTCCTAGTGTTCTGCATATTCCTACATTGGCCAGAAATTTGATTTTTGTAAGCAAGATGGATGATGTAGGTGTAAAAACAGTGTTCGAGAAAGATACCTGCAAGATGGTTTGGGGAGCACTAGTATTAATGCGGGGAGTTCGGATTGGAACTCTGTACAAGATTCAGGGTAGCACTTTTATTCATGGGTGCAACAATTCTGTGGCTCCTAAAAGTGGAGCGGAAAGCCTAGCGGTCTCTGGAGAAAATAACATGCTATGGCATCAAAGGCTTGGACAAATTGGAGAGAAGGGCCTTCAGATACTGCATGGAAATGGTATGTATAAGGTATTTCTAATTTCTCTCTGGATTTTGATTTCTGTGAACATTGTGTATATAGGAAGCAAAATCGGGTAATTTTTCCTTCTAGTGCTAAGAGGACAAACAAGATATTAGAGCATGTGCACAGTGATGTGTCTGGACCTGTGTCGGTTCCATCATTGGGAAAGTCTGTGTACTATGTTTCATTCATAGATGACTTCTGAAGGAATACATGGATATATTTCTTGAGGAAGAAATCTGAATTCTTTGACAAATTTAAAGAATTTAAGGCTCTAGTGGAAAACCAGACAGAGAAGAAGATAAAGGTGTCGAGGACAGATAATGGTGAATAATTATACAAGAAGGAATTTGAAGAGTTTTGTAAGAATTGCAGTATAGCACAAAAAAATATTAATCCATACACACCTCAGAAAAACAGAGTTGTAGAAAGAATGAACAGAATGCTGATGGAAAAGGCAAGAAGAATGCTCAATGGTACCAGGTTAGGACAAGAATTCTGGGCAGAGGTAGTGGCGACTACATGTTACCTGGTTAACAGATCACCTTCATCACCGTTGGAGGATAAGACTCCACATGAGGTATGGACTGGTAAGAAACCCTCTCTTTCACATCTGAAGGTATTTGGATGTGATGCATATGTACATGTTCCAAAGGAGAAAAGGACCAAGTTGGATAATAAATCTGAAAGGTGCATATTTATTGGGTATAAGGATGGTTTAAAAGGTTACAAGATTTGGAACCCAGAATAAGGAAAGTTGTGTACAATCGAGATGTGGTGTTTAGGGAGGTGAAATATGTTGTTAAACATGGTGTCCTACCCAAGGAACCTGAGAAGATAGAGTTTGATCTAAAGGAGGATGAATCAGACTCTACAACAGAAGAAGATTCAGAATAGGAAGAGCCACAAACTCCAGTTGTGACAAGATCAGTTCGGGAAAGAAGGCAGCCAAAAAGGTATAGTCCATCTGCTTTCTATTCAAAATTTGTTTTAACTATCACTGATGATGATCCTATAACTGTCAGGGAGGTAGTGGATTCATAGGATGGAAAAATTTGGAAGGGGGCCATGGTTGATGAAATGGCATCCTTGCACAAAAATGAGGCATGGGATCTGGTGGAGTTGCTGGCTGGAAGGAAGCTCATCGGTAGAAAATGGGTGTTTAAGAAGAAGATGAATGTAGAAGGCAAGGTGGGGAAATACAAAGCTCGGTTGGTACCAAAAGGTTATTCCCAGGTGCCGAGAATTGATTTTGGTGATATTTTTTCTCCTGTTGCCAAGGTTACTTCTATTAGGTTACTTTTATCTGTTGCTACTACATTTGATTTTGAGGTAGAACAAATGGATGTGAAGACAACATTTCTTCACGAGAATCTAGAAGAGGAGATATACATGAAGCAATTTGAAGGCTTCGTGGTGAAGGGTAAGAAATAACTGGTATGTAGGTTAAAAATGTCTCTGTATGGGTTAAAACAGTCACCAAGGATGTGGTATCAGAAATTTGATACCTATATATGGGGACTTGGCTTCACCAGAAGCAAATAGGATCATTATGTTTATTTTAAATTAATTGGTGACTTTGTTATTTATTTGGTCTTGTATGTGGGTGATATGTTGCTGATTGGAAATGACAAAGAAATTATCCAAGATTTGAAGACCCAATTGTTCTCCAAATTCGACATGAAGGATCTTGGTGCTGCAAACTATATTTTGGGGATGGAAATTAAGAGAGATCGGGAAAAGAGGAAGCTCTAGTTAAACCAAAGTAAGTATGTCAAGACTATATTACAGAGGTTCAATATGCAGGATAGTAAACCAGTGAAGGCTCCTATTCATGTAGGTGTAAAGTTGTCTGTTGAACAATATCCCAAGACACAAGAAGAAGAGGAGGATATGTCCCATGTTCCATATGCAAGTGCAGTGGGTAGCCTGATGTATGCAATAGTTTGTACTAGACCAGACATTGCACACACAGTGGGAGTATTGAGCAGGTTTATGTCAAAACCAGGGAAGGAAAATTGGACAACATTGAAGCAGGTTGTTACATATTTGCGTGGCACTAGTGATTATGGTTTGTGTTACCAGGGAAGTCCAGGATTGGACAGAGTTTTGGACATTTGTGGTTTTGTTGATGCATACTGGGCTGGAGATCTGGACCAAAGAAGATCTACAAGTTGGTATGTGTTTAGCCTATTTGGAGGTGATATCAGTTGGATGGGTAAAAGACAGTTTGTAGTGGCTCTTTCAACTACAAAGGCAGAATACATGGCAGCCACTCATGCAAGCAAGGAAGCAGTTTGGTTGTAGAGATTGTGTTAAAGTATGGGGTTGGTGCAGGGGGCTATAAGGACATACTATGATAGCCAAAGTGCAATTTTCTTGGTTAAGAACCCTGCTTATCATTCAAAGACAAAGCACATTGATGTTCAATATCACCTTGTGAGAGATATGGTTTAGGAAAAAAGGGTGTTGCTGGTAAAGGTGGACACTTTGAAGAATGTTGTAGATGCATTGATGATTTCTGTGAGCACTCAGAAGTTCTCTTGTTGTAGAGAAATAATGGGTGTTACAAATTTGGGCTAATGACTAAGCTCTCTTGTGGCCCCCTGCGGAAAGAAAACAAAAAGTGGGAGAATGTTGAGTATGTGTTATATTCTTTACACGATTAGTCAAATGCGTGGGGGGGTTATAGGGGAGGCGATAGCCCACCCCTATACATTGCATTGGGCACCACAAGGGGGTCACAGGGAGGCAGCAACCCCCCCTGTTCGGGATCTGGGGTAGTGCCCTGGGAAAAAAAAATTGTGTACCCTATTTTTCGGTGGGCGGACCCGCCCATGGTTTTGTGCATGGGTTTGCACATGGTTTTGGGGCATGATGGTTTTCAGCCCTTGGTATTTTGTAGATCTGGTCAAGGGAAGTATGGTTATGTTCTAATCTAGGGTTAATGGATTGAGGTTTATGTATGCTTCGGCATGTATATATATGTTTTGTAACACTAAAAGGAATATAATGAAAAATAAAGTTGGTTGTCCTGATTTGGGATCCAGGGGAAAATTTCTGTGTATATTTGTTTTATGTTTTATGCTCTCACTATTGTTTATTTTCTGGTTTTAAGATTCGTTTGTAGATAATTTCTGTACAAGGTTAAAACCTACATTTCTCCCTTTTAATTATATATCGTAATATGTTCTTCTATCTAATTTGATTATCTATTTTGATTGTTATGGTATATGATTAACTGGTTGTTTTATTATCCGAATAATTTTAGAATATTTAATTTTATATAGTAAGTAGGCATTAGTAAATTAGGTGAGTGAAAATTCCACACTCCCTTAAACACAATTTTGGGAATAGGCTTTGATATCATGTTAGGTTTTCCATTATACAAAAACCCAAAAATTAGTAAATTTCCAAACCATTATCATTACCTATTTAAATGGTCCCACAATATATCCAGAATGAAAATTAATCCAAGTAATAAATTCCCAACAAAATGAATATAAAAATCCAACACCTTTTTTCGTTAAAAATTACCTAAAAAAAATTATAGAATACCTCAACTCCTTCCCACACTGAACTCGTTGTATCCTTTTTCTCCCATGTGCCTAGTGGCTATAGCTCTAATAGAAAACAAAAAAATTCATATAATTAAAATTCACAGCTTAGTGGATAACATTAGGAAATGGAAACATATTTTCAATTCATTTTGGTTTTTAAAAATGATTATGGATTAAAAATACATGTCCAAGCTTTTTCCATTTAATGATGTATGAGATGTCCCTTCCTCTATTATAAGTGGTTAACCATTCATCTCTTTTATTTATTGGTCCCTGTTGGGACTATTAGTAATCGTTTTTTAACCGATAACATTAATTCATGTAAGATGTTGAATACTAAGCTAAAGTTTAAGCTAAAGTTTGGCTCTTTTGTTTGAAGGAGTATGGTCATTCAACCTATCAAATGTAGATATTGTTTTTGGCTACCAATAAGATTTTTTATTGTCTTATTGACCTCTTCCCAAGGAAAATAGACTAAAATATGCGGCAATCACGCTAAAATATCATGGTTAACAGAATTTGTTTGATTCATATTTCCAAAACTAAAATTAATGTCAACATTAGTTTGCTAACATTAAATGTTGTTTTTTTTTTTGTTGCTAATATATGTAAGTATCTCTTGGTCATGTAATATGTGTAGGCTACAACTCATGTCTCTGGGCCAAACCACATGGCGAGCTGCCCGACTACATGCTACATGGCTATTTTCATGTTAATCGACGATGATTTTGGCAATGCGTCAAACTATGAACATAAAACATTTGAGAAGGTTGATTGTCTTTTGCAAGAATCCTCTTGTCTATTTTTTGTTGTTGTATGTCCAACTTAATTCCATATGCTCACAAGGATAACATTTTTATGTTCATTCTATTCTCTTCTGACAGGCTTAACACTATTCTGTTCATTCTATTAGCTCGGTGACTAGTATGTTTTCCTAGTGAACTCATGTGCATCACAATATGTTATAACTATTAGATATAGCACAAATTGTCATGCTTGTTTAGCTTCATTTTTCAGATGTATACTATTGACTGTAATGCTTACTTGTTGAATTGTTTCATCATTTTGCAGGCTTCATCTTGGCTCTTTAGGCAACCATCAAACTTTTCCCTCGACTTTAATCTATTTATATCAAAACTAACAACATTGAACATGTGCGTAAGCAAAGATGTGACACAATGAAAGAGAGAAACTGTGAAAGAACATGTGCCAAAGCAAAGCTTACCTGAGATTACGACATGTAATCTATGGTGAATCTATTGGTTAAATGGGATGTTTCCTGCTAGCCTTGGTTTTTATTTAGATGAAATAGGTTCAAATACTAGGCTAAATTGAATGGGTTGTTGTGAAATTTATTGTTTTTTCAATGTATTGATATGGGTTATTGTGAAATTTATTGTTGTTTCATTGTTTATCTACGAGCTATTGTGAAATTTGGTGTCTTTCCCTTGTTTTGATATGGGCCACTATCATTATGCTCGATTTCAATTATGATGGGTTTTTAGTTTAATTAAACGGGATGCTGGATCAAAATTTATATTAAACAAGGTTATCCTGGTTCCTATATGATTTCTTTGACAAATTTACTGGATTTTCTATTATGAAATTGACTTATGCTAAATTTTGTTGGATTTGCATTATGATCCTTGTATTATCATAATCTAATCTCCTTCCTCGTTTGATTCCATCGATTAGAAGCTTCATCAACTTTATTTCATTGAATGTTTGACATGTGTGTAATGGTTTTTGGGTTCAGTGTTGCAGTGTTGAGACCTATAGTTGTTGCATGAGTACCTGTTATCACAACGAAGGATACAATTTTTGGACACTTTTCTATATTTATTTACCACTGTGTTCAGTTGGGATTTATGCCATGCATATACTATGTTGTTATTGAATTCATTGATCAGAGTGAGAGGCTTTGCCAACATAGGGCCCTAGAATCATTCCATCTTACTGCAGCTGTTAGCTATGAATCTTGGATCTTGGTCTCGACATCTATCTCTAAACCCATAATCTTTATCCCTAGCATAATAATCTTAAGCTTGATCATTGAATCACAATCATAAAGATGAAAATAAATAGCTAAATCAGCTATTGTTGAGTCAATGGTATCTGGACTTGGCTTTTCTTACTCTGCTGCTAGATAAATTAATGCTAAGCCAACAGAATACCTTGTTGGATCGATATAAGTTTCTACGGGTGCTGCTGGATTTGGAACTATATCTACCTTTGCTTCTGCTAATGGTGGTATTCTACTTCTCCTGCTTAGCCTTTGCATCTGTTTTTCTTAGATGAGTGTAATATTCCCAATTAGTCCTAAGCTAATGGGAATATTCATTTTATTTTTAATTTTTCTGTTTCAAGAATAAAAATTTAAAGGAGGTCCATAATACTCCTAAACAGTGAATAAATCAATGCCAAATGTGAAAAATGCTAAATCTTGGCTATGTAAGGAAACACCCTTAGGTGTGAAAGGGGTTGTATATTTTGACTGGGTCAACCATGACCAAATCTACAGCACTGTCTTGGAGGAGTGGCCATCAATGAGGCACAACACAGATTTAGATGGAGATGGCTTGTGTGAAAGAAGCTATTTCCTTGAAGGTGGTTTAGGGTTTACAAGATCTTAACTTATAAAAGGAAGAGGATAACAACATGAGAAGGTTGTTGAATGATATTGGATTTTGATGTATTATTTGTTTAGACATACAACTTTCTTTGGTTGTTTAGCCTAGATTGCAAATGTTATTTAGCATTGGGTGTTCCTGATCAGGGATCCCACCTCTTCCCATTGAGTAGCTCTTGGGAGAGTCTTGTATTTCATAATCCACTATCTAGCTTAAGGCCAAGCTTACTCTTCCAAATACAACATAGATCATGTTGAGGGTTTGGTTGTCTTTGAAAGTTGTAGCAAGTGGAGGCTAGATCTACTCAAATCTATACCATTCTAGTGCTCCTTTTTAGTTGGGAAGGCTTCTATCCCATTGGCAAGAGAGTATTGGATCATTGGAGCATCATTTTCAGATCTTGGCATGTGGCCAAACTTATTCTAAACCCTACAGCATAGTATTTCTTCCAGATCTGTGTTACTCCTGTAAGTGTTGTTGCAGGGTGTTTTGGCACATCATTTGGAGAGCTAGTTTTCAAGTGTTTGGGTTCTGCCCTTCACTTTGAATATCCATTGAAGAAGGATCTATGTATTGTTCATATCAGATATAATCTGTATATTTCTGAATATTTATGAAACACTGAATATTGTTGCATATCTGAAACTTTTATCTTATATCTACTCCTTGTACATGGTGTAATGTCGAAAACCCCAAGGGGATCTGAAAGAGAAGCCTATCTAGTGTATGGATCTGTTATAGATCTAAATTTTCATGCACTGATATGCTCTAGATCTGAAGTGTATTCAACAATTGTTGCAGCCTAATAAAATAACGTTGTTTAGACAGTTTCAGTCTATATGTATGGTTGCAACATCTCTTTTTGAGGTTTTTCTTCTATTAGTGACTTGTATTTCCAGCTATGCATCTCATGGGCCTCATTGTACATCTATTTTGTTGTTGTAAATATATTTATAAGGTCTCCTTATTGGCCTTCTTCTTTGTCTTAGATTATCTGCGTTATTTTCCTACATATCTGTCTTGTATTGCTGCATTCCCCATTTGGGAGTATTACAGTGGCAACGGAGCATCATCTTGGCACAACTTGTGCTTTCTAAGAAGCCAATATGTCTTTTGAAGAAGAAGAGCCTCTGACTGATAGAGAGATGAGTTATCTAAAGAGAATACAGAAGAAGAATTTCGATTACACAAATGAAAATGAAGACAAGGGTAAAGCCCTTGTATCTGGAAGTGAATAAGAAGAAAAGGATTTTTCTAAGATCCTTTTGAGAGCCATGCAAGATCTTTCTAGAGAGATCAAAGAGATGAGATTGGATAGAATCAAAGAATCCCCTAAAGTATTTCATATTGGAGAAAGCTCTGGCATGTCTCACCACTGGAATGATCAACTAGTGCATCAGCCACAAGTTTCCCAATGCTCTACCATGCCTACCTTTTTGGCTGTGGGAAATGAAGGGTTTCAAGAGAAAGAATCCCTTGAAGACTATTTTGAATAACATGAGTCTCAAAATCAGAGATCCAAATATCAATTGAGTTTTCAGGATTTTTGTCACCTCAAGGACAAAGGAAGACCAGGGCATCATCATAGAGGTGGTGGATTCATTCAGAATCATGATCGACATCACTCTATGGGAAGATTATTTTTACCCAGCTTTGATGGGTCATCCAAGTGTTCTGCCAAATCATGGGTAGAAAAACTTGACATCTACTTTCAGCTGAACAAGGTTCCAGAGATGAAGGCTATCAAGATTGGAGCGCTTCACTTTGAAGGTGAAGCACATAATTGGTAGTTCCATGGCTTGTCTACATTGGGTCATTCCAATGTGACTACTTATTTAGAGTTCACTAGAAGGCTGGTGGAAATATTTGATAGAAGAGATCCAGAGGCACCATTCATGAGCCTTCCAAAGTTGAAACAATCAGGTAATACAGAGTCTTACATTTCTTAATTTTTAATATTATCTGTTATGGTTCCTAATTTGTCTGCAACAAGAAGGGTGTACATGTTCATTGATGGTTCAGATGAACCTCTTCATGGGTTGGTTAAATCTACCAAGCCCACTACCCTGCATGATGCTACTGAAAGGGCTAGAGACTTTCAAGATTCCTTGCCAAAATCAAAAGCAAGCTTTCAACATAATCCCTCTTTTCCTTCAAAGGGAAAGGAAGAAAAATTTTCTCCTTCCAAGGAGAGCTCATATAAGAAGCATCTTGATGATGAAGTCCAGAGAGATCTAATAAAAATGAATCTATGCTTCACTTGCTAAGAATCATGGGAACCTGGACATAGATGTGATGCTGGAAAAGAACATTACATAGAGGTATTCACAGATGTTTAGGATGAAGAAGAAGATGAACCAAGAAGAGGTCATAGCGCTAACACTACAGGAGGAGAGCCAACACCATCAGGATATGGGGATGGAGCATTTGATCCTATTGGAGGGGCTCTTGCATCTTTGAGAGCAGTACCTAAGTACTTGATCTTAAGCGTTCAAGGTTCCATCTTGAATCAGAGGCTCTCTATTTTGATTGATAGAGGGGCAACCCACAATTTCATTGATGCCCATCTAGTGCAAAGGAGGGAAATACCCACTGATACTTTTGAGGGATTCTCTGTTTTGGTCCCAGGAGATATAACAATGCCATGCATGCATTATGTCCCATCACTTTCAGTCACCATGGGGACTTATACATTGGTTGATCACTTCTTTGTGGTTGACATACCTGACACCAATGTGATATTTGGTGTTCAATGGTTGATTACATTGGGGAAAGTCACCACTGATTAGGAGGCTTTGCAAATGGAATGGTGGACAAGAAGAGTGGTGAAACCCAAATGATCAAAGGCATGCATACATAGCCCTCGATTACCACTTCCACACAAAGAAAAGAGATGGATTTTTGCAGTGAAAGAAAGGACCTTATATTCCCATCTATCATGCTCATGAGGCTGTTGCATGGGACACTCTTATCTAGTGGAAAACCACCTGGGAGGCCACCTGATTCAGGTTTTTTGGGATATATCTTACCACATGATGCTCCAAATTCAGATCTAGGAGGGATGGGAGCATTGGAAGACAATGTTACAGTGTTGGGAGTCTTGGGTAGGCTCAAGGAGGAGGGAGATCTTCTCCCCTTATCATCATCACCTACTATCATCTCTGATTTTGCGCTATGGGAGGAGAAGAAGGGAAGGAATTACCTTCCAACATATACCTTTGGCATGTGACATGTCAAGGAGGAGAGCAGCCACATGGCAGAAATTTCAGTTAATATATTATCAGTGCTGTCATTTTTGGGAAATTTAGATCCATATTGGAAATCCCAACTGCCGGTGGATTATTCCGAGGATCTTCACACTTGTATGATACTTGATGACTAGCTGCATGAAGAGGGCTATTTAATCCAAGGAGGAGTCATCTATCATCATGGTAGGATCTTCTTGTCTAGAGATTCCA
Source organism: Pinus albicaulis (assembly GCA_034641835.2). Taxonomy (NCBI): domain Eukaryota; kingdom Viridiplantae; phylum Streptophyta; class Pinopsida; order Pinales; family Pinaceae; genus Pinus; species Pinus albicaulis. The sequence continues at coordinate 640,988,388 of CM076581.1, read as the reverse complement.
ATCTCAAGGAGAAGTTGCTACAAAGAGCCTATGGAGAGTTTTGTTTCAGCCACATATACTCCATGAAGATCTACAACATCATCATGAGGAGCTTTGATTGGGAAGGCTTTGGAGGAGAACTACATCAACATTTTCAAGAATGCATAAACCATGTGGAGTTGAGACAGTAACATGACTCTATGTAAGAGTTATTTCAGCCATCTCTTCCTTCTTTTGAGAGAGGATATAGATCTATGCACCGCTCCATTTGTATGAGGAGGATTATTGGTGAATAACGTACTCATATAAATCATATTTTATTTTATGATTGTATGTATTCTTTCACCATGTTTATTTAGGCCATGAATCCAAGGAGGAGCATTGTATCTTGTAAACTTCATGGCCAACCTTGGGCCATAAAAATTTCTGAACTTGGCCACTCCCTTGATGGACAAAGGGAGACTTTGTTTCATGATGGGTGCATTCCTAAGGCACCAAATATATCTCACACTTTCAACCATAGTGAGATGACATGGGAAGCAAGTAAGTGGTGGGAAAACCATTTACCACATCTTGATTTGATGTAGGCATGAGATGCACTGTGTTGGTTCTACATGTGGGACTATGACCCACCTCCATATAAACAAATTTATGTTTGTACATATGTAGTTTTGCTCCCATACATTGATGATATACTTGTACTTTCTATGGGAATGTATGGAGGGAGGATGGGAGGTATGTATGTGCCCTATGGTATGGAGGTTCTCCAAGTGTCTTATGCTACATGTTTTAGGGAGGACATTGGGCAAGCCATGTTTGTTTCATTTTAGTTATTGTCTCCTTGTGGGATGGACTATTTACATCTCATGAGAAATTTGGAGGAACAATTCATGGAGGACTTGATTGGTGAACACTTAGGTTATGGAGGAAGCTTATCACATGATGGTGTCATCAATGGAGGAGGAGAAGAGTTGCAGCACTCACCCTATCAGTTGCTTGAGGACAAGCAACATTTGGGAGGGGCAGACTATAATATTCCCAATTAGTCCTAAGATAATGGGAATATTCATTTTTGTTTTATTTTTCTGTTTCAAGAATAAAAATGTAAATGAGGTCCATAATACTCCTAAGCAGTGAATAAATCAATTCCAAATGTGAAAAAGGCTAAATATTGGCTATGTAAGAAAGCACCCTTAGGTGTGAAAGGGGCTGTATATTTTGACTAGGTCAACCATGACCAAATCTACAGCATTGTCTTGGAGGAGTGGCCATCAATGAGGCACAACATAGTTTAAGATGGAGATGGCTTGTGTGAAAGAAGATATTTCATTGAAAGTGGTTTAGGGTTTACAATATCTTAACTTATAAAAGGAAGAGGATAAAAACATGAGAAGGTTGTTGAATGATATTGGATTTTGATGTATTGTCTATTTAGACATACAAATTTCTCTGGCTGTTTAGCCTAGATTGCAAATGTTGTTTAACATTGGGTGTTCCTTACTGGTAATCCCACCTCTTCCCATTGAGTAGCTCTTGGGAGAGTCTTGTATTGCATAGTCCACTATCTGGCTTGAGTCCAAGTTTCTTCTTCCAACTACAACACAGATCCTGTTGAGGGTTTGGTTTTCTTTGAAAGCTGCAGCAAGTGGAGGCTAGATCTACTCATATCTAGACCATTCTAGTGCTCCTTTTAGTGGGGAAGGCTTCTATCCCATTGGAAAGATATTATTGGATCATTGGAGCATCATTTTCAGCTCTTGGCATGTGGCCAAACTTATTCTAAACCCTACAACGTAGCATTGCTTCCAGAACTACATTACTCATGTAAGTGTTGTTGCAGGGTGTTTTGGCACATCATTTGGAGAGCTGGTTTTCAAGTGTTGGGGATTTGCCCTTCATTTTGAAGATCCATTGAAGAAGGATCTATGTATTATTCATATCAGATCTGATCTATATATTTCTTAATATTTCTTAATCATTGAATATTGTTGCAGATCTGAAAATTTGATCTTATATCTACTGCTTGTACATGGTGTAATGCTGAAAACCCCAAGGGGATCTGAAAGATGAGCCTATATAGTGTATGGATCTGTTATAGATCTGACTTTTCATGCACTGGTCTGCTCTAGATCTGAAGTATAATAAACAATTGTTGCAGCCTAATAAAATAACGTTGTCCAGGCAGTTTCAGTCTATATGTATGGTTGCAACATCTATTTTTGAGGTTTTTCTTCTATTTGTGACTTTTATTTCTAGCTATGCATCTCATGGGCCTCATTGTACATCTATTTTGTTGTTGTAAATACATTTAGAAGGTCTCCTTATCGTCCTCCTGCTTTGTCTTAGATGATTTGCGTTATTTTCCTGCATATCTATCTTGTATTGATTCATTCCCCATTTGGGAATATTACAATGAGCCTTTGTATCTACTGGATTAACTGCTTAATCTACTTCTGAATCTAAAACTAAATCTACTACTCTTGATTATGTTGTTTATTCAACTACTTAAACTATGGAATCAACGACTGCTTATGGGTAAACCACTGGTTATGCTGTCGACCTAATGCTAGGAAGCTACTAGTGTTGGATCTAGAGATGGAGGGTATGCAACGTATGGAACTTGGGAAACTGCTATATATGGTGCCTTTGCTACTTCAACGACTTAATATACTGATCTGGCTCTTATGTGCGGAATGACATGGAATGGATAGGGTAATTACTACAATAAATGAAGAAATTGTTATGACTATACAAATAATAACAAAAATCCATGCCAGTACCATATATTCCTTGTGCGTTAGCAAGACCTATATTTTAGCATGACACCAGATTGATGCACCTTGAAGCTTAATGCTTGCAGTATGTGGCTATAGGATCCATAGTTAAAACTTCATATATATGTATATTATTGCATAAATTCTTCTCTCACAACATTATGTTGCAATCTTCAATCCCACAGTGATGTAATGTGGTCTCATCTGTTTTGAAGTTTTAACCTTATGCCACATTCAACAACTTTTATGTCTTGCCACACCATAATGCACACCTATGATCCTGTGTTGGAACCTTGTGTTGACCTGAAATGATGCTTCAAAATCTTTGTGCTTTTGCAACCTTAGCTTGCGGCCCAAATTCACCTCATGACATTGATTTGTGAAGGCCATGCTCAAGTTCTTACTAAATTTTCTTACTTTTATGTTTTCCTGGTTTATGCCAAGAGGTTGTATGTGATTACTAGTTGCTTCTCGCTATGGTTTCTTTGTTTTTTCTTTGTTTTTGATGGCCGATTTACCCGGTCTCAAGGTAATGAGGGGCTTTTCTGAACCATCAACTTGTAATAAAGTATTTGTGGGATTTTTATTTTTAGGTTAATGTTAAAAAATATAATATATATTAAAAAAAAGAATGGTTAAAAATTTAAAAAATTAATGGAAAAATTAGAAATTGTTTTAATAAAAATGTATTATTATTTTATATTATAAAAAACATTATAAATAAATGATACCAAAGTATTTGTGGGGTTTTTATTTTTGTAGGTTGATATTACAAAATATAATGTATAAAAGGTAAAGGGATTTATCTAAAAAGTTGAGAAATACAATGGGAAATTGAATTATCCTTATAAGCGTTTATTATTATAATATTTATAAAGTAAGGACACATGCATAGGAATTTTTTAAAGAAATATTAATTTTGATAATGAATTTACTTTTAAATTGTTTAATTTTTATTCAATATTACAATTCTTTTTACTATGTTTTTTTTTTTTTCTTTCAAATTAGTGAACAAATAAATATATTTGATTATAGGTGTTGTTTGTTGCAATTATTGTCATGCTACATTTGATAATAAAGGTCCATATTATTGTGTGACTTTATGTATATTGTTTGCTCTTATAATTTAGTTTTTCCAACCAAGATTAAAATTTATGTAAATAATTACCAATGTTTTGTTATATGGTAAATTATGATGTGGGCATTGGCTTCTATATTATTTTGTTATTTCATTTTTTCGTCCAGGTAAAGACGAGAATATATATAGGTATTTTACTAAGTATTTATTGAATGATTAATTTTGATATGATTTAATTAATTTTAGTTTATATTATTATTTATTTTATTAATTTTTAACTTTATATATATATATATATATATATATATATATATATACACTCTCATTTTTTTTTATATATAACCTAGAACCATTATAATTTTATTTATAATATTTATCTTAAAAATCATAGTTTTAGTTTCATAAAAGTATACAAAATAAATATAAATTCAACATTAAATACCATATAGTTAATTATTACTTTTTATATGATAATACTTTGTGTTTATCTTTACATCTTTTAGGTAATTACTAATTTATATTTATAGACACCTCGTAATGTGGGATAGAAAGAAGTTCCTCTTTAAAACTTTAGTCACTCTTGTTATCTTATATGGATGTGAGGTTTGGGGTTGCAGCATCTCTAGAGAATCTTGGAGAAAGATTGAGCAAATCCTTAAGCATTTTATAATGTATAAACTTAAAATTAAAAGCAATACACCCTACCATATTCTCCTTATAGAAGTGGGTCTTTCCCCTATCGAGAGCCTAGCTATGACTAGGCTTCTATTGTACAAGCACAAACTCAATAGCATAGGAGACCATAGGCTTCCTAAGCTAGCTTTAAATTCCAACCAAAAACACCTAAGACTTAAATGAGGTTGGTATAAAGACACCACACCAGGACTTGGTTAAACCATTGGGAGATCGAAGAGAATGTTGCATTGCAAAACATTAATAACATTAAAAAAATTGTTACTTATAAGTTCAAATAAAAAATGTGGTGTGAGAAAGATCTAGAAACTAAACAAAAATTAAGATATTATAAGGACGTCATCAACCCCACTCTAGAAGATCAGAAGTATCTCTCTGTTTTAACTAGCTCAAAGAAGAAAATTAATATAGCCAAGATTAGAACAAACTCTCATGAGCTCCATAGTGAAATAGGTCATTGGACAGTTCCTAAAACACCATGGATGGAGAGGATCTGCCATCTCTATGAGAATATGAACATCGAGGATGAAAATCACTTCCTCCTAGAGTGCCCCGTGTACAACCACATTAGAGCTCAATTTCATAACCTTTGTTGCAATACTGACCTTCCTAGCCTTTTAAGATGTCAAAATTATAGTGAGCTCGGGAGGCTTCTCTCCACGCTTTTTGAGCATAGGAATACAATCTTAAATCAAACTAAATAACTCTCTTCTTTAGGTCCAATAGACCAAATATTGGTCTCATTGGACGTTAACAATCATCATCATCATCATCATCGTTATGTACAATAATTTAATACGAAATATAAAATGAAATTAACATGGTAAAAATAGTTATGTAAAAATAACTAAAATGAATTATAAATAAAATATTTCTAGAATTATTCTTCAATGAAAAAGAGGAAAAGCTATCTATAGTTTAAATAAATAAAAAATTGTGTAATTATTTATTTATTTATGCTTTCCTTTGATTAAAATGACATTTTGACTTTTTTTTTTTTAATGAATAATAATAAGTTATATTTATGCATTGAAAATAGATAAATTTTGAGATACTTAATGAAAAATATGGCTATGGAGTAACTAAGTACTCGTTTTTATGGAAATAAGTTAAACATTTTCTTAATTCACTTATGAATCATTTAGTAGATGAATTATGAAAGTAGTACTACCATTCCAAACTTTTCATAGTGATATTAATAGTAGAATATCTTCTTTCTAAATTTTTAACATGGAAAATGAAGGTTTCTTTCACAAAGGATATACATACAAATATAGCTTTAAAACAAATTTATTGAGTGATTGAAAGGAATATATTTGGAATGTAATAGAGTTATAGTTGAGGAACTTTTATCGTAGGAATTTAATTGATTTAGTTTCTCAATATTAGGTGACTTGGTTATGTTGAAGAATTTCTTTCCCCATTTTCTTTTTGGAAAAAATAAATAATAATTTTGGTTTCAAAATTTAATATATTTTATAAGTCAAAAATCAATATTAGCTATTATATCAATTTTTAAGGATGTTAAAATGTATCTTTTCTTTTTTTGACAAATGGTGAAGGGACCATATAGAATTAATTCGAGATATACACAATGGTTATCCAGCAATATATCCAGGCCATCAAACAAACTAAGTTTCATAACCCATGGATAATAATTAAATTTGGAGAAAAAGGAGAGACATTAGCCTTGGATCTTTTGATGGTAGATTATATGAAAAATCCATGCAAAGTTAAAGGGAATTGAGGCTTGATAATATTAAGTGAGGGAATTAGTTTGAGTTCTCATTCTTTTGACTTGTACGAAAATTTTGATAGATAAATAGGAATATAAAGCATCATCAAATTATCCATATTCGATATGCTTTTAAAGTGATTGTTTTTCACAAGTTTTTTAAAAAATCTTATTTTATTGTAAATTTGGAAATATGTTATGTATCTTTTTAAGGAATTGAAAAGAAGAAAAAATATAGTTAGTCCTTTTAAATAAATGCATTGGTATAAAATTATATTTGGAAACAATCCAAGGGATGGAGGGTATGCGAGGAAATCATAAGTTATAATTATTTTTTGGTACTAGGATTAAACACATTTTTCTTGTTCATATCATATCTTTAGCCCCAATATTCCTTGAGAAAGGATATCCTATATTCTCAATTAAAATTGGGGATTTTACTTAACAATTTTGTTATATATAGAGAGATAGAGATTTATAATAGGATTATATAACAACAATGTTGAAGAGCTAATCATTGTACGTTGTGAGACTACATTAAACATTGTAAAGAGAAGGAAATAAACCTGGTTGGGATCCAATATGACTGTGTGGAGAAGGTAGGAAGGGGCCAAGTTATGTTTTGTCAAGAGCTGGAAATCATGGAAGAGGATGAGAATATAAGATATATCTTTTATTTTGTTCAAAGGGACAAGAATGATGCAAAGAATTAGTCATTGGAAGCAGTGAAGGGTGAGGTTGAGAGTTATGATCATAATGAGCTATAAGGTGAATTTTTTGAATAAATATGGATGGAAAATGGTTTATAATTAGATATGTTGATTTTTCGTAGCTGTAGGAGTTATTCTCCACCTAGAAAAGTTAAAAGAAAGAAAAATTAATTCTTAAATTAAAATAAAGACAATTAAATCTAATTTGCAAAGATTTTTGCGTCCCAGACACTTTAAAAACACTATAAAAAGACAATTGAACTTCTCATTTTCATACATGCTCATCTCTCACATTTATATCTCTCTCCCTCTCTCTCTCACACATGAGAAGTAATCTGAGGAAGAGGTCAGAGTTTTTCAGTCAAATTTTTGAGAGTTAGTGTTTGACAAGTCGAATTTTTTGTGTGTAATTTCTTAATGATTTTTCAGGGGTGTGCTAAAGTAATATCATATATCATTAGAAGTAATTACCAGATGTAGTCTAAATTGTGCTTGTCTAATTAGCACTAGAAAATCAGCATGGTATCAGAGCATAAATTATGGTAGATAACGTTAAATTTTTGGGGTTGTTACAATCTTTATGTACAACATATTTACTTTTACTCCTACCTAAATTTATGCAAATAATTGCATAAATTATGGTGGAAATTAATTCTTGGTAAATATGTTTAATTACTGAATGTACTACATATTTACCTTTTAATTATACCTAAATTTATGCAAAGAATCACATAAATTATGGAGGAGTAATTTAACAAAGTCAAACACTATGTGGGTGGATTATACCCTAATTCCAATGTAGTAAAATACAATTTTTAATTCGAGGAGAGATTTAACCTCATAGCACCAATGAGTAAATTCTTAGAGAACATGTGTGGGGTGAGTAGCGACATGTATCTATTATTTTTCATAAGAAATTAACCTAGGAGATTTAAAGGGAATCTCGGAGGATTCTCCTAAGATCGAGTATAAAGTTTGCAAGAGTGATTTTTTTTCAAGAGGGAGAAATCGTATAGACATCTAGAATCATACCAGATGATTAGAAGAGATTTTAGTTGAAAGGGAGTAGACAATCAGGTGGAGTGGAAGGATGCAACCTACTAGAGATCTGGTACAACATCGTTGCACCTTTGCCCACAGTGTGCATACGAAATGCATGTATATATGTTTTCCCAAAATCTAACTATCACATTTTAAAATATAGCTCTTAGTTGGGCTATTTATATTTCACAAATGTAAAACCCATGGACTTAAAATCAACTTAACACCCATTTTATAAGTTATCACATCCAAAATTCGCATTAAACTCTACGCAAGTTCATACGCGATAATCGTTGGATCCATAGCTCTCATGCAAAGGCCATCAGATTTAATACATGCTGGACATATAACTTAAATTATTAAAACTATTTTATAAGATATTGCATGCAATTGAAGTGTTAAAACATATGCATCTAAATATGCGAAAGCCCTTGGATCATCAATCTTGATGCTAAGGCCGTCCGATCAAATAAATTACTGGATGGTCAATTTAAATCCTTAACCCTGACTTATAAAATCACAGGTTCGTTTGGACTATTAAAGTCCTCGCATATCTGAATGCGATAACTGTCTGATCTCAAATCTTGTTGCGTGGGTTGTCGCATCCCAAAAATGTTGGACTATTTACAAAATTTATTAACCCTTGGATCTTCTGCACACTACAACGATTTCATTTTGCTTCAAACATATCAGATTTGACACTCCTTCAAAGAAAACACGCTTCTGATGCATCAATCGACTGATAGACCTTTAATTTAACAATATAATTTGACTATTTTCCATTTCACGATGGTTGTAGAATTAAATCAGAAGCACATGAATTATTACAAAACAGATAATCTAGAACCAAAACTAATTTATTCTGCTTATGAAATAGAGCAAGCGCTGAAGCCTTCGGATTTACTCGAAAATCTCAACCATTCATCATTTTGATTTTAACATAGAGATAAGGAATGTTATTTCGATGTGGGTTCCAATTCATATGAATCCACCACGATTTTTCTATGTCTTCGACTCTTCTGGTATCAACAAACTCGAATTCTCTTAAACAATTAAAACATGGATTTTCCATGAAAGTTAATTTTATAATTTATTCAACATTAATTGAAGTTTCACATCATCCATTTAAATAATGATTTCAATTAATGCATAATAGAAAATATGATCCAATTTATAACTTAGAAATAGAAGAGTGATACCAATATCTTCAGTATCGAAATTTTACCGGATTCCCAAAGAAATTTAATACTAGAACACAATTTGCACACCAACTAAAATCAATTAATCATAAAATGGAATTTATAGAGTTTTAGTCATGGATTGATTTCATCAGTTTCCTGCACTTTGTTTTTTCCCATTTTTCTTCCTCTATCTCTAATTCTTGTATCCTGTATTTCTCCTACCTCTCTTCTTATGTATTTTAGGCTTATAATTATATACAAATGGATTCCAAACTAAAATTGGTTTAGATCCTTAATTTACTCAAAAAATCCCTAATTCTTCTAAGTCCTCATTAATTTCCAGAATCTCTCTTTATCCCTAAATATCCTCTCTAATCCCATAAATTTATGCAACCAATTCTTAATTTAAAATCTACAATAATTTCTCAAATCTGACAATCCCTAATTCTCTCATATTCTCCAACTTTCGAAAACATTTACAATTATGCTCATAATATTAATTAAATCCTATTTTAAATCACTCAAAATATTTAAAATTACACTTAGAGAAACAACTCTCTTGAAAACATAAGACTTCCCAAGTCTCCCAAATAACTAATGGAATTTAAGCAGGATGCTCCTGCATGAGACTCCCCATGTAGAAAATTTTCATAGACTCCTGTCTATGAGGTCTGTTTCTTTTATGTAATAATTCTATAGCCACAAGTCTCACTGACTTGCTACCTCCAGGATTCCAAACTCTATTATTCAATGATTTCCTTGCTTCTTTCAATTGCAATTTAAATATTCTGCTACCATTCCTTGCTTCTCCTGGTTGCCATATCTTCATTTGCAACACTCCATTGAATTTTCCTTCAATGTTTGTTACAGTCCAGCTTTTTATCCACCTAATTCTCTGACTGCAGCTCCTTTCCTTGTGTTCATTTCTTGTAAGCTTCATTAAATTTTCTATTTCTCTGTCCAAATTATTTTGCTGTTGTTTTCCTTTTCCTTGTGTACTAGTTTCAAAACTCTTGCTGCCTTCTTTTTCTTCCACTTCTGCTTTTATTTTTGAGATTTCTCCAAGTACCGTTGTAGATATTGCTGCCTCCCAAACTTCTTGAATATATTTAAAGATATTTCCCTCTGCAATATCAAATTTTTTTTCTACAAATTTACTTTCAAAAAGTAAATTTCTCTTTAATTTTTTGACTGTAGTAACATTTTCTTCCACTGTTGCAGATTCCTTGCAATATTCATCAGATAACATGGCCTTATCCTTCATCAAAGTAAAATTTTGATCTTTCTTCTTTGAAATGTTTGTGTACATTTATATTTCTTCATTTATCTTTATGACAACTTCCAGTAACTATCTATCACCTACAAAATCTTCAAAACCTACAATCACACTCAAATTTTCAGTTTTAAAATCACATGACCCAATAGTTTTGTTTGATGATTTTGTCATCAAATCCTTTTTCTGTTCCAAGTCTTCTATATGAATCATAAAATCTTCAGTGGTCTTCATCTCAACTTTCTCAAGCATATAATTTGAGTAATTTCTATCCTTTGTTGCTTCTTCTTGCTTTTGGTCATCATTGTGAGCCAAATTTCCTTTGTTTTCAACTTTAGCATTATGCTGGAAAATAATATGCTTCTCCAATTGTGTATGACTTCTTCATGAGATTTAACAGTCTCAAAACTCAAATTCCCTCTCTCTGCCATGATATTATCTGTAAACATACACAAATTGTCAATTTCAACATCATAAGGCTCAATTGCCTCAACTGATGATTCAAACATCACTGCTCCTTTTTCAAGTTCAAAAGAAACTTGTCCTTCTCCAACAATTCCATTTTGTTGTAGCTCCACTCCTTTGAGCTTCTCTTTCCTCAATAGAACATCTATAATTTTCCCAAACTTCCTCAGCTTCTCTATTAACTGCATATCTATTTGCTACTCTTGTAGCTTATACCATTTCTCCTTCTTTCCCATTATGTAGCTGTATCTTTAGTCTCCTTTACTTTTTTGGAACATTTCTATCAACAATGCTAGTTGAAAATTTATCTCAGTCTTCTCTCTGATATTAAATATCTTCTTCATAATTCCTCTGATTTCAACTTCATATTTATCTACATTTTCCTCTGCACATACATCCACATTATTAATTGAGGAGTTAAAAACATTTACTTAAATCTAGAATTTCTTCTTTATCACGTTCTACAAGCTTCATTCCTCCTTCTAGTTCCTTGAGCCATCTTTTCAAGAACTCCATTTCTATGTGAAATTTTTCCAGCATTTCTTCATAATCTTCATTCTCAGTTTCAGTCTTCTTCTAGCAGTCCTCTTGAATTATCATGTTTTCTGTATCATCACATTGCAAAATTATTTCATCAATTTCATTAAAAAAATTCACTTTTTTACCTCCTTGGAATATTACTACGGCATTTTCATTATGCTTCTGCTCCATAACAGCTTTAACTAGCTGTCTTACACCAAACAAAAATTCATCTATGAATTCTTTCTACTGTAATAAATCAGTATCTTCCTCTTCTAAAAGGCATTCTCCATCATACTTCACCTCAAGAGATTTTTTTAGTTTTGTGACAGTTTCAACAGACTTTCCATCATATTCTTCACATCCTGCAAATACATAAAAACCATGAGATTTAAAAACACAATGCTCCATAGCCTCATTTAATTCCCTTGTCATCATATATTCAAATTGTTCTAGACTATTCCAATAGTCCATGGAGTCTTTCTCATTGTCATCTTTACCTAGAATTTCACCTTGTTCCGGTCCACAAATGGAAACCTCCATTTCTGACTCTGCTTCTCTAATTTTTTCAACCAAACACTTCACTTATCTCTGTCGTAGCCTTGTCTGTAACTTAGACCACTTCACTATCTTTTTCCTCAAGACCCAAACTTGTCTTTGGTTTTCCTCTAGCAGCATTGTTAACTCATCAAGTTCTTTTCTTATATTAGTCAACTCCTTGTCAAGCTCATCTTGACTCATCCAGTTCTTGCGGATTGTTTTAGTACCATTTTCCTTCACCTTGTAGCCTTCTTCTAAAACTTCTTTATGACTTCCCATAGTCATATTCACTTCAGTGTGAGCTTCTACACCTGCAACCAATCAACTTCCTTCTGAGTTGATCTTCTCACCAAACTTCTCCTCTATCTGGTTTCCAATTCCTCTTTCCTTAGAACTATCATTGAGCAAACTTGCTCTCTCATTGGTTGCTAAACTCACTTCTCATAAGGGCTCCTTTTTCCCTCTCTATTCCAGGCCTCAACTAGAATAAGGTTATGCTACAATCTCAAGAACTTTCAAAATTTCTTCCTACAGTTTTACTGCTGCAGTATTTACCAATCATTCAACTAATGTAAACTTTCATACCTTTGTAATCAATTTATGTCTCAGCTGGTTTTCTCCTGCCAACATGCAACTTTTGCATTCCCTTTATTTATTCAATCTATAAAATATCATCAAATAAAAACTCATGCATACCATCTTCCCAACATCACCTATCTTTAGGATCTCCTTATTTGCTGGCCTTTACCATTCCTATGAATATGCTTCTATAGTTCTGTCTCCATACTTCCATTTTCGCATTCTTTCAACATTCAAATACTGTCACAACAATCAATTCTGAACAAGACTTCAATCCACATCAACTTTGGATTAGAATTTACACAAAATTTTTAATTTCTTTTTAAGCATATACTTCACCAATCATAACACAATTTATTTCTTTCTCATACAATCTGTGTAAATACAGTATAAAAAATTCTCAAACTTTCTTTGGCTGCAATAACTCACTATCTTGAGGAAAATCTCAATCTGTTCATACTTTGCTTAGATGCACGCAGAATCACTTTCTACTTTATTATGATCACCCTTTCTTGCAATTTCAATTGCATCTTCACAATTCAGTTTTTAACTTAAAAAAAAAAAATCAGCTCTGATACCACTAATGGTGCAGCATCACTGCACCTTTTCCCATAGTATGCATACAAAATGCAGGTATATATGTTTTCCCAAAATTTAACTATCACATTTTAAAATATAGCTCTTAGTCGGGTTATTTCTATTTCACAAATGTAAAACCCACGGACTTCAAATAAACTTAACACCCATATTATAACTTATCGCATCCAAAATTTGCATTAAACTCTACGCAAGTTCGTATGCAATAATAGTTCAATCCATAGCTCTCATGCAAAGGCCATCATACTGAATACATGTTGGACGTATAACTTAAATTATTAAAACTAGTTTATAAGATATCGCATCCAATTGAAATGTTAAAACATATGCATCTAAATATGTGAAAGCCCTCGGATCATCAATCTTGATGCTAAGGTCATCCGATCAAATAAATTGATGGACGGTCAATTTAAATCCTTAACCCTAACTTATAAAATCACAGATGCGTTTGGACTATTAAAGTCCTCACATATCTGAATGCGATAATTGTCTGATCTCAAATCTTGTTGCGTGGGCTGTCGAATCACCAAAATGTTGGACTGTTTAAAAAATTCATTAAACCTTGGATATTATACACACTACATCAATTTCATTTTTCTTCAAACATATCAAATTCGACACTCCTTCAAAGAAAGCATGCTTCTGATGCATCAATCGACTGATAGACCTTTAATTTAACAATATAATTTGACTATTTTCCATTTCACGATGGTTGCAGAATTAAATCAGAAGCACATGAATTAGTACAAAACAAATAATCTGGAACCAAAACCAATTTCTTCCACTTATGAAAGAGATTTTGGAAATTTTTTCATTGATGGCAAAGGAGATGGCAATGGAGGAGCACCTGAAACAACAACAAGGAAAAGAGAGCATGAGACATGAAGAAGAGGCAGTTGTAGAAGGGTCATTTTGAGAGGCAGCAGAGGCAGCAAAAAGATCAATCAAAGAGCAGCATCAGACAAGGAAAAGAGACAACCTAGGCAGCAGATGAAACAAAAGGATTGGTTTCAGTATTATATGTATAGTATTCTATGTGAAAGAGCTGTGATATGAAACTATGTGTGCATTGATGACTTAATTACATATGTGAATTGATCCAGGTTTAAATATACTCTGTGTATCCTTGTATTTTTATGATTTTATGAATTTGGGGTATGTATAATGTTGTCCCATACACATTACTTAGAAGAAGGGTTTAGTTATAAACTCTATTGTGCATAACCAGCTAAATGAGATCGAGGTTGAGGACTGTTTGGGGGTGTTGTAACGAAAATTTTGAATCATTTTTTGGGGTAGAAATCCCAAGGGAACAGAACACTGGTACATATGAATCGAACCTGTGAAGGCATTTAAGTGAGGAACGAATCTGGAGCGATTCCATTAAATGAGGTGACACAGTGTCAGGATAAAGGTTTAATGTAGAACTGTGTGTCAAGGGGAGACGAACCGGAACCAAACGTTATAAAACAAAAGGAGTCGAAAGGAACAAAAGAAGAAAGGAAAAGGATAGCAGCAAAGGAAATGGAGAAGACGAAAAGGCGTTTTCGTTTACGGGGGAGCATAAAAAAACGAACGGTAAAAGAGAAGGCGGCCCGAAATACGGAGAGAAGAAATGAACGATCGAGTGAACGGGCGGTCAGCGATGGAGGCGGAGGTTGAGCGAGGGCGGAGGCGGGCGGTAGAGAAATGGGGCGGAGATAAAGTTATTCGCCAGAGTGGAGCAGATGGCGCCGTTTATCAAAGAGTGAAATGTTAACATAATAATGAAACAATGAAATAAACCTTTTTATAGGGCTTATATATGTATCAAGATATGATGTGCTCTGAAATGAATTGATTACATATGGTGTCATTCGATTTAACTCTAAGTGTAGAGCAATTTTGAGTTTTATGAGAATGTGCGAGAGTTAAAATACTCTAGGACGACTTCTATGTACTCACCTTTGAAAGAGGTTTCATATCCTTTAAGTTTTGAGTTAAATTATTGTGTAGGGTGCCGAAATGTTAGCCCCTGTATGGAGAGGTTTTCTCAGAGTCCCAGTGACACTAATATAATCCTGTGCAAGTGTTACGAAGCAGCATGCGATGAATATTTACAGCACAATGGAATATGAATGCAGTGAGGATGTAAAGGACTAGAACCTTGAAGTAGAATAGTTATATATAACGAAAGGAGCAAAGTATTATCAGCGGAACTCAAAAGATGGAACTCTGAATAGTGAACAATGACAGTGGGTTTGGACTCATATCGCACTGCTTTTGTATGGTAAGTTGTATTTACAAATTGAACGCGATATATGCTAGGAGCTGACACATGGTTTTAAGCGGTATTGAAAACCCACTCTCATCGCAAATTAACGATCATGCAATTAACTCACGCGATATCTAGTGCGGACCTTGGGATTATCAAGGCCAAAGCGACATCCCGTCAGCCGTCGGATGAGTGAGGTCGTTAACACCAGATAACAAGATGTGGGCCCAGATATATGGTATTCTATTGATTATATGGAATTGACCCTTAGATTAATGTCTATAATGCTTGGCCGGCGCTTTGGCATATTTGGTCATTGAATGTCCTGAAAGCCTATGTAATATAAGCTGATGCGTTAGTAAATGTATGAAGTGTGATGATTAAGGTACGGTCCAATGTATACACATATGGTTGCATAAACATATGTTAAAAGGAAAGAATTTTCTCACGTGATGGACTGAACAGGGTTACAAAGAAATAGTAGTATGTCTGGGCCGAGAAGCATATAGATTGGGTTTTGTCCCAAAGTCCATTATATATATATATATATATATATATATATATATATATATATATATTTTTCATTTCGGTGAATCAAAGGAGAAAGGCGTATCGACATTGACTTTGGATTAATCTATATGAAGGCTACGCTATACCCATGGGATTTCTTAATCTTTGACAAGAGTCCCGCATTCGAAGATTGAACCTTTTCTTCAATTAAAAGGTGTGTCGCATGCTAGTGGGGTTTATAACCATTAAGGAAGTGTTGGATTTATATCTCAATTCTTCAAATTGAGATACTAAAATAATTCAGATTGTTTATTTAAATTTACCCACTAAGAAGTCAGAAATAGCATGAGTTTTCCCAGATTGTAGGGTGCTTGGAAAATGGGATTTTGAATGCATTTATACACAACCTAGAATTGAATTAGAAAAAATTCAGGGACTAGGGGTTTTATCTTGTGTCAGAAAATAGGTATATATATATATATATATATATATATATATACATAGCAGATGCACAACTATAGTGAGCTTGGAAAATTTGTACAGAGGTAAACAGAGATTGCAGAGTTGAAGAGGTATGCAGCTAAGGGATTTAAAATTGCAGTGAACAGGTGTACATGCACAAGTGCTCAGAGTTGGAATAAACAGAGGTATGCAGGATAGTTGCATGATAGCTACAGAAAGGACAAAACCAACAAGCCAAGGGCTGAGTGAAGTTTATATTTTGAAACTGAAAATGTAAATGTTTTAATTGTTTTTATATTGTTTGTGATGCAAAGGCAAGTATCCGAAGGAAGAGAAAAATCCCACTGTAACATTGAAATTTGTACATATTGTTATAATTTTTTTTAATGAGTTGGACAAAGGAATGAGAAGGCAGAAGCCAAAGAGTCATGGTTGTTCACTCCAAATTCCTTATGGCATACAAACAGTCATGTGATGAAATCTATATATAATATCATCTTGATATGCATAGAGAGGTTAGAGAGAGTGAATATAGAGAATTCAGAGTATGGAATTGAGGCAGAGAAGAAGGAGGAGCTGAGCAAAGAAGAAGGAGGAGCTGATAGTGAATTTGAGAAGATGCTAAAATGATATAAGGCAGATATGAAGACTGATGCACAATAGTGACGATGGTATAGAACAGAGCTAATATCCAAGGTAAATCAACAAGTGTTTTTCTTTTGAAAGAGTAAGGAATTTGGAGCTTCCCTATCAAGTTGTAGCTTGATAGATGTCAGTTGTAGCTGACTGAGGTAGGAGCCTCCTGTAGGTTGGTGCCTGCAGAAAATAGATGGGAGTTGGTGCTTCCACATCAAGTTGTAGCTTGATAAAATGTCAGTTGTAGTTAACTGAGGTTGGAGCCTCCTGTAGGTTGGTGCCTGCAGAAAATTGATGGGAGTTGGAGCTTCCTTGCAAGTTGTAGCTTGCAGAATTGAGGATAGAGCCTCCTGTAGGTTGGTGCCTGCAGAAAACAGTGGTGAGAGGGAGTTGGAGCTTACCTTTGCATCACAACAATAATAAGATGTGGTTTTCTCCCTTTATGGGTTTCCACTTATATCTGGTGTCTCTGTGCATGATGTTTATGTGTTGATGTGGTTTATCTCATCTGCTTAATACTTGCTTCTCTCATATTAAATCTACTGTTACATTATATTAATACTTGCTGCTCACATTCTAAGACTACTCACATATTAAGTTGAACATGAAATGAAAGTGTAAATACGTTTTAATGAAATTTTTTTAAAAGTCCATGAATGTGTTAAACTGATTCACCCCCCCCCGCCTCTCAATTTAACTAAGGGTTCAACAATTGGTATCAGAGCAGGTTCCTTTGGTGTAAGCTTAATAGCTTGAAGGAGATCTGGTTGAGTCATGGACTATCAAAATGTACCTGTGCTAAATACAACAAACTTTCTTGAATGGAGAGATAAGGTTAAGACAGGTTTAATGGCTGATGAACCTGAGGTATGGAAGCTTGTTTGTGATGGTTACTGCAAAGACTCACCCACGGTGAAAGAACAACAGAGGAATGCCAAGGCAAAATGTGTGATATATAACAATCTTCATAACAAGGATCTTGAGTTAATAATGGATTTAACTTCAGCCAAAGAAATCTGGGACAGACTGCATTTCATGCATGGAGTAGACACTGAGCATTGCATTGTCAAGAAGGAGAAGAAAATTAAGAAGAAGAAAAATTCATGTCAAAAGGAAAATGTTCAAACACATGAGGTACCTGCTAGTGTGAATGGTTGTAAGAGCCATGAAGAAATTGCAGCTGAAGAAAAAGCCAAACTTGAGACAACTCTGACTGAAATAGAAAGATTGAAGAATAAAAACAAAGACCTTAAGAGATTGGTACAAATATGTGATGAGAGATAATATGAAGGTAGGAAAGAAATTATTGGCCTGAAGACATAGCTTGAAGAAGCAAAGAAAGTAGAAGACACTCTGCTGCAACAAATGAACGAGAAAAGTCTTGAATGTGAAAAATTGGAAGAAGAAGTAGTGAGCCTAAGAAAGAACTTAGAAAAATCCCAAAGGGAACTATTAATGAATACACCTCTAATGACTGCGGGCAGTTGGTTCGGATTCTCGATACTCCAAGGTCTCACCTGGACAAAGCCTAGGATAGGATATATGAAGGAAAACACGACAGTCCAAGGTTGAAGATAACATGAATATCATTTTTGTAAAAGTGGCAAAGGCAAATGGAAAGCGACTCCAAAACTCCTTCAGAGCCCAGGTAGTGAAACCCCGGCGAAAAATTTGTGAAGAAACAAATAGAATCAAGCAGCAACATGGTAAGACAGAGAATGAAAGGATGAAACAATCAGCTGGAAAGGGCTCTCACACTCCTGAATATGAATTGAATAAATTTGGAAGATGTCAAAGGAGGTTCGTTCCTCCTATGAAAAATATCACATGTTTCTCTTGCCACAAACCTAGACATACTGCAGCATATTGTAAGACAAAGCAAATCTAGTCCAACCAGCAAAGGATGCAGCAAATGAAAAGAACACCTCAAGCAAGCAAAGGGAAAAGACAATCTTTCACCAAATACACAAATCATTTCTATGGCTATTGTTATGCATGCAATAATGTTGGACATAAACTTGTTGCTTGTAAATTATGTTCAAAGAGGGGAACAAAATATTATACTCCAGCTCAAATGTACTTTGATAAAATAAGATGTTATGTATGCCTCAAACTTGGTCACAAAGCAAAGGACTGTAAACTGCCATATACTTTAAAGAGCTCTAGATAGATGAGAGAGTCTAATCAAATCAAACAGGACTATGAATCAAATAGAAGTGCAGACATTATGAATAACCCCAATAAAGTATGGAAGGAAAAGAGAAAGGGGGAGCCTGTTACCTCAATAACTTAATGAATCCATCATAGTCTCAGGGGGAGCTGCTCTAGGAAGAAAAGAAAATATCCAACTAGTGATAAATATGAAGCAACATTCCAGGGGGAGAGAAGTTCATAAATAGTCCCCTCAAAAGTAGTCTAGGAAGAGCTCCATGAAATGAGAACAGCTATGAGATCAGGAAGGGAAAATAAAATTCCTCTAACAGAGAACTATAGAAGAAGAATATTATTTAGCTAACAGATTGATGAAAGAAGAGAAGGTAGCAAGCAACCATGGTAGTAGAGAGAACATTAGCCATGAACTTGTAGAACTAACAGTGAATCACATTAAGAAGAATGAGTAAGAAAAGTGACTGTCATCATTAATATCATTACATCACTCATCTATGAAAAGTCCCCTTGGAGGAGTACAGTCAAGTAAATGATAAATTTCAGAGTGATCTGCCCATGAAGAGTCCTAGGAAAGAAATTGAAGAAGTCTTCCCTAAGATCACTATGTTAGAACAATTGAATTGTATGTAAAGCAGCAATGGTTCTGGAGCAGTCTTAGAAAAGAAAATTCTGTGACTTCCTCTGAACAAAATGACAGAAAAAGCAAAAGATTAATGAGGCCAAGATCAGATTTCAGTATATTGATGATTGTTGTTGAAAACAGTGGAGAACTCAATAATATAATTTATGAAGGATGTCTTAATTATGGGTAAATGGGCAAGCTGAAGTGAAATCTCTGCATATTTTATCAAGGTAATATCATTTGGTACTTGGTGCAAGCAACATGCCTATCAACCGAATATCAAGAGTTATCATGGAGAAGCAATGTGGTACAGGTCCTCAGGATCAAAGGTTATGGCAAGAGTACATCAAAAGAAAAAAATCCCGGGGGGTTATTTGCATTCGACGCAGAAAATATCCCAGGTAAGGTGCTAAAGTCAGCATACAGGTTACACTTGAAGGATTATATTATGCATTGAAGCAGTATCTGTTTCTATATATATAATTGCATGCCTTCCTGAAGTCAGTACTTATATCTTCAAGGCCTCTTTCTGAAGATTGTTCATAAACTGGGTGAAGTTTGTTAGCTGAGATATAAATTAAACAACTTGAAGATGTTTTTTTGAAAATAATCATGACAGAATAATGAAGGACTAGTTGTGATTACCAGTGAAGCTCAAAATTATTTTATTAGTTCATCCAAACATACTTCAGCAGAAAGGAATTGCTGGTATTTCACCATTTAAAGAAAGAGTGATCATTGACATACATACCCCTTATGTCATAAATAAATTGCATGGTTGATAAGTGAGATTGACTAATACACCGAATGTGCCTGGCCTCAAGGGTTTGTTTTGAAAATACATTGAACAAGAAGGAAAGTTATTTGGTCTATCATATTGAAAGATATTGCCTATTCTCACAATAAACTGTAGGCTCTGGTTTGATTCATTGATTCACTTCAGTAACAAAGATTATTTAGTCATTAAGTGTAACATCATCACCAACAGGAAAGAAAGGTGAACCTCAGCTATAAAAAGATATATTGGCATCATCATCAAAATTGAACAGGTGTGGCATTGCAGATGAGTATTGCTGAAGAAGACATATCTCAACTACAAGGGTTTTGGGCCTGCAAATTCCTCAACAGTATAGATTTCTGATGAAAAACATAATAGAGAGAAGAGTATTTGAAGCATTCTCATCATGCTAAGCTTTTTTCAAATGAAACATCTCTGATTATATGAGTCTGATGATATATGGTTGTTCTATCATCACCCACACTCTACACAAGTGCAAGGAATCTGTGCCTTGGGATTGTATTAATTTACAGTGTATATTCAAGTTCTAATAATTCTCAAAAGTGTTCTCTCAACAACTATTGTACACCAGTTTAGAGCAGCATGGTACAAATCCAGTAGAAGAATGCCTAAACACTTATAACCCGAGAGAGAGGAAATGAAGAGATAGAATGCACACTAGGGAAATAAGCAACCCCCGCCGTGATGTCAAAGGGAGGAAAAAGAAAAGGGTCTTACGAAAGGAAAGCGAGGAGGAGGTGTATTTCCCTTGATGCCAAAGGGGGAGACTATTGGAAATGTTGTCATTGATGGCAAAAGAGATGGCAATGGAGGAGCACCTGAAACAGCAACAAGGAAAAGAGAGCATGAGACATGAAGCAGAGGCAGTTGTAGAAGGGTCATTTTGAGAGGCAGCAGAGGCAGAAAAAAGATCAATCTAAGAGCAGCATCAGACAAGGAAAAGAGATAGCCTAGGCAGCAGATGAAACAAAAGGATTGGTTTCAGTATTATATGTATAGTATTCTATGTGAAAGAAGTAGCGATATGCAACTATCTATGCATTGATAAAGGTTAATTGCATATGTGAATTGATCAATTTTAAATATACTCTATGTATCCTTATACACGAGTTTATGAATTTAGGTATGTATAATGATGTCCCATACACGGTACTTAGAAGAAGGGAGTTTAGTTATAAACTATGTTGTGCATAACCCGTGACGAGATCGAGTTGAGAACTATTTGGGGTTCTTTGTAACGAAAAGAATTTTGAATCATTTTTCGGGGTAGAAATCTGAGAACAATTCTTGGTACATATTAATCGAACCTGTGAAGGCATTTAAGTGAGGAATGAATCTGGAGCGATTCCATTAAATAAGGTGACATAGGGTCAGGAAAAAGGTTTAAAGCACAACTGTGTGTCAAGGGGAGACGAACCGGAACCAAACGTTATAAAACAAAAGGACTCGGGTTCAACGAGAAGAAGGCAAAGGATAGCGGGAAAGCACAAGATGGAGAAGACAATAGGTAAAATTTACGGGGAGCATAAGAAAAACGAGAGACGGGAAGTAAGAAGTAGGAGACGGAAAATTACAGAGGATTAAATGAAACGATCGAGAAGCGATGGAGACAAGGTCGGCCGGTGGGTAGGGTTGAGTAGCGAGGAGGCAAAGGCGGGTGTCGTTAATACGGAGGCGAGAGATAACCGTGTTAAGCGGTGGAGGCGGATGCGGGCGAGATTTATCGAAACGGTGAAATTTTAACATGATAATGAAACGAGTGAAATAGTAAGTGCCCGGGTCTTACATATGTATCAATATTTGATGCGCTCTGAAATGAATTGATTGCATACGGTGTCATTCGATTTAAATCTAAGTGTAGAACATTCTAAGGTGTACGAGAATGTTCGATAGTTAAAATACTCCAGGACGACCTCTATGTACTCACCATTGAAAGAGGTTTGATACCCATTAAGTTCTAAGTTAAATTATTGTGTATGGTGCCAAAATGTTAGCCCCTATATGGAGAGGCTTTCTCAGAGTCCTAGTGACACTAATATAATCCTGTTCGAGTGTTACGGAGTAGAATGTGATGAATATTTATAGCATAATGGAATATGAATGTAGTGAGGATGTAAAGGACCGGAACCTCGAAGCGGAATAGTTATATATAACGAAAGGAGCGAAGTATTAGAAGTAGAACTCAGAAGACGGAACTTTGACTAGTGAACAGTGACAGTAGGTTTGGACTCATATCGCACCGCTTTTGTACAGTAAGCGGTATTTACAAATTGAACGCAATATATGTTAGGAGCTGACACGTTGTTTTAAGCGGTTTTGAAAACCCACTCTCATCGTGAATTAATGATCATGAAATTAACTTGCGCAATATCCTGTGTGGACCGTCGGATTATCAAGGCCAAAGCAACATCTCGTCAACCGTCGGATGAGTGAGGTTGTTAACACCGGGTAACAAGCTGTGGGCCCGGATATATGGTATTCTATTGATCATATGGAATCGACCCTTACATTAATGTTTATAACGCTTGGCCGGCGCTTTGGCATATTTGGTCATTGAATATCATGAAAGCCTATGTAATATAAGCTGATGCATTAGTAAATGTATGACGTGTGACAATTAAGGTATGGTCCAATGTATACACATATGGTTGCATAGTCGTATGTTAAAAGGAAAGAATTCGCTCACGTGATGGACTGAATAGGGTTACAAAGAAATAGTAGTATGTCTGGGCCGAGAAGCATATAGATTGGGTTTTGTCCCAAAGTCCATTATATATATATATATATATATATATATATATATATATATATATATATATATATATATATATATATATATATATATATATATATATATTTTCATTTCGGTGAATCAAAGGAGAAAGGCGTATCGACATTGACTTTGGTTTAATATATATGAAGGTTACGCTTACCCATGGGATTTCTTAATCTTTGACAAGAGTCCCACATTCGAAGATTGAACCTTTGCTTCAATTAAAAGGCGTGTCGCGTGCTAGTGGGGTTTATAACCATTAAGGAGGTGTTGGATTTATATCTCAATTCTTCGAATTGAGATACTAAAATAATTCAGACTGTTTATTTAAATTTACCCACTCAGAAGTCAGAAATGGCATGAGTTTGCCGAGATTGGAGAGTGCTTGGAAAATGGGATTCTAAATGCATTTATACACAACCTAGAATTGAATTAGAAAAATTCAGGGACTAGGGGTTTTATCCTATATCAGAAAAAATGTATATATATATATATATATATATACAGCATATGCACAACTACAGTGAGCTTGGAAAATTTGTACAGAGGTAAACAGAGTCTGCAGAGTTGAAGAGGGATGCAGCTAAGGGATTTAAAATTGCAGTGAACAGGTGTACATGTACAAGTGCTCAGAGTTGCAGTAAACAGAGGTATGCAGGACAGTTGCACGATAGCTACAGAAAGGACAAAACCAGCAAGCCAAGGGCTAAGTGAAGTTTATATTTTGAAACTGAAAATGAAAATGTTTTAATTGTTTTTATATTGTTTGTGATGCAAAGGAAAGTATCCGAAGGAAAATAAAAATCCCACTGTAACATTGAAATTTGTACATATTGTTATAATTTTTTTTAATGAGTTGGACAAAGGAATGAGAAGGCAGAAGCCAAAGATTCATGGCTATTCACTCCAAATTCCTTGTGGCATACAAATAGTCATGTGATGAACTCTATATATAATATCATCTTGATATGCATTGAGAGGTTAGAGAGAGTGAATATAGAAAATTCAGAGTATGGAATTGAGGCAGAGAAGATAATAAGAAAGAGGAGCAGAACGAGATGCTGTGAAAAGTTAGAGAATGCAGAAATGAAGAAGTGAGGCAGAGAAGAAGGAGGAGCTGAGCAGAGAAGAAGGAGGAGCTGATAGTGAATCTGAGAAGATGCTGAAATGATATAAGGCAGATATGAAGACTGATGCACAGTAGTGAAGATGGTACAAAACAGAGCTGATATCCAAGGTAAATCAGCAAGTGTTTTTCTTTTGAAAGAGTAAGGAAGTTGGAGCTTCCCTATCAAGTTGTAGCTTGATAGATGTTAGTTGTAGCTGAATGAGGTAGGAGCCTCCTGTAGGTTGGTGCCTGCAGAAAATAGATGGGAGTTGGTGCTTCCACATCAAGTTGTAGCTTGATAAAATGTCAGTTGTAGCTGACTGAGGTTGGAGCCTCCTGTAGGTTGGTGCCTGCAGAAAATTGAGGGGAGTTGGAGCTTCCTTGCAAGTTGTAGCTTGCAGAATTGAGGTAGGAGCCTCCTGTAGGTTGGTGCCTACAGAAAATCAGTGGTGAGAGGGAGTTGGAGCTTGCCTTTGCATCATAACAATAATAAGATGTGGTTTTCTCCCTTCATGGGTTTCCACTTATATCTAGTGTCTCTGTGCATGATGTTTATGTGTTGATATGGTTTTTCTCATCTGATCAATACTTGCTGCTCTCATATTAAATCTACTGTTACATTATATTAATACTTGCTGCTCACATTCTAAGACTACTCACATATTAAGTTGAACATGAAATGAAGGTGTAAATAAGTTTTAATGAAAAAGTTTTAAAAGTCCATGAATGTGTTAAACTGATTCACCCCCCCCTCTCAGTTTAACTAAGGGTTCAACAAGAGAGCAAGCGCTTAAGCCTTCGGATTTACTCGAAAATATCAACCATTCATCATTCTGATTTTAACACAGAGATAAGGAATGTTCCTTTCGATGTTGGTTCCAATTCATATGAATCCACCACGATTTTTCTATGTCTTCGACTCTTCTAGTATCAACAAACTCGAATTCTCTTAAACAATTAAAACATGGATTTTCCATGAAAGTTAATTGTATATTTTCTTCAGCATTAATTGAAACTTCACATCATCCATTTAAATAATGATTTCAATTAATGCATAACAGAAAATATGATCCAATTTATAACTCAGAAAGAGCAGAGCCATACCAATATCCTCAGTATTGAAATTTTACCAGATTCCCAACGCAATTCAATACCAGAACATAATTTTCACACTAACTAAAATCAATTAATCATAAAATGGAGTTTACAGAGTTTTAGCCGTGGCTTGATTTCATCAGTTTCCTGCACTCTTTTTTTCCCAATTTTCTTCCTCTATCTCTAATTCTCGTATACCGTATTTCTCCTACCTCTCTTCTTATGTCTTTTAGGCTTATAATTATATACAAATGGATTCCAAATTGAAATTGGTTTAGATCCTTAATTTATTCAACAAATCCCTAATACTTCTAATTCCTCATTAATTTCTAGAATCTCTCTCTATCCCTAAAGATCCTCTCTAATCCCATAAATTTATGCAACCAATTCTTAATCTAAAATATACAATAATTTCTCAAATATCACAATCCCTAATTCTCTCATATTCTCCAAATTTCAAGAACATTTACAATTATGCTCAAAATATTAATTAAATCCTATTTTAATCACTCAAAATATTTAAAATTACACTTAGAGAAACAACTCTCTTGAAAACATAAGACCTCCTAAGTCTCCCAAATAACTAATGGCATTTAAGCAGGATGCTTCTTCATTAAGATCCAAAGTGTCTCTCATGATGATGAGGAGCAGGAGGCTCCAAAGGAAATGGGTTTAGGTCCTTTTGTACCTTTGGAACATCCTTTATATCATTAGGAAGACCTAGAAGGGCTCATCGAGTTAGTGTACCCACTTAGGGTCATTGTTCCAAAATGCAAGAAGAGGTCGGCATGGCTTCGAAGAACATTGAAGACTACAAAGGAGCATGCAGCTCCCTGTGGCTATTTCGGGAATTTTTACCCTAAAGGTATTGGTTTGATTAACCTTCACATATTAGGGGCATGCCATTACAAGAAGGACTCACTTAACCAACTTTTATGCTAATAACTAGAAACTACAGGTTGTGGAACTTACCTAGATGTCCCTCGGTTTAAGTAGATCCCGCTGGGTGAAAACCACCTACAACACTTTGTGCACCTTAATTTGTAAATAAACAAAGAAAAAACAAAAAATCAAGTTGTACAACATATATATGTTCTATATGTTAGTGGAAATCATGCATAACATGATAAAAACAATATTAAATGTTCAATTGATGATCATTACACACATATAAAATATTATTGACACATAAACATTAGGAACAAGATGGCTCTTCTATTATTAATGACATGTACAGTAAATAAACGTGGAGAGATCAGTTGAAATCTACCACGACCTTCGAGCAAACCATCCTCTACATCCGTCCATCCCTAGCCTCTCAATATTTCTTCCAAGAACAATGCACAATGGATGTCACATAGGGTGGTGAGCATCTCAAGGAAACAAGGGTTTGCTGCAAATATCTGGGAAGTGTAGGAGGCACATGAATATATCAGACTTGGATAGGGCTCCAACAATGTATAATATCTATATTTCTCTCTCTCTTCCTCCCTTAGGCCATTCCATTGTGGGGCTTTTATACTCCCTCAAATTAGTTTTTATAGTTGGGAACAGTTAGGCAACGGGATGGGGTGGTTAAGTTACTAAAACAACCGTAAACCCCGCCCCTAAAATAGGGAATATATATATATATATATATATATATATATATATATATATATATATAATGATTAAAATGGCATACGCGGTTCTCTATGTATGGACTCGCGTATATACACGGAAAAGTCTGGGCAGAGTCGCGTATGGGGTTTAAGATACTATTTTTTGAGAAATAAGTCCAAGTCTGAAGGAAAGGGTCACCCAAGGCCAATGTATAAACATCAAGTATAAGTTGGTGATAAATGATGCTATAACAGATGCCCCGTAATATATGAGGTAAGAAGGGGTACATAATGGCTGAAAGAAAATTTCATAATAAGTACTCGGGATATGCAGTAGTGATGAGTCACATCATTGATTTTGATCTATACAATTATAAGGAGGGAGTAGGACAAAAATTTTGGAAGAATTCCATGATGGAAGAATATCAATCCATCATGAAGAATTATGTGTGGGAAAGTTTCTAAGACCTTAGGGGAATTCAAAGTTTACTTCCAAGTGGATCTACAATATCAAGCATGCAGTAGTACAAAGTGATATTTGTGGTAAGAGGGTTATCCTAGAAAGAGTGAAAGGACTATGAAGAAATGTTGTCTCCAGTTGCGAGATACACTTCTATTACAAATATTATTTCTATTGCTTCTATTATGGGTTGTAAATTGCATTAGATGGATGTGAAAATCACTTTCGTCAATGGAGTTATTGAGTAAGAAGTGTACATAGATAAACCTCAAGGATTTTAAGTACATGAGAAGGAGTATCATGTATGCAAACTGAATAAGTATTTGTGCACACTCAAGTAGGAAACTTGAGCTTGGTATTATTATATTTATGGATACTTGATGAGTCTTGGTTTCACCAAGAGCGATGTCTATCCAAATAATTACTACAAGTTTGTTAAAAGTGAGCTTGATGTAATGTTCCCAAAATTAGCATAGAGCTAATTGGAACATTAATTTTTCCTATATCAACTAGGAGGTGAATAAATGGGTAAGGATGCCCATGAACAGAAATTAAATCCCTCATAGTATGAAATGGATCATCAGAGTAGCTCTATTTTTCACCCTCAAGTGTGAAAAGGGGGAAATGCATGAAGACAAGATCAGGTTTGACCAAGTCAACAACGCTACCATAGGAGGAGTGGATCACTTTGGAATACAGCGCAGTGCGAATGATGAAGAGGTCATTTGGGGGAGGAAACCCTAATGTGTGGGGGCCAAGGTAATGATTCTTTCATTTGTAAAAAGGAAGGACAAGGAAGCCATAAGGGATATGTTGATGAATATAGATTTATGTTTGCATGGCTATTTTCTATCTTTAGTTGTTTAACTGAGATTGTTGTGCTGCTTAGCACAAGGTGAATTTCCTATTTAGGAATACTTATCCCTTATTGAGAGGCCTCTTGAGGGATTTTACTTCATTATCGACATTTCAGGCTCAAGTCCAAGCCACCTCCTTCAGCTACAACATTATTCCTATAGCAGGAAACATTGTGTTGTAGGGTGTTGCAGTGGAGGGTTCCACAACACCATTTCCTTGACTCATGTTGCAAAGGAGGGAGATTCTATTCTTCTGTAAGGTTATTGAGGGAGATTCCAAAGCTTATTTCAGATCTTTGGCATCATGCCAAGCACTTCCCATCACCAACAACGCAGTCCCTTCTCTAGACTATGTTATTTCTGAGTGCAATTGCAATGGGGACTTGCTCCACTATTTTGGAGGGTGAGATCTTTAGGGATTGGATCATCCTTTCACCTGAGAGATACATTGGATGATATTAAGCCATCATATGCAACATCTTCAGCTATATTCATCCATTTCTAGTTTTTGAGCTGCATCTACTACCCTGCAACTCCGACATTTTTGCAAATTTGTCATTTTGTGTATATTTCAACCAATTCTTCTAAGGATTGTGTATTGTTGTTTCCAGGGGTTGAGATCTTTCTCCCCCATCTATGTTTGAGCTATACATCACTATATTCATGTATTTACATCATTTTACAATAGTTATACTCCATAGACTGCACAGTCATAGCTATGGCTTTTCCTATGTAGCAGTATTTATCCATTTGTCATGTATATGTTCTATTGAGGCTACATTGCCTAGTTTGAGAGAGTGTTTCCTCAAGGATTTGTATACATTGTCGTTGTTATAATATAATATGATGGTTATGTGGATCTTCTGCCATTCTTTGTGTTAATGTATCACTTCTACTCCATCGGTGTGTTTACATATTGCTATTGCTCCACATTTGGAATATCTTAAGATATTCCCAATGTTGGGTATGTGTTATATTCTTTCCATGACTAGCCCCACGTGATGTATGTTGTGCTGGGTGTAGCAGGGGGGAGGAAGCCCCCCCTGTCGAGGTCCGGGGCAGCGCCCCGGCAAAACCTTTTTTTGGTATGCGGTCCCACTCATAGGCGGACCCACCCATGTTTTGTGCATGAGTTTGCACATGGTTTTGGGGAACGATGGTTTTCGGCCCCTTGCATTATGCGAGAGGATCCCATTGGTGAAACTACGTGCTATGTTCTAATCCAGGGTTAATGGATTGGGGTTTATGTATGCTTCGACATGTATATATATGTGTTGTAACACTAAAAGGAATACAATGAAAAATCAAGCTGGTCGTCCCGATTTGGGATCCAGGGGAAAATCTCTGTGTTTATCTGTTTTATGTTTTATGCTCTCGCTATTGTTTATTTTCTGTTATAAGATTCGTGTGTAGATAATTTCTGTTCAGGGTTAAAACCTACATTTGCATCATAGTTGTTTTGGCTTCTTCAAGGGGACGCTTGTTGCTGAAATTTTTTTTCGTCCGAGGTAGACCTCTGCCTGCGGGGAGATCCGTGGACCGATTCTTTGAAGTTATGAAAGAAGATGGCATGAAGATAGAGATCAGAAATTAATGGTCGGAGTTTTGAGTTGTGGAAGCTTTCCAAGATGGAGTGATGGTGCTCATATTAAAGATCATGGATCGTTGTAGATCCAGTATCAAACCAACTAAGAGCGTCAAATGGAAGACCCAAGAAACTGGATCGGAAGGCTAAGAGCACAATACAGTTGTGTGTCTCAGATTCAGTATTGTTGAATGTATCTGGGGAAGCTACGGCGAAGAATTTGTGGGGAAAACTTGGGACTTTGTACCAATCTAAGTCTCTGGTGAATAAGTTGTTCCTGCGGAAAAAGCTGTATAACCTGAGGATGAAGGATGGAGACTCGGTGACAGAGCATCTGAACGCCTTCAATACTGTGGTAAGTCAGCTGTCATATGTTGATATTAAAATATCATATGAATATAAGTGCATCATTTTGTTGTGTTCTCTACCAGACTCGTGGGACAGTCTGGTTATTGGAATAGGTAGCAATACAACTACCTTGAATTTTGATGACATTGTCTCAGCCTTGTTGTCGGAGGAAATGAGACGGAGAAATATGGAGGGCCAGAATAGAGATGCCTTATCTATACGAGGAAGGTCTCAAAACATAAACAAGAATAAGCTTTTGAGTGGGAGATCCAAATCTAGAGGGAGATCTAAATCTCCTGGAAAGTTTGTAAAGGTATGTTGGAAATGCAGAAAGGAAGGGCACTACAAAAAGGAGTGCAAATCTAAAGCTCCTGAGAAAGGAAAGGGATCTGATGATGCTCCTTCTGTAGAGGCAAAAATCACCTCAGATGAAGGTGAGGATGTGTATTTGGCTTCTTCTTCAAATACACATGTAGATCATGAGTCATGTTTGATTGGCTCAGGTGCATCATTTCACTTCACTCCCCATAGGGAGTGGTTCTGCGAGTATGAGAAATATGATGGTGGTGATGTCTTCCTAGGGGATGATAGGAAGGCCAGAATCGTCGGACATGGAAAGTTCAAGCTGAA
The DNA here is from genome assembly GCA_034641835.2 of Pinus albicaulis. Taxonomy (NCBI): domain Eukaryota; kingdom Viridiplantae; phylum Streptophyta; class Pinopsida; order Pinales; family Pinaceae; genus Pinus; species Pinus albicaulis. The sequence continues at coordinate 640,957,315 of CM076581.1, read as the reverse complement.
GCTGCAAGGTGGAAGGATTAGAACACTTCCTGGTGTTCTTCATATTCCTGCATTGGCCAGAAATCTGATTTCTGTAAGCAAGATGGATGATGCAGGTGTAAAAATGTTAACCGTTGTAAAAATGTTGTTCGAGAAAGATGCCGTTCGAGAAATATGCCTGCAAGATGGTTCGGGGAGCACTGGTATTAATGCGGGGAGTTCAGACTGGAACTCTATACAAGCTAAAAGTTAGCACTGTTATTGATGGGTGTAACAGTTCTATGGTTCCTAAAAGTGGAGCGGAAAGCCTAGCTCTCTCTGGAGAAAAGACCATGCTATGGCATCAAAGGCTTGGACATATTGGAAATAAGGGCCTTCGGATACTGCATAGAAATGGTATGGTAGAAGGTATGTCTAATTTCTCTCTGGATTTCGATTTCTGTGAACATTGTGTATATGGGAAGCAGAATCGAGTGAGTTTTCCTTTTGGTGCTAAGAGGGCGAACAAGATATTAGAACTTGTGCACAGTGATGTGTTTGGACCTGTGTCAGTTCCATCACTGGGAAAGTCTGTGTACTATGTTTCATTCATAGATGACTTCTCAAGGAATACATGGATATATTTCTTGAGGAAGAAATCTGAAGTTTTTGACAAATTTAAAGAATTTAAGGCTCTGGTGGAAAACCAGACAGAGAAGAAGATAAAGGCATTGAGGACAGATAATTGTGGGGAGTTCTGCAAGAAGGAATTTGAAGAGTTCTGTAAGAAGTGTGGTATAGCACGGCAGAAGACTACTCCATACACACCTCAGCAAAATGGAGTTGCAGAAAGAATGAACATAACACTGATGGAAAAGGCAAGAAGCATGCTCAGTGGTACCGGGTTAGGACAAGAATTCTGGGCAGAGGCAGTGGAGACTGCATGTTACTTAGTTAACAGATCACCTTCATCAGCGTTGGAGGATAAGACTCCACATGAGGTATGGACCGGTAAGAAACCCTCTCTTTCACATCTAAGGGTATTTGGATGTGATGCATATGTACATGTTCCAAAGGAGAAAAGGACCAAGTTGGATAATAAATCTGAAAGGTGCATCTTTATTGGGTATAATAATGGTTTAAAGGGTTACAAGCTTTGGAAACCAGAAACAAGGAAGGTTGTGTATAGCCGAGATGTGGTGTTTAGAGAGGTGAAAGATGTTGTTAAACATGAGATCATACCAAAGGAACCTGAGAAGATAGAGTTTGAGCTAAAGGAGGATGAATCAGACTCTACAACAGAAGAAGATTCAGAAGAGGAAGAGCCACAAACCCTAGCTTTGAGAAGATCACTTCGAGAAAGAAGGCAACCAGAAAGGTATAGTCCATCTTCTTTCTGTTTAGGTTTTGCCTTAACTATAACTGATGATGATCCCAGAACTGTCAGGGAGTCAGTAGATTCAGAGGATGGAAAACTCTGGAAGGAGGCCATGGTTGATGAAATGGCATCCTTGCACAAAAATGAGGCATGGGATCTGGTGGAGTTGCCGGCTGGAAGGAAGCCCATCGGGAGAAAATGGGTGTTTAAGAAGAAGAAGAATGTAGAAGGCAAGGTGGAGAAATACAAAGCTCGGTTGGTAGCAAAAGGTTATTCCCAGGTGCTGGGAATTGATTTTGGTGATATTTTTTCTCCTGTTGCCAAAGTTACTTCTATTAGATTATTTTTATTTGTTGCTGCTGCATTTGATTTTGAGATAGAACAGATGGATGTGAAGACAACATTTCTTCACGGGGATCTAGAAGAGGAGATCTACATGAAGCAACCTGAAGGCTTTATGGTGAAGGGTAAGAAATAACTAGTATGCAAGTTGAAGAAGTCTTTGTATGGGTTAAAACAGTCACCAAGGATGTGGTATCAGAAATTTGATACCTATATACGGGGACTTGGCTTCACCAGAAGCAAGGAGGATCACCGTGTTTATTTTAAATTAATTGGTGACCGTGTTATTTATTTGGTCTTGTATGTGGATTATATGTTGTTGATTGGAAATGACAAAGAAATTATCCAAGATTTGAAGACCCAACTGTTCTCCAAATTCGACATGAAGGATCTGGGTGCTGCAAACTATATTTTGGGCATGGAAATTAAGAGAGATCGTGCAAAGAGGAAGCTCTGGTTAAACCAGAGGAAGTATGTCGAGACTATATTGTAGAGGTTCAATATGCAGGATAGTAAACCGGTGAAGGTTCCTATTCCTGTAGGTGTAAAGCTATCTGCTGAACAGTGTCCCAAGACACAAGAAGAAGAGGAGTATATGTCCCGTGTTCCATATGCAAGTGCAGTGGGTAGCTTGATGTATGCAATGGTTTGTACTAGACCAGACATTGCACATGCAGTGGGAGTATTGAGCAGGTTTATGTCAAACCCAGGGAAGGAGCATTGGACAGCAGTGAAGCGGGTTTTCAGATATTTACGTGGCACTAGTGATTATGGCTTGTGCTACCAAGGAAGACCAGGATTAGAAAAAATGTTGGACATTCATGGTTTTGTTGATGCAGACTGGGCTGGAGATCTGGACCAAAGAAGATCTACAAGTGGGTATGTGTTTATCCTATTTGGAGGTGCAGTCAGTTGGATGAGTAAAAGACAGTCTGTAGTGGCGCTTTCAACTACAGAGGCAGAATACATAGCAGCCACTCATGCAAGCAAGGAAGCAGTTTGGTTGAAGAGATTGTGTTCAAGTATGGGGTTGGTACAACAAGCTATAAGGATAGACTGTGATAGCCAAAGTGCAATTTTCTTGGCTAAGAACCCTGCTTATCATTCAAAGACAAAGCACATCGATGTTCAATATCACTTTGTTAGAGATATGGTTGAGGCTAAAAGGGTGTTGCTGGTAAAGGTGGACACTTTGAAGAATGTTGCAGATGCATTGACGAAGTCTGTGAGCACTCAGAAGTTCTCTTAGTGTAGAGAAACAATGGGTGTTGAAGAATTGGCCCAATGATTAAGCTCTCCTGTGGCCCCCTGTGGAAAGAAAACAACAAGTGGGAGGATGTTGGGTATGCGTTATATTATTTCCACGACTAGCCCCACGCGTTGTACATTGTGCCGAGCGTAGCAGGGGGGTCATAGGGGGGCAGCAGCCCCCTTGTCGGGGTCTGGGGCGGTGCCCCAACAAAAAAAAATTTGGTATGCGGTCCCACTCATAGGCAGACCCACCCATGTTTTGTGCATGAGTTTGCACATGGTTTTGGGGAACGATGGTTTTCGGCCCCTGGTATTTTGTAGATCCGGTCAAGGGAACTACGGTTGTGTTCTAATCCAAGGATAATTGATTGGGGTTTATGTATGCTTCGGCATGTATATATATGTGTTGTAACACTAAAAGGAACATAATGAAAAATCAAGCTAGTTGTCCCGATTTGGGATCCAGGGGAAAATCTTTGTGTTTTTCTGTTTTATGTTTTATGCTGTCGCTGTTGTTCATTTTCTGTTATAAGATTCGTGTGTAGATAATTTCTATTCAGGGTTAAAACCTACACCCAATAGTGTAGAAATTCCCGATTTTTGGATATTACAGTGGTATCAAAGCATGATCTTTGGATCAGCCTATGAGTTTCAGCCATAAGAAGACAAAAGAGATAAAGATGATGAAGAATATGAGCTCGCTCTCATTAGTTTTCAGATCCAGAAAGGACCTCTCCAAGGAGGTCAAGAAGATGGAAGAAGGAGAAGAGAAAAGACCATGCACCTCCCATTCTCACAAAGGAGAAGGAATGAAGCATGAAGAACACTTGGAATTCAAAATTCTAAGTGAGTACCTGGCTGAATACTGAGCTAAACCTAGAGCCTTCAAGGAGACTCTAGCTTTACCACAATTTATTCAGCTGGAAGAAGAGAGAAGACCCCACAACTACGGGATGATGAGAGGAAATATATTTCTATTGTCCACCATTGATGGATCACTCACATGTGCAGCAGAGGTTTGGGTGAATAAGCTAGAGGATTTCTTCCTGCTAAATCCTGTAGTAGACAGAGAGGCTGTAGAAATTGCAGCACTACACCTTGAAGGTGAAGAAAATATTTGGTGGATTAGCCATTTAAGCCATGCAAGGATTTCTACCCTTGTTGATTTTTCCCAAAGATTGATCAAGAAATTTGGCAAAGAGGAGGAGAAGCCCTCACCACCAGTTGAAGAGGCGTGTACTAGTGCTGTTGAGACCAAGGAGGAGTAGTCTTCATCTTCAACAGTTTGGGAAGCCAACATATATGAGGAGGAAACTCTTGCAGCCCTGCAAGGAGCTTCCAAATTTCACCAAGGTATGCTTAAAAGTCCATCTCTTTTCATTTCATCAAAGACTATGGATGGGTCTACATCATTGCATGCAGTTGATCTAGAGCAGTAGAATAGCACTATGCTACACAAGAATAGTGATGGAGAAAAGAGGAACCATTCCTCATGTGAGCACTCAAAGGGCAGCTTCATTTAGGAAGCCATGAAGGAAGTAGTGAGAAGGAGTAGACATCTGGAGGTAAGAAAATCTTTCTCCTCTCTAGATGACACTCTCTCAATGAGCATGCCATAGCTCAAAGAGAGACTTATACTAGCAGTACATCCAAGGCCTCTTTGTTTTTGGAATTCCATGCATGAGGAGGAGAACTCACGGAGAGATTTTAGTGGAGGTGCACTCCCACACATCATGGAGTGCAAGATTCTTCAACAGTTTGAGGAGGTTCTTCCCTTCTCACACTTGGATCCTCATGGGTTCAAGGAGGAGCAGATAGATGATGGAGGACATCTTCGGATGGATAAAATCTCTCATGGTTGTGTTGGAAATTTCTTGAGCCATGCACATCATGATGGGAGGTTTTTTCCTACTACCTATTTGGGTCCTTATAGGATCAAATTGATCCTTAGGAAGACTGCATTTCAAAATCCCATGAAATGTAAGGACATAAATCTGATTTGGGATGATGGTAGCCCTCATGGGAGGAGTACCAAGATGGAGGATGGAAGGAGAAATCCAAAAATGATTGAGTGGATGTGGATGGAGAGAAAGAAGCTGGTGAGCTACTTGCAGATTTATGATACTGGGCAGCAGGAGGCTTGGCTGTGCTGGTTACTCTTGAAGGAGTTTGGCCATCACTTGGCATACACTTTTTCTAAGGGTATGAGGATGGAGGAGATGAGGTAGGATGCTTGCATCATTGAGTAGCAAGGATTATGGATTCATAGTGTTGATGTAACATTCATATCATTCATTATGTCTTCATCACATATCTTGTATGATGAGAGCATGAGGAAGCAGCAAGCACTTTGGTTGCTTGAGTTGTGCTTGAGAGAGCAAGGGAAAAATTTCCCTCACATGTTATGTGATGTTGCAGGAGTAGAAGAGGGAAATATTATGTGCAAAAGGGCTACTCCTTGGCCTTGGATGATTTGGGAGCACTTCCATCTTGGGAGGTATTCCATATTTGCAGCAGCATTATTAGAGGAGTCTTTGACAAGGAGCATGTCAAAGAACAGAGCTTTGTATTGACAGGAGCCTATTTGCATGAGCTCACAACACTGTCACTTTGGAGCAGGGACTTATGGATGGAGTGTCCCCAGGATCACTTCACATTGGTTGCACTTGGTGAATGAGGAGGTGAGGATGATAGAGTAGTGGATGGAGACATCTATCACTATGACATGTTCTTCTTGACTTGGATTTCCAAGCATGAGAAGGATGATCTTCTTGCAGCACATGGTTCATTCCACTTCATAGCATTCCAAAACACTATGGAGGACTCACTCATGGATCCATGTACCATCTTACTTCTGGCATATGGTAAGAAGTATGTTCTTACATTTATTGATTTGCATACTCTTACCATTACTATGCAGTGCATTGCTCCACAAGAGGGCAAGCTTTTCACTTTGCTCCATGATCAATGTTGGGCCCAACTATATGATGGAGGCAGCCATATTTTATGTGGACTTTGGAAAATTTTCTCTCATTACATGTATGTTCAGTTGATTTATCCAACTCTTTTCCATATGATGACATACAGGATTAACTTTGTAACAAGAAACATTTTGCCATGTAAATTTTTGAAGCATTTGTAAAACTGCATTGTACATACTTAGGAGACTGTTGGTATCTTCAAGCACCACATGGAGCCATCAGTGTTTCCTTCATTCTTGTATTGATCATGTCTTCATTTTCTGATATTGTTTATATTCTTGTTGTGAGCATGATTGGGAGATTGATACATGATTTGGATGTGTCCTTTAGGGGAGAGAGTTCCCACATTTTCTGCACTACATGTTCTAATGGGAGCATGGGAGGAGATATGGCCACGACATCCACACATTTGTTCTCTTTTGGGGTGGGCCATGAGTTTGATAGCCATCTATTGTATAACCATGGGCAAGTACTTGATCATGTATTATTGATACATTCAATCATTTACTATTAATTAGTAGATGTGATGAATTTTGTATATTGCTTGCCATGTTATCTTCTAAGATTGCAGTGGATGAGACTGCACTATGTCCACTTGAGACATTTTTTTTATCATGCAGCATCATGTAAAACATTCAGAAAACTTCTCATTTGGATACCCTATGATGATCATGTCCTATTCATCATGGATGAGATGTTTTGGGCCAGCTTGTTCTTCAATGTTGGAGGACTGTTCTTCATTTTTCCACTTTAGGGAAATAATTTTGTAGCCTAGGATCAACACATACTCTACACTTATCATGACTGGAGAGAAGGACAATGTAGGGTAGGCTACCTTGTATACCATGAGAAAAATTTCAGCCCACCTACTTTGCATGAGCCAAAGGTGGAGGAAGGCTTTCAAGAGTTGCCATGTTGGAGGGTAACTCATTTTGTTTGGATGATTGCTTGGGGATGGGAGATTCACATGGGGATCAAAGATCCAAATTCATTTAAGCCCACATGCCTCAAGAAGGCCCTTCAGTTCGATCCTTGCAGTTTCTTGAGGACAAGCAACATTTGGGAGGGGAGGACTGTAATGTTCCCAAAATTAGCATAGAGCTAATTGGAACATTAATTTTGCCTATATCAGCTAGGAGGTGAATAAATGGGTAAGGAGGCCCATGAATAGAAATAAAATCCCTCTTAGTATGAAATGGATCATCATAGTAGCTCTATTTTGCACCCTCAAGTGTGAAAAGGGGCTAATAACTAGAAACTACAGGTTGCGGAACTTACCCAGATGTCCCTCGGTTTAAGTAGATCCCGCGGGGTGAAAACCCCCTGCAAAACTTTGTGCTCCTTAAACTGTAAATCAACAAAGAACGAGCACAAAATCCAGTTGTAAAACATATATATGTTCTACATGTTAGTGTAAATCATGCATAACATCATAAAAACAATATTAAATGTTCAATTGATAATCATTACACACGTATAAAATATTATTGACACATAAACATTAGGAACAAGATGGCTCTTCTATTATTAATGACATTTACAGTAAATAAACGTGGAGGGATCACTTGAAATATACCATGGCCTTCGATAAAATCGTCCTCTAGATCTGTCCAACCCTAGCCTCCCAAGATTTCTTCCAAGAACAATGCACAATGGATGTCACATAGGGTGGTGAGCATCTCAAGGAAACAAGGGTTTCCTGCAAATATCTGGGAAGTACAGGAGGCATGGGAATATATCAGACTTGGATAGGGCTCCAATAGCATATAATATCTATATTTCTCTCTCTCTTCCTCCCTTAGGCCATTCCATTGTGGGGCTTTTATACTCCCTCAAATTAGTTTTTATAGTTGGGAACAGTTAGGCCACGGGATGGGGTGGTTAAGTTACTAGAACAACCATAAACCCCGCCCCTAAAATAGGAAATATATATATATATATATATATATATATATATATATATATATATATATATATATATATATATATATATATATATATTTAATGATTAAAATGGCATATGTAGTTCTCTATGTATGGACTCGTGTATATATGCGGAAACGTCTGGGCAGGCTTGTGTATGGGGTTTAAGATACTTTTTTTTGAGAAATAAGTCCAAGTATGAAGGAAAAGGTTTCCCAAGGCCAATGTATAAATCATCAAGTATAAGCTGGTGATAAATTATGCTATAATAGATGACCCCTAATATATGAGGTCAAAAGGGGTACATGATGGCCGAAAGAAAATTTCATAATAAGTACTCGGGATATGCAGTAGTGATGAGTCACATCATTGATTTTGATCTATACAATTATAAGGAGGGAGTAGGACAACAATTTTGGAATAATTCCATGATGGAAGAATATCAATCCATCATGAAGAAGTATGTGTGGGAAAGTTTCTAAGAGCTTAGGGGAATTCAAAGTTTACTTCTAAGTGGATCTACAATATCAAGCATGTAATAGATGCCATAAAGAAGTACAAAGTGATATTTGTGGCAAGAGGGTTATCCTAGAAAGAGCGAAAGGACTATGAAGAAACGTTTTCTCCAGTTGCGATATACACTTCTATTAGAAATATTATTTCTATTGCTTCTATTATGGGTTGGAAATTGCATCATATGGATGTGAAAATCACTTTCTTCAATGGAGTGATTGAGTAAGAAGTGTACATAGATAAACCTCAAGGATTTTAGGTACATGAGAAGGAGTATCATGTTTGCAAAATGAAGAAGTATTTGTGCACACTCAAGTAGGAAACTTGAGCTTGGTGTTATTAGATTGATGGATAATTTATGAGTCTTGGTTTCACCAAGAGTGATGTATATCCCAATAATTACTACAAGGTTGTTAAAAGTGAGTTTGCTATAATGTTCCCAAAATTAGCATAGAGCTAATTAGAGCATTAATTTTTCCTATATCAGCTAGGAGGTGAATAAATGGGTAAGGATGCCCATGAATAGAAATAAAATCCCTCATAGTATAAAAGGGATAATTAGAGTAGCTCTATTTTTCACCCTCAAGTGTGAAAAGGGGCAAATGCATGAAGACAAGGTCAGGTTTGACCAAGTCAACAACACTGCCATAGGAGGAGTGGATCACTTTGGAAGACAGTGCAGTGTGAATGAGGAAGAGGTCATTTGGGGGAGGAAAACCTAATGTGTGGGGGGCCAAGGCAAGGAGGCTTTAATTTGTATAAAGGAAGGACAAGGAAGCCATAGGGGATATGCTGATGAATATATATTTTGGTCTGCATGACTATTTTTTATCTTCAGTTGTTTAACTGAGATTGCTGTGCTGCTTAGCACAAGGGGAATTTCCTTTTTATGAATTCTTCTCCCTTCTTGAGAGGCCTCTTGAGGGATTTTACTTCATTCTCCACATTTCAGGCTCAAGGCCAAGCCACCTCCTTCAGCTACAACATTATTCCTGTAGCAGGAAACGTTGTGTTGTAGGGTGTTGCAGTGGAGGGTTCCACAACACAATTTCCTTCACTCTTCTTGCAGAGGAGGGAGCTTCTATTCCTCTGGAAGGTTAGTGAGGGAGATTCCAGATCTTATTGAAAATATTTGGCATCAGGCCAAGCACTTCCCATCACCAACAGCGTAGTCCCTTCTCTAGACAACGTTATTTCTGAGTGCAATTGCAGTGGGAACTTGCTCCACTGTTTTGGAGGGTGAGATCTTCAGGGATTGGATCAGCCTTTCACCTGAGAGATACATTGGATGAGATTCAGCCATCATATGTAGCATATTTAGCTATCTTCATCCATTTCCAATTTCTGAGTTGCAGCTGCTACCCTGCAACTCCGACATTTCTGCAGATTTGCCATTTTTTGTATATTTCAGCCAATCCTTCTAAGGATTGTGTATTGTTGTTTCCAAGGGTTGAGATCTTGCTCCCCCATTTATGTTTGAGCTATACATTTCTATATTCATGTATTGACATTAGTTTAAAACAGTTATACTCCATAGAATTTGTATTCATAGCCATGGCTTTTCATATGTAGCAGTATTTCTCCATTTGTCATGTATATGTTCTATTGAGGCTGCATTGCCTAGCTTGAGAGAGTGTTTCTTCAAGGATTTGTATACATTATCACTTCTATAATCTAATATGATGGTTATGTGGATCTTCATGCATTATTTGTGTTAATGTATCACTGCTACTCCATCGGTGTGTTTACATATTGTTATTGCTCCACATTTGGAATATCTTAAGATATTCCCAATAGTGTAGAAATTTCTGATTTTGGGATATTACACTTGCAATATTGTTATTATATGTTGATGAATTATTTCTCACAAGAGAGAAATGACTTTCCCACGTGAAAAAAGGAGCAGTAGTGGTAGGAATATTTACTTTTTTGATAGAGGAAGTAGTCAATATTACCACAGGAAGCCATGCTTTAGTGTCAAAGGGAGTTGACCTCTGAGTTTGAGATGAAGGATCTAGATTTGATACATTAATTATTTGGATTAAAAGTGTGGCAAAAACTAGATGAGATATTCCTTGGTCAATGGAAGTATATTATTACAATCATTTAGAGATTTGGGATGATGGACTGCAAGTCCATGGCCACTCTCATTGTGACCCATCTAAAGAAGTTGAGAGGCTCTAAATTAGATTTATTGGATCCATCTATGTATTGGGATTTGATGGGATCCTTATTGTATCTGGTTAATATCAGACATGATATTTTCTTTTTAGTGAATACTCTGATCCAGTTCATGGTGGAACCTAGGAATGTACATTGGATTGTGGAAAAGCACGTGTTGAGATATTTGCATGGTACTATAATTTATGGATTAAGATATATCTCAAATGGTGATGAAAATATGCAAGGATACCCATATTTCGATTGGGCAGGAAGTGTTGACGACGAGAAGAGAACATTAGGATTCTTCAATTTGGGTTATGCTATGATATCCTAGATGAATAGGAAGCATACATCTATCACACTGAGCACTGTAGAGGCTGAGTATATTGCATCTAGTCTGATGAGTTATGAAGTAGTGTGGCTTTTAAATTTTCTCATAGGATTTTTTTATCAAGTGCTAGAGACAATTGTGATGACAGGTCAAAGCACATTAAGATCAAGTACCGCTACATTCGATACATGGTACAGGAGGGAGTAGTGAGGCTCCAATACATTTATATGGATGCATAGGTTGTTTAAATTCTCACAAAATCCTCTATCTCAGATGAATTTTTAATACTTCAAGGAAAATATTGGAGTGGTTGAGAATGCCTCCCCCATTGAGGGGGAGTGTTGATGTTGTAGAATCAGGGAAAAAAATCTCGATAAGTCAAGAGTATTAACCAAGTTCCATGTAATTCGGCTAGGGAGAATGATCCATATAGCATTAGGGCCTGAAGTGCTCCCCCGTTTAGAAGGTTATGGCCATATTTGGCTAGTGGTTAGAGTAAGTGCCTCAAAGCATCAAGAAACGATTTATACCATTCAAGTGTTATGTGATGGGAAGGAGGAATGGTAAATGGGCTAAGGATTTTAATACTAGTCATGGAAATTTTACATGGTTCCAAGTGACGACTTGGATTGTTGGTGACCCAATACTAGTTTTTTTTACCCAAGTCAGGGGGTACTTGACCATATCGCCAAAGGGTATTTGTCCAGTGGGTGAATAGATCATTTTCATGATGCTTATGAAGGACGATTTCCACGTGGTTTTGGAATGGAATATGAAGTGGATGGATACGTTAACATAGTTGGCTCATTCGATATTTTCTTGGGATGGAGAAAATTTTCGGCTAAGTGGACACCTTGAGGAAGTCATGGTGATTACCTCACTAGCTAAGAGGGAGTGTTACCTTTTGGGTAGCTTCAAGAGGTATTCCAGAGTTCCACAAGTTATAAGAAATAAAATTAAATTTTAAATTAAAAGAAAGAAAATTTAATTTAATTTTCAAAGAGACGTGCCTCTTAGGAACCTTAAAATCACTATAAAAATACACTTTAACTTCTCATTTTCATACACACTCATCGCTCACATTTTTTTTCTCTCCCTCTCTCTCTCTCATGTAGGAAGTAATTTGAGGAAGAGGTTGAAGTTTGTAAGGAGTCGAATTTATGAGATAGTCAATGTTTGACCCATTGAATTTTTTGTGTATAATTGCTTAATGATTTCCCAGTGTGCGCTAAAGTAAAAACATATATCATTGGAAGTAATTATTAGATGAATAAATTGTACTTTCCTAATTAACACTACAAAATCGACAAGATATAGAAATAGTATGAACAATGTTAGCGAGAATTCAATAAATGGATACCTTTCATTATTTCTTAAACCATATATAATACACTATATGAGAAACTATTGGTTTTATCTTCTAATAAGTTCACCTAGAATTTAATATTACTACCTTTTCATATTCCTAATATTTAAATTCATTTACAATGAAACAAAATTCCCATAATATTATGTTTCTAACATTCCACATCTTTACCTAAAGGAGTGTTTGTGAGCCCAAGCATCACTATAAACATTTCAAAATTTTCTCTTCTAAGCACTTTCGTGATGATGAATACAATTTGGCCACTTGTGGAACAATATCTCAAATGAAGAGTATTGGCCTCTACATGATATCAAATCAAATGATAGGGTGGGTGTAATATAATGATGGTCTCTCATGATATGTTAATGAAAATATAAACCTAGCAAAATAACAATATG